>JAFIDM010012231.1:129659074-129741878 GCA_023159025.1 Thereuonema tuberculata | reverse complement strand
TTCAGGGGTCATTGATTTGTATGTTTGTCCGTTTTGTCTATTCGTCCCATTTCACTGAGCTTAGGTATGCTGGATAGGTGGAGCTGATGAGAGGCCAAAAAGCCTCGAAACAGCGCTGTCCTCCATTTCCAGCACTAATATCAAAAATAGCTCAGTGAATTTGTGTTTTGTTTTGTTTAGTTATGTGCGTTCTTTGGTTTATTTTACTGTAAAAATGTACTAACGCACGTTAATTTCCTTGTCTAAAGGATCTTATAAATGTTAAGAAATAGGAACATTTAAAATAGCTCTGTTGAGTGGAAGAGCAAAGTAAATTCTCATGATTTTCGCATGGATTTCCCTGGAATTCTTTCTCGGAATAATTATCTATGAGAACTCAAAAGCGATTGAAAATCTTAAATGTATGAAGACGTGCATGATAATATTTCTTAACTGTTGATGGATTTTTAAAATATTCTAGATCTTGAATGGAAGTATCTTATCAGTAACATAGAAATCAATTTTCTTCTACATTCCTATCTCTTTCAGATGGGAAACCATGTTATGAATTAGATTCGATCTGAAAAGCTTTTCATTCCGTTTTGTTATCTCAGGATGTTCACAATTAAAGAGGAAATTGAATGATGATACACAACTTAGAAATCTTACAAAGACACAATTGTAATTTTTGCAGTGTAGCCAAAATAAAAATAACCCAACAGAACAACCAGAACAACTCTTTTCAAAAAGAGAAAAATCTATGGGCTTTGCTGAATATGAATATAATCCATATTCATTCGTCCTTTTGTAGTATAAAAAAATTACAGCAACAGAGAATAAAAAATTTGAAAGGTAAAAATAGATGTCGACGTCTTTCAAATGTTTTCTCATTTTTCTTTTCCTTTCCAGCTGCAGGTAACTTTGAGTGCGTTTCTGTTCAACCTAATCATAACATCTATTTAGATGGCATCCCAATTGGTCTGTTCTTCTATTCCTCTTGCCTCCCGCTGTCTCCTTTGCCTTAAACATGATGCCCAAAGAAACTGCTTTTCTTAAAAGTCATTCAACTCTGTTTAGAACCCAATTGAAGCGAAGAATTTTTCAATTTCCGCTTCGGGCCGACATAAGAAGCAGCGTGGATTTGTGGGACGATGAGTGGGAGGAGAGGGCAGGTTGAATCCTACGAGGAATTTCACGAGAGCTAGGATAAGGATCTGCAAGTGAGGAAATGAATGCGTTCTTCTGGCAGCAGCCGTCACTGTAATTAGACAAGCAATACGGCTTGTCTTCATTACTATCGGAAACGAAGACCCAGATCACACGGCATACTGATTGCGTTTCTTCTTCTGTCTTCTCATTCTCTTTAACCATTTTCAACTTCCCGAAAGATATTCAGATTTTCTTTCCTTCGTGTTCCAGGAAGTGCTATAATAAAGATGTAAGGACCTGATATTTACTTCAGGAAAAGAGGGAAAAAAAATATCCTTTTTCCTTTTGCGATAAATTGCTTTCGTAGATTTTGACACATCCGCTGCATGACGTTTCCTTCACTTTGCTCTGTGAACTGAATGTAATCAATTAACTTTTCAGCTTTCTCTTCTTTTTTTTTTAATCGCTTTACCAGTTCACACCCTTTCTCGTCGAAAGACGAATATTGTTCTTTGAAACGTTCATTTGTAATAAACCATTTTTTCCCTTCAACTAAATTGAATTTACATCAAAGACAGTTTCATTCTTATAGGTTTTAAAGTCAAAAGACGGAAACACAGTCTTTTATTCCTATTAATTAACACTCAAAAACTTTTCTTCTTTTAATTCAATTAATTCGATGATAAACTCTATTCTAGATATTGATTTCCACAGAAATATTTCAATAAAATTTCGACCAACATAGGGTTTATAAGAAAAGTAAACTGAAAAGTCTAAAAAAATAAGAGCCTCATCGCTGTATAATAAAAGCCACAATTACCCGAGAATGTAGATCCATTACAGTTTTCTTCTTCAAAAGACTATAATCTTTGGATTGCCAAGTTCATTAATTAAAATCTATTTAAAGTGTATGACAGAATAATAATAAGGAGTATTGAACCACAAATAGATACATATATTGATATAATAAAAAACAACTTATATATTCATTAGATCACTTCAAATTCTATTTAATTCCATCACGATATTTCGAACGGGTCTACTCTTCATCAGGTGAAATTAATACAAAAAAGTTAATTACTATTTAAGTATTCCTCTTTTTATAAGTGTAAACAGCAGAATTTCACTAATTCTAGTTGACAATGTTAATGTATGATTAGATCACATCATACAACAACAAAACAATAAAATGATGAGAATGATATTGTATATATTATTAAAACAATTGTCCTGAATAACTAATTGTCTAAAATATATTACGGAAATTCAGCCAGAACTTTAAAAGAAAGACTATCTGAACACGTAACAAGCGTACAATAACAAGCAACCTAATTTATCAGATTGGGCTATTCACGCCATAAATGAGAAACACAACCCAGATCCAATAGTCGGAGTTGTGCAAAACTGTAATGATGAAATAGAAATACTTCTGTTAGAATCTTGCTACATAAACACATATGAATGTATAAACAAAGATAAATCCCTCAAATTTTCAAAAATTCCCTAGGTATATTCAAAAAATCAAAATAAAAGAGGACAATGTTTTAATAATATATACGATATCATTCTCATCATTTTATCATTTTATTCTTGTATGATGTGATCTAATCATACATTAACCTTGTCAACTAGAATTAGTGAAATTCTGTTGTTTTCACTTATGAAAAGAGGAATAACCTAAATAGTAATTTCCTTTTATGTATTAATTCATCTGATGAAGAATGGTTGAGTATACCCGTTCAAAATATCTGATGGAATTAAATAGAATTTGAAGTGATCTAATGGATTATATATCAATATAGATAAGCATATCTTAATAACTTATATGTTATTTAATAACAACTTCAGTATTCTCTAATTTTCTAATTCATCAAATCAGACCATGGACATAGAAGCGGATCAAGGAATGATGTTTAAGAACCGTTACATACATTTTTGATATTTTGATAAATTGAATTTAGAATAAAATGTTGAATTTTATTGTCCTATCTGCTTCAATCTATTCCTAAATTTGACTAAATCAGCTGCCTAAAAATTGAATTCTCTATCCTTCATCCCGAGTTAAAAAAAATAATAATGAAAATTTTTAAATGTTAAGAGTTCGAAATAGCCTATATCAGTCCATAAAAATAGTAATCAGTAACTCGAGGAAATTTTCTACTTTTAATTTTCGTCTTTTTATTATTGACGTTGCCTAAAAATTAAGTCGGCTTTGGAATTAAATATATTCATTTCATTAAATTAAATCATTCGCAAATGCGCATTTATCGTTTTTGAACATATTAATAATGTTTTGTATTTGTAGACAGTAATTTAATGACACCAAGATGCAAATGAAAAATCTACAAATTTTCTTTAAAAAATACATAAATAATTCATATACAGATTTTTTTCCATTCGCCTTCCAATTACTTAAATAAATTCATATCAACCCTTAATATCATTATTATAGAATATAAGCAAGGTTCATCATTATCTTGTCTTTGAATCAGATGAAATTCCCTTCCCAGATGTCAGAAACTTTATTTGATTTTGCAAAGAAATATTGCATCGGAGAAATAGGCAGACATTGAATATTGATTTGACTGTCAAACAAGGAAGCATTTGTTTTAGTTTTTAATCCAATCGCATCGAAAGAAAAAAGATACGAGTATTTATTACTTAGATTTTTTAAATTTTAATTTTGTTTTCACATGGATGTCCGATGAAATGTTAGTTTCCAAAATCTCTCCATTTGTTCTTTTGGATTTTGCTCACTTTAATGGATTTATGATTTATGGAGCTGGTAGTATTTCAAGCAATTATGAGTAGATGGTTTTTTAGATGTTTCGTAAAGATATTGTAAATATAATGGATGAGACCAAATTATTTACAAGTGACATCCTGGAACAGCTGTTTCACGCTCGTTGGCGATCATCAGCCAGGAGAAGTCACTGTAAATATGTCAAACATTGCCACTAGAGAAGAAAAAGAAAAAACAGCTTTCTGATATTTATTTGCGAACAGGCATTTTAGGCTTATCAGATAATTATATAGTGAAAAACAAAATCATCTCATCAAAATATTTTTTTTAAAAAAAGCAATATAATGCACATATGTAAGAAGCATGCGTTGCCATACCAAAAACAAGATATGAATCACTAGAGAAAATGTGGATTTCAATTTAAAAAAAAAAAAAAAAACTAAATTCTTCGATCTGAACGGAAATCCTCTATTTTACAATTAGACAGCTAACCACTGAACAAGTAGGTTTTATCTCTAAATATCAGTGTTATGTGGTAAAGCAAGATAAATGAGTTGATAAATGAATTAATACATAGCATATCTGTTTCCAAGGTATCATTTCCCGTGGCCTTATGATATGTTCGTGTTTGTCACTTGAATGTTGTAAGATGCGAAACAGTAAATGTAAATGATGTTGTTGAAAACAAGAAATCGTCAGGCGAAAGATGAAACTTCTTTCAACACTGTGCTATTTACATTCATCAAATTTAGCAAAAAATTAGAAGAATCATCTATTTATGCAGGGAATCACAAGTTTAGGACACATTAAGAGCTATTTGCATACATTTGTCTTCACTTTTCTTTGAATTATCTCTCTAATCTGAGAAAAATACCAATTTAACTTATATATTTGCTTTTGTGAATGATTTAGCAATGACAATATCGCTTGCAATTTATTTAAAAATAATAGTAGTTGTTATTTCATTATTTCATTTATTTTAATAAAATTGTATAAAAAATATTAAAATTCAAACTTTTAGCTGAAATTGAAAATAAATGTTAAAGTTTTCTCGCTTATAAAATTCTCTCTCATTTCTCATCTTTAATTTATTTCTTTTATGAATAATCTTCTCTGTTTCAATTTTTCAGTTGGCTTCTGAGAAGCAAAGATAAACTTTTCTTCAATTTCATTAGGCTACGTTATATAAATTGTTTTTTTTTTATGCTTTGCATTTGTACAAGTTGAAATTATCTTTTCAAAATTTTGCCAGATATCTTTTAAAATATCCATCTATCAAAATCTTTTCACTTTCAAAAATATTTTCATTGCGTAAAATCAAATCAATACAAAAATGTGAACAAACTCATCATTATTTGAAGGATGGAGCCCATAGATCAGAGCATCTTTCCTTGGAACACCACCAGCTACCAGATAGCACTGAAATATCGGAAGGCTATGGGCTGCAAAAGTTAATGTACGTGTATATATCAATAATCGTCATCAATACATTCGCTGAATGATAGCTTATCGACATATTGACGTAATTAAAGTGGTTCATTAAATTGACCCTCAGGAATAAAAGCCAGAGAGATTTATCACAGTGGATTACAAGGAATAATTAATGTTCAGATAGCGATGAGAGTGGTTGCGGGAATGCCGGTCGCCTCCATGATATATTGCGCAGGATAATGCAGTCGCATAATTTAGAAAGGGTTTTAATTAAGAGCAGTTAGAATTCTGGTGTCGCAACATTCAATGGCGGAAACGTATTGATCGAATTACACAAGTCCAAAGGGATTACATTTCGTTTCTTTCTCTCTTATTCATTTTCTTCTATCTAATAATTTCTGATGTGAATGTTACAAGAAATGAAGAGACAAGGAATCTTAAAGTCATTAGCAAAAACAAATTAAGTCAACTAATGAACAGAAATGAAATTATGATCTTTTCTGAAAAATTTAGTAACGCGAAAAATGAGATTTAAAACCTCGTCTAAATGAAGTGATAAAAAAAATGAAGATATCTAACAAAACAAGATAACTACTAACGTAGCTTCAAGTCTCTCCACCTTTTACTAGAAGTTAGTAAACAAATTTATTGCTTGTTAAAAGCTTCATTATTTACGATAGCTGAAGAAAGGAAGAGACTACGAAGACTAACCTTTCCATTTTAGCATCAAGATATATCGGAGAGAACATGAAAGGAGTAGAAAGCGTTGTGAATTTTTTATGACCGCATATATCGTTAGCATTTTTATTCCATATTTTCAGTGATAATAGCTCATTTCTTGTATCTCTTGCTTCGCTATCTTTTCTCTTCTTATAGTTTTTCTTTGGCTTTAAATTTTGCATCATATTGTCCATTTCATTTTGTGAAAAAACAACCACAATCATAGTATCTTTGTGTATTTTGTAACTTTACAGAAATATGCTGAGGGACTGGAGGTTTACGATTCGATCCCAAGATAGGTTCTAAGCAGCAATCAAAACACGGATAACCGAGCTTCTTTCCTGGGAATTAAGGGTAGATGTGCGTCCGGATTAATCTTTTAATCCCAATAATCATTCACGGTCTTTACCTTTCATAGAATATGGACGATTGGCTTTAAAAGAAATCTTGGCTATTGCAGTACAGTAACAGGAACGAAATTTCACATGATTTTTCACTTGTCCTACTACTTTGACCTCAGAAAATTACTTGATCAAATCCTAGAAAATGATAAATTTAAAAAGATGACTGAAAAGATGAGAGGTATTGGAAGTCTCTTTCACTAGTATATTACTGCAATTAACAATAGGTTGTTAACATTTTTAAAACATTTTACTTAAAAATACCAGGCATCAATGTCAAAGTGCTCAAAAAAAAAGTTTTGAAAAATAATAAGGAATCATAAGTTATATGCTATATATTCTGAATGTACTTTTGAAGTTCGATGAAATTCAGTAATCTTACATTCTTCAATTTAACTTTTTAGTTTCAATAAATGCTTAACGTGTGTTTGAAATGCATGTTTAACTGAATAAGAAATCACCAACACACAAAGGATATTGTTAAAAATTGTAATATTCTAAATTTAATGTATTTTTAGAATTTTATTACAATTTTTAATGAATATCCTTCGTGTGCTGGTGATTTCTTATTCAATTAAACATTTTAGTTTCAGAAGAGTAGGATTCAAAACAATCCCGTTTTCATGAACTTTGAAAACATTGGGAAAATATATATACAGACTTACATATTCTCAAAGTTTAATTCAACTTTTGGAAACTTAAACCTGAAGCGATGTTGGCTAATTTAATAGAAGTCATCATTTATTATGTAGTAAGATAGACTTGAATTCTCAAGCTTGTTAAAAATGTAAGATATTCACTAGACTAGTTATTAGTCCAATGATGTTTAATAGTAGATTTAAGATGCTAATAAATATTGTAGTATATTTACCTTGAAGTTTTAAAAGTTTTAACTTTGCTTTTTTTGCTGTTGTAATTAGGAAATTATATCTATATCATAATTTTAAATTCGTAGAGTAAGTTTTTATATCAATTTATTTTATCATTTTCATATCAAAAAGTTAATGTTAAAACAACCTATCGAGATTATTATTTGCATCCTTATAATTAGAAACCAATAAAATCATAGTAATATAAAAAGGTAAATTGCTCTCATTTTTCAGTGAGCAAAAAAAGAAAGGCATGAATTAACAAAACATCAAGTAAAGGATACAAAATTAACACTACTATGCAAATTTTAAGAAAAGAATACAAAAATAAAAGTTAAAACGAACTTGTCCAGTTAAAAGTGATTAAAAAAATAGTTTAAATGTTTTAATCATTAAAAAGATGTGTTTGCATAACTTAGATTCTTAGATTCTTTTATATGCTAATTATTGAAAGCAAAATATCTGTGCCGTTGTTTGAATTCGAGAAGTATCCTTTTAAAAGAAACTCTTCTTGGCAGTTTATTAAACTTACAATTTTTTGTTGCTCCATTAATTTTAATTCTTAACTTAGTGTTATTAAGATAATGATACGAAACTTGTAGAAATTTGAACATGTTGTACAGTATTACCATACATTTATCGATAACCTTATGATGAACTGTTAACGTTTCGAGATATAGTGTTGTTATAGTCTAACGATATATACTCCTATAAAATTTCAAGAGGAATTTTAGGTTTCTGTTGTATAAAAAAGGCCAAAAAATCTAAGAGTTGAAGCCAAGTTCTTTACAGTCAGGCAAACAAAAAAAATAAAATTAAAACTAAAATTTTTATTTGAAATACCGGGTGACCATAATTAAAGAGGTGTTTAGAGACCAATTACCAAAGCCCTATTGGCTTAAAGTCCACAAATTTGGTATGAACACTATTTATACCATAAGGTTTTGATTTCTAAAGAAAAAAAAAATAGTTCAATGTTGCGACCAGGGAAAAAAATGGCGCTGGAAGCTACCTGTGTAGAGAAAATTGATCGTAAGAAATAAAGTTTAGAGTCAATTTTTATTTGGCGTCATTGACAGATGTGATTCAATATGTTTTTCTTGCAACTGTTCCAATAATTGCATTCTGTGAACAGCATTTCCTATAACTGAACGCAACAGATCGCCGGTGATTTGCCTCACGTACAGCATTATTCAGTTCTTTAACGTTACTAAGTTTTCAAATATCCCCATAACCAAAAGTAACAGGGAGTGGAGATCACGCGAACGGGCTGGTCAACTCGTAGGAAACGCTCGAATAATTATTTTATCGTCTGTGAAATACTGCCATAAGTCTTGCTGTACACCCAATTCAATGTGAGGGAGTGCTCCATCCTGCATACATATGGTGGATCCGAGGCATCCACGCTGTTGAAATTCCGGAGTAACAAAATCAAAGCAGCAGTCGTTGATATCTCACAGCATTGCCACGGGAGCAAGTCACGGGCCCGTTTGGTGTTATATTTTCAAAAAAGTACGGACCGATGAAGTACGAAGCCACACCACTGTGACTTTCGATGAGTGCAAAAGAACCTGCTGAGATATATAAGGATTCTCCAACGCCGAAATGAGGAAATTATTTGTGTTTACAATTCCATTAAGATGAAAATGTGTCTCATCATTCCATAGAATGTTCCAAGACCATGCATCCTCCCCTTCCATCCGAGCTAGAAGCATCAGAGAAATGTTCAGACCAGCGTCCTCATCTCCTAGAAGCAGTTGTTGAGTGTAGGTGATCTTGTACAGGAAATACTTCAGGAGTTCACCATTGCTTACAGCATATCAAATTGCCTGGATATTGCCCGTGCACTGCTGGACGCGGGTGTTTCGTTTGGTTCCAGTGCAGTAGTTGCAACTGTTTCAAGTTGTTGGTTTGATGTCGGTTTGCATCCTCTTCCTGGCAGCACTTGTAACGATCCCGTATTTTCAAATCGCAAAATCATTTTTCGCAAATTTATGATTGTCATTGGACCTTACGTTAAATTGAAGTGCTACAGAAGCAATGTTGTTTTTTAGTAGTAAAGTTTCACCAGCAAAGCACGATCACGTAAATTTAGCAAAGATTGAAGGACCATCAAAGCACTATCGCGCAACCTTCGTATATCAGTCGGACCTAACACACGCCGCTCGTTTTCATCTTTTTATATCCTTCAATCTATGACGTCAGTTATTGCATTCTGCATATTTCCGCGCACCATTTTTTCCCCTGATGGCAAAAGTTTTAACTGTTGTTTTTTCTTTAAAAATCAAAACTCCGTTGTCTAAATAGTGTTGACACCAAATTTGGTGGAGTTTGGCCCAATAAGTTTTTGGAAATTGGGCTCTAAACACCTTCTTTTTTATTACGGCCATCCGATATAATTAATGAAGGCTGAGGGTTAGAATTATTATCTGATATTTATTAATAATAACAATTGTAAACTTTAAAACAGTCTGTTATAATATTAGAATTAGATAGTACGAAAATCACGTTGCTTTGTTACAGCTCCCTTCACAAAGTGATTATTCTCATAAAACCTTTATTCTTTATCATTTCATTTTTTTTAGATTGTTTCTTTATACAGTAAATATTTACATTGCAGTATTAAAAGAAAATCCATTTCTATTTTTACTAAAATTGTTTTGCGATTAAAGAGTAGCCTTATATTTTTTGAAGTAAATGTAGACTATGCTTATGATAATAAAAATATTTTTAAATAAAATAAAAAAATATAAGAAAGAAAAAATTTCGTTAAGTTGAATCGAAGGAATTGCTGAATCTCCTCACATTAAAACTAGTGCCTTAATATCTGACCTTTCAAGTATCTTAATTTTATAAAATAATTTATATTATTTCATATAATTGGATTTCACCACAGGAAATCGGAGCTCTCTTTCCTTAATAAAATTTTCATACTTGATCTTGAAAAGTTTTTCATTGATGCCATAGCAATTTATCATGAGGTTTTTTTTAAAAATTAATAACTTAAAAATGAATTCAATCAGTCACAAAAATTCTTTCCATATTCATCAGATTAATAAAAATAAATAACGCAGTAATGAATTTTAGCTACTTTTTAAAGAAATGTTTCTATTGAAGAATTACGTTATAGTGTTAAGGCAGCTTTAGACGTGCCATTTCAACATGCCATAACGCAGGCAATGTGAGGGTAGATTGCCAGTGAAAAGAAAGCTTTAAACATATCATAACGCCTTCCATCACACGGAAAATTTACACTTTTCAATTGTCATCATACATATGTTTAATTTACGAAAAAAATAGGATTGACTTAAATAAAAATCATTTATTCAATGCATCGAATAGGCGAAAGAATGTTTTTAATTAATTAAAATAGGCAGCATTCATTTTTTTTTTCGTATTTCTTTGTTTTCAGTTTCGATATTTTTCGTTAAATGTCGACCAACCACGATATGTTTTCGAGATTCCAATCGCTCGTCGATTCAAATTTTCAGGCCGAAATTCTTAAATGATTTTGATTAATAATGTAGCGTTTTCTGAAAGCATCCACGAAAACAGAAGGAAAACATGACCTCCGTACGTGCATATCATTTTTGTAATCGGTAATTTCGAATAAATTGAAACAAATCGATTGGACTTCAAGTTCTATAATTCGTCACAAGGAGCGCTAGTGTCAGATGTCTCCTTAGCAATGGCGCGCCATTTCTTTGAAATTAGAACACGCTCTAAGTGGGGTAATGTGCTTTCCATCTCGCCATGGCGCGATGATGGCACGCATAGGGCCTGTGAAATGATACATGTAAAGCGGCCTTTAGATATCAGAATATGTCAGAAGTGTCGTCATTATTGGGCGTTGGACTGACCACCCGATCTCAACCTAGTGCTGTTGGTCACGAAACGCCGGGAGCCTTACTTCCCGCGACCCCAAGGGCCTACATAAGTCTGTAGTGGGACACTTTAATTTTAATCGTCACTGTTAAATTCCAGTAAAATTACTTATGCTATTAGTTGTATAATTAATTATTTAAAATTGTTTTCTGTAAATGTCATGAAGCTAGAATGTAGATTATCCATTTAACGTTCATTCTTTTTAAAGAATAATGTAATAATATTTTTTATAAAGTTTCCACTGAATATATTATATGTACTTTATAATGGTTGTCGTAGAGCAGGCAAACAATAGGAAAACAGTATTTAACAAATTTCAATATAATTATTGTTGTAATTAAAATTTTAGGCCTTTAAAAAAAGAAGAATATCAAATTACATACTGGATGATAAGTCTCATAAGTCTGCTAGAGTCGAATTCAATGAAGATCATAATAAAACTTTAACATATAAGTTGTTTAAATTTAGAAATTTTTAGATAGAATTTTATCATTGTTTAATGAAATGTTAAAAGAATGAAGTTCAATTCTTCACTGCTCTCTAGTTATTTCAAACTTTATCATTAGTCTGATTTTTATTTACCACATTTAGACTTGTTTTTGATAATGGAAGCTGTAATACAGATAAGACTTCAGCATATTTAGCTTTTGGATTCTGTGGATATTAGCAGATTAATTTTAGCTTGAACGAATAGGTTTCCTGCCTTTACTTTTCTTTGTTGTGTGTGGTAGTTACTCCTACGTGGAATACTTAAAACAGGCTGATCTCTTTGTGTTGCTGCTGCCGCCATGAAGTAGACGTCAACCCCTTGGTATCTTGTGTATCTTGGTGTGGTAGATACGAACTCTTATGCTTCGTGCTTACCTGGACATTTCTTTTTCTTTCCTTAGGACGAAAAGAATCAAATTATAACAACAAACGTTTGGTTAAATCTGGTAAGTGGTGATCCTTTCTCAGTAGCTTTAGACACCTTTAGTGTTTGCATTTTTAGTTAAGTTTGATGCGAATCATTTGTCCTGTACTTGTTTCTTCTAGGATGAAAAGAACCAACTACTAATCTCAAATATATGGTTAAAATTGGTAAGTTTAAACCTAACAATAAAACTAAAAGAGGATAAATCAAGTTGAAATAATGATAATTTTAGATTAAAAAAACGTAGAATTTCTAAATATTATACACGTTTAGTATTAAAAACTAAATTTGAAAAATAAAACTTATATTATTAAAGAAACAGGCAGGACATTTATTTCTCTCTAAAAACTAAACCTAAAAACAACAACATAAATAACCTGCACTAAACTTTAAAAAAGAAAAAAAAAAAAAGCGGTTTAATAAATTTCAAATTTCAATGCTTTGTTTTGTCCTCTTCAACTTCGTTTATCCTCAACAATTTTACCCCTAAAGTAATAATTTTACCAAATATTCCATTCTTTGACTGCATGTATCCATCCCGCATGACACATTAAAATTCTTAAATATAAATAAAAAAAATTATTAAAGATTAAAAATGTTTTTAAAATTTCTAATTTTACCCAAACGTATAAAAATATTTATAATCCTAATAGTCTTTCCTTTTTCTTATTAAATAAAAAAATTAATTGTTTTGAATTCACAAAAGTAGCATCCACAAACTGCATGTTCCCATTAGCAATATGAATTTTGTAAATTATACATTTTATTTTAATGTGAAATATTTGAAATAAATGTAAAAATGAAAAAGTGTTAAATAAAAGAAAAACTAATTAAAATGTTAATTAAATATAGTATATTTAAATGCCAGGGATTTTTTTTGTAATAATTTTCGCAACAAAAAAAAAATACTATGATGTTTTCAAGGACTTTATATTAAAAAATGGTAATATAAATAATAAAAGGGACGAACTTCTTAATTATAAAAAAAAGCTATAAAAGCTTTCATTTGAAAACCAAAACATGAAAGAACTTTAAAATGTCACATCAAAAACGAGGATAAAAATGAGTAATCACTGAAGTTTTAAAACTTAAGAAGAAAACGAAAAAAAAATAATAATTTGCTGTATAAAAACAACTGATACTAATATGTAGGCAACAGAAGAAATATCGAAACAGCTTCAAATTAAGCAAATACCAACAAAACTAGATGATAAAATCTCCACATGCTATTGTAATAAACTGTAAGTTTCCTACATGTCTTAAATGCAGGCATGAAGTGCAGAAAAATAGTAAACCTCCGAAGATAAATTTAATTAAATAAAAAAATATAAATTTTCTGGTGATTAATATGGCTTGGCTAAATAGTAAATAAAATACAACTTTAATCCAACTTCACAAAACAAATCACAATTGATATGTAAATTATACATCATCAAAATAATATACAATTGCCTGGACATGTAATGAAAAAATTCTAATCTGAAGTTATAACAAAACTTGATCCTCCTTTAAAATAAGTAAGTACTTGGGACAGTAATTTAGACATTAACTATATCACTGCCACAGGGCACTAATATGACTAAAATCAGACTTAGTCAAATAAAGACCTGTTGTACAGGACTGGTTCTGTCCGTTTCATCAAGTTTGGTTCATCATTACGTTTATATATTTTCATTTTTTTGAATATTTCTTTTTGTATTCAGAAATATTTATTTCATCTGCATTCAAATTGTTCTAAGTATTTTTATTATGGGAAGAATTATTATATATAATTGTAATTGCAAATATTTTTTTTAATTCAAAAAATTTAGTTGTTCATATTTTTTTGTTTTTGTTTTTTATTTTTTTATTCGAAAGACAATAATTTTGATTTATTTTTAAAGGTTTTACTTTTCTGAAAGAATTAATTTACTTTTTGTTGTGAACGAAAACATTGAAAGAGTTTGTTTTTGTTATTATTAATTTTGGCAAATAGTGTTTTGTTTTGTTTTGTTTTTTAAATTACTGCTTGTGGTAAGAATTTTTTTTTAAATTTAGTGTAGTAAATATATTGATTTACAACCTATTATGGTTTTTACGTCCCTGGAACAAAAGTATTTATTAGTGAAAAAAGTAACCTGGCCTTTAAATGAATAATTGTTAATTTTGTAGTATTTCTTATTAGGAATTTACATATAATTGGGCCTCAAAATATTAAATTAAAATGTTAGAAGACTAACAGTCAACCAAAATTGTAATTTACTTATGTATTAATGAAATATTTTGCATGTCATTATGAATATATGTAAATCTTCATGTTTATTGCAATTTGCTTTACACTTTCTCTTATGTACTCGTATCAGGAATGGGTGGATGTAAACTTACGATGGAATGTCTCGGAATACGGTGGAGTAAAGGATCTCAGAATACCCCCTTCAAAGATCTGGAAGCCAGATGTACTAATGTACAACAGGTAGCGTGACTTTGGATTCCCTCCCACCCAGTGCCTTCAGTGGGCTTTTGTTGTTTCCACCCATCCTTTTTCTCTGAAGAAAAACCTTACCATCATTGTGCTATCACCTTTCTACTTTCTAACCACTTCATGTATCTAGCAATATTAAGAAATAACGATGTGATAAATTAACTTTGAATAAGAAATTTTAATTTCAGCTCCAATGGATTAGAGTAATTAGTTGGTAACAGAACCTAAATGCATGATTAAATCTTTTTTTAAAGTAAAAATTATTCTACTATCTAACAGACGATGTTGTGCTTGCATGATTTATATAACCTAATTCTTATAAATACAATATTTAAAGTAAAGTTTTTCAGCATGATCATATTTATTTAAAATAAATTAAATTCAGAATTCCCATTTATTGAAAATTTGCTGATGATTTACATATAACTCTTTAATTGAAGGTTTTTTTTTGCTGCATAAATAAATTTAGTAAGATACGGAAACATTTCATTTATGTGCGGCTTTGTTTTAAATTGTGCAAAATAATTCTTGGCTAAAACTGCAAGATAAAAGGATGAATTTGTCGAAATCGCCAAAATGCACGGAGAAATTTTATTTCAGTATAGTCGTTTTCCAAATCAATATTAAAATACACATAATCTTTTCAAAATATTGATCGATCTACTTATACCAAAATTAAGCCCAAATTAAGGAAACAGTGTTCAGGTGTAGGTTTTGAATAGTTCGTAAGTACATTATCACCTAAGAGATTATTTACTGCAAATATTCCTTTGGAAATCTTACTGCATGAAATGGAAGCAACTCTTTGGCCATGAGACAACATACAGAAATAGATTATTATGACGGTTAATTTGGCTAAGATAGTGACTGACAGTAGTTACCAAACAGATAATATGTTGCATTTTATACTAATTTAAAAATACCCGAAGCAAAAACAAGCAAATGGAAACAATTGCTTTCATTTAATTCTATTTGTATGATTCCTATATGATTATTACTTGGTATTTTCAAACTTATCATGATGAAGCAACTGCACACAATTTCTCCAGATTACCATTACATTATTGATTCAAAAAAATAAAGAAAAAAAAAACTGATAGCAGACCTGTAACTTAAATGGAAAACCTGTTTATTTTCGTTTTAATTGTAAATACTCGTTGATTAAAAATAGAAATGTACAAGTACCAACGACTGGTTACGAAATAGCAAGGAAACAATAGGTGGATTAGAATACAATATTCACGTCTTGGACTGAGTTATTCAGTCTTTTTTTAGAAGTTATGCATTTGGTAATGTTTTGAATTAACTTTAATAATTAATCATAATAAAAAATGAACATATAGTAGGAAGGTTTTGTACAGAGATGTGTATTGGGAAATTCTGTACAAAAATATCAATAAATGAAGTTAAGTTTAAATAATTAATTCAAAAAATTATATTCGTTCGTTTATTTTCTATCTGAACACAACATTTTTCCTTGATTGCTAAAATCAAATAAGAGTAAACAATATTAAAAATATTAAAGCAAATATTTTACTGATCTTTTTATTTGTATAGAAGCTTCTTGTACTGTAGAAAAGTATGTCAGTAGATGCGTTAATGATATATTTGTAATACGTTTACAATTTTTTGACATTATAATCAGTAATGGAAAAATCGTTACTTGTAACAAAGTGACCATTGATAGATATACTAGTACATCCAAAGGATTTAAAATGATTTCATTAATCGATAATGGGCCAAACGCACTACTCAGTCTTCCGTTATGTTTCCGTAACGTAATTGCTTTAGTGACGTAGTTATGTATTCAGGGTCACCAGAATTGAGTCTCGTAAGACGTAACGGAGATCTTGAAATCGACGAACATAGCCGTTATATTTATATAAATACGTTTGTCGATTTGAAGATCTTCGTTACATCTTACGAGACTCAATTCTGGTGACCCTGAATACGTAACTATGTCACTTAAGCAATTACGTTACGGAAACATAACGGAAGACGGAGAAGTGCGTTTGGCCCTTTAGAAGAAAAGCGTTGATAGATGAAAGAAATATGTTTTCTCGATTTGTAACAAACAGAAAGCTATGCTGAAGACAAAAATAAGCGTAAGGGATCAAAACCAAAATTCGTTTTAACATAATTAAGAGAGAAACCTATTTAGATATTTAAGATTTTCCTATTTTGAAACCACTGCATGTTTCAGTAAATTACAAAATAAATGGGAATTCGATTTGATGTTAGCATGATAATAATATTGCATGATTGCTGTTTAATGTAAGGAATATACAATTACAAATAATCTTTGATCTTGATAAAATTTAATAAATTAAAAAAAAAAAATATGCTTTTCATTTTAATGCAAAAATTCATTCTTGAAAACTAACATTAAACGCTAAGCATTAAACTTCTTCATAAAAAAGTATAATCTTTCATAATTCTAATACTTAAAAGTTTTCTAACTCTTTTTCTTTATTTATGAAAGAAATGCCTCGATAATAAACAGCGCTAATGGATGTTTAATAGAATAATTGCTGCAGATGCATCTAGTTTTCCTGATAAACATTAAAATCCTTTTCTTAAAAATCATCAAATTTTTGAGTCAATGTTAGGTTAATTGTCTTAAAGATTATGGGCTATTAAACTTGGAAAGTATCAGATTATAGAAAGGAAATGAACATCACCGAAGATCATAGTTGCCATTAATGCTGATACTATTCATTGGATAGGCGCTGGATGAAAGCGTTTTAGAGGAAAAATGCTTTTGTCATCTTCACATTCCAAGGATAACAATTCGGAAATTAACATTCCACAGTTATTTAAAGGACAGTCATTTAGAATATAGTAAAGGGAATCAATACCATTGAAGAGAAATCCTTTAGTTAGAAAAGTTAATCATTATAATCACTAACGCTTAAACTGTATTACAAACAATAGTACCAGGGTTCAACGAATATGGTTAGAAATAAAACCAGGGCAAACAATTTCAATATACGATGTCCTCTGTTCTCTATTAATAGATTTGGTAAGATACAAAGTATTCTTTTTCTGTTCTGACAAATATCTATCCTTTTAATTAAATCACCTTAGGGAATAGAAGTCTTATCAAATAGTCTCGAAATAAAAAAGCTATTCATTTCATATCGGTTTAAAAACATCGAAATTTAACTGTTTTCCCACAGAGGAAAAAAATTATATTTGTTAATCAGTGTTAATCAATGAAATTACCAATATCAGATAGAAATAATTTCACAGAAATTGAAATGATAAAATTGGTTTGGAGAGTTAATTAATTGGTTTGTTAATTGGTTTGGAAATTTAGGTTTTGTACTTTTATCTTGGGCATTTATCCTTGCTTTATTTTAGTAAGGCAAGATGCGTAGAAACCCATGTTATAATTTCATTACATTCATTTTTTTCACAAATTACAAAGTTTTCTACTCAATTAGTGCTGTTTATTTTCGAGGTTTTCAATACAATAATACTTATTTTGTTATTCATTTTTAAAGTCAGGAAATCCGAAAATTATAAAGGATTTTCACCTGTGTAACGATCAGTTTGTATTTATGGAAAAAAAAAATTAACATTTATTCAAAATCTATTTTTTTTATCATTTCAAAATTAATTTAAATATAATCTCTTTTTAACTGGTAAATGCATATTTTAATCTCAATAGGTTAATATCTTATTTTCATTACTATGAATGTAGTCATTCCATTTTCATTATTAATTTTTCCTTTTTTCCCCATCCTAAATTTTAATTTAAAAAAATTTGTTACATCAGCGAATGTATAAATAAATTTAACTTAAAATAAATTTATAAAGTAAATTATCATTTAAACTTTCATTTTAAGACTTAAAATGCGTGATTGTTTAATTGATTGAAAGTCTTGTGCATTTCAATTGAGAAAATTATTACAAAATTAATATAATAGGCAATAACATAATTAATAATACAAAACTTAATCACCTTTCGTTTTGAAATTAAATAAATAAACAATAAATAAATAAAAATAATAAAAACCTAAAAGGTTTAATAAAATTCTAAAAGGTCTATTTTATACGCCAACAATCTTCATTGTCACTATTCTTTTCTGTTATTTACTACTCCGTAATAATTTTTTTTTTACTTTTTAAAGTTAAATTTTATAAATATCTATAAAACAAACCTCTTTCTAAAATAAGACTCGATCTATTTTAGTTAAATAATGAACAACGCAATGATTACATCTCGTTTACTAGAGGATTTCTTAACTTACACCTCTTAATAAGTAAGAACTTTTGAATTAAATATTAAAAAAACTTTGAAAAATTTTATAACTTTTAAAATTACATTAATCAAGGTAATAAATTATATATTAATCAATGAAATAAAGTACGTTGGCTAATTCAATAACTAAAAAATTTAATTGTAAAAAATTAGTAATTTTTGTTGAATAAGAAATTAAAAAATAATTATGGTAACAGAACAAAAGCAATTTAGATATTACTATTGCTGTATTAGGACATGTATTAAGTTTCTTTAGATTCAGTGAATATTACAGAGATTTAATATTTTGTTACCACTAAATTCTGTTACACTTCGGTGTAGGGACATATTTAAAAATCATCAAATCACAAGCATTATTCAGATTCTAAATAAGCATTTGAAAAGACATCCATCTACTGTGTTTAATGCTTGACACTAAAGCTACGCGAACACCATGCAATTTTTCAGCAATTTAGTCGTCCGATTTTGATTCACGAGTTGATATAGATAGTCTTGAGCCCGTTTACTTGCAACGTAACTGCAACTTTTGTCATGCAATTCGAGTTGTTCCTACACCTTCAACTCGAAAAATTGCATCGACGTCACTGGGAATTACCCAATCACAGGGCAGCATTGGAACATGTCAGTTGTGAAACCACGCCCATGAAAAAAATGGCGTCGAAAATAATATTTGCCGATTCGTTTTGAAGACATGCTCATACTCAATGAATATCAAGAGTATTGCGAGTTTCTTTCATGCAGAAAGTTTATACTGAAATGCAGTAATTGTATGCGATATAATTTATTAGAGAGGTTTAAAAACCTCGATTTTTTTCGGATTTTCCACATCGGGTTTGGGAAACGCATTGCATTATGAGAATGCTGCTGACGCGGAAATGCAACAGTTATGACGTCATTGTTTCCAGGGGAGCATTGTTTCTTATTGGCTGTTGGTCATTCGTTACTTTTGATTCGAAATAATACTATGAAATTCAATTCCATCGCGGCTCACAATTTTGAAACAATATTTATCATATGTTGCAAATGAATCACTCATATATTATGTTTGAAACGACATAACCGAATTTTGCTTGACGTCACACGTGACGTATTTAAAACTGCGTTGTCATGGGTCGGTTTATCGTTCGAGTTGCATCGTGTTCGGGGTTGACAAAGGTTTATATCAACTCGTGACGTCAAAATCGGAGGACTAAATTGCAGAAAAATTGCATGGTGTTCGCGTAGCTTAAGCCATTCATTATTTCCAAAATCCAAACAATATCGAATTCAGTTGAAATTGGACCTAACTTTTATATTGAATTTGATCATAATTTTTTTAAGATATATGTCTTCTGGTCTTCAACTGCCCATGTCGATACATTGGCTTTACATGGTCTTTGTTTTGCGAGAACTTCAGTAGCTAATAACTCCAGAAGATTAATCCCAATTCTGATACTCATCCTCGGTTTCGCGTAGATTTATCGAATATATATGTTATTTTCTATTTTCATAGTTTAATCTTTCTATCAATTCTGAAACAAAATTAAAATTTAAAATTAGATTTCCGAGAAAAATATTGAGACTTTGAAAACCAATAAATAGTATATAGATCCTTTTTTTTTTCTTTACCTAAATGAAAAATACATTGTCAGTATTTTAATAGATATCATTTATTCATCTATTTATTGGTATAGTTCGGTTCTGAAGGAGGAGTGGGATATGATACTAAATAGATCTTTTTTTGAGGGATTTTTCCCACTCCGGGATGAGATATTTTCTCGATATTTCGGCCCGGTGCCTCGGGCCCTCTTCCGGAGATGTATATATATCTCAATTACAATTATATCAATTACATCAAGGTGGGCGCAAATCTAACAACTTCCGTTAGATATCTTACATAAAATATCTCATCCCGGAGTATAAAAATCCCTCAAAAAAAGATCTATTTAGTATAATATTCCACTCCTTCTTCAGAACCAAACTGTACCAATAAATATTTGAATAAATGATATCTATTAAAATACTGAGAATGTATTTTTCATGGTAGATAAAGAATAGAAACATTTTATTTCTATTAATTAAAAGAATAAAACTCATACCAAATTGTAATTTTACGATTTATCGGTGTAGGCGTAGTGAGATTGTGTTAAAAACGCAAAAACAAATTAAATTACTAAAAAGAGCTAACCATGAAAGCATTTTATAATTTAAAAATATTAGAAAACATTTAAAAACTCACACAACGTTTCAGGTCTTCGTCTGGTCGAGGCCTCTGATCAAGTGAATTAAATTACCTTTAAATTTTGAATTGACAATTGTTATTTTTCGTTCTACTTAAATTTAAATTAGGAAGTACTACAAAATAACAAAACATCCACAAAAATTGCAATATTTTCCAGATAGATTTCTCCTATACATGATAAGATGTCTGATAATTTGTCAGAGACTAAGTTACCTCACTAAATGGTTATTTAGTTGGCATCGTTAAATGAAACGTTCTTAAATGAAAATATGTTATTCAAAAAAAAATATCCTTCCCACCTCTCCATTTGGCATATCCTGTATTTGGAATCCGCAGTAACGTAAAGAACAGGTCTCTGACGAAGGTTCAAATGTATTACGTATAAAACTGAATCTCCGTACACTTCTTAACATACGACGACGAATTGAATATTATTCTTAAGACGAAAAAATATTTAAAGTTTTTATTTTAGTTTTCTCTCGTTTTCAAATATAAAGAAAGGAATGTTTTTAATAGTAATTTAATAGTAAAAATTAAAATTTAAAAATAGATTTCCGAGAAATTTATATATTTATTTATATAGTAAAGTTAACGAAACTATAGTGAGGGCGACTTAACAAAAAGCAGGCCAAGAAATGGTATTCGAAGGGGCCGGAGGAAGGAATTTTCCAGTAACTGCTAATTTAAATACGATCGAGCAAAGCATAGTAATTTAATATACAAAGAAAATAAGCCCTGGATAAGAATATATGAATAATTCCCTAACATTTTCCGAATTGTAATCATCTGTATCAAAATTAATAATTTTCAAAATATTTGAAATTAGCTATTTAATGATTATTAACCGTATCAAAGAGATAACATAAATCCCGAATTTAATTTGAAAATTTTACTAAATGTATTTTGCTTTTCTTTTTTCAAGAATAAACAAAATACCCGAAATATAGCAAAGCTATTTTGAATCTAAACTTCTTTTGTAAAACGTTTCAAAAGAATTTAAAAACTGCAATTATTGAAGCTAGTTTTTAAACCGAATTTCTTAAATTCAATTTCTTTAATTAAAATAAAACAATAATGTCAATCTGGGAATGCTTCAAAATTTTAGTTATAATCTTGATGCTGTCAGATGAATTTATCTTCTAAAAGCTAAAAAAAATAAATCTTTCAGGCATGATTGTATAAAAAAGAAATTCTTAATTAATATTTACGACTGAGAAAGTTTCATGATCTTAGGAAATTAAGATTTATTTTTTAAATTCTAATTTAATTAATTTTAATTCTAATTAAATTTTGAGGTTGTTTTTTTTTCTCGATAATTTCAGACTCTGCGAACTTTTTTTTTTTTGTTTATGTTTTTGTTTTAATGAATGTGTTGATTATTCATTTTCATCCTTCTGCATCCGTTGTTACCTTAGTTGTTGTCCTCTTCTGCAAAGTGGCTTTTTGATGTTTGTAAGCGTATCGATATAACTAATTAATTTTCTAATTTTTATTTGAATTTTTAAATTTTGAAAAAGTATAAGTTTATTTTAATTTTAAATTTCGGATAAATACAGTTTTAGCTTGTTTTTTATTTGTTTTATTTATTCATTTATTTATTTATTTTTATTTTGGATAATTTTGAAATTTACATTCGAATTTGAAACTGGCCTGTGCTATATTCGAATTACCTTTGCAACTAAATTACTAGATTTCGTGTAATTTTTAATTAATAGCCATTGGGTCATTCTGCTTAAATAGAAGTGGCATTTTAGACAGCTTGGAAAGATCTAGATATTATTTAAAATGAATCGCTTAGTTTTTTTAAGACTTTTAGTAGGTCTGTCCTTAGAGAAGATTCGCCAAATTGCAATCAACATCAGTTCTTTTATTCAGTTTTAACTAATTACATTTTTAAGACATTTTTTTTTCTTTTTTTATTAAATTTAATTTTACAAAACTATGAATTAAAATTTTATGTAATTTGTTGAATTTCGTTAAGCCGTAGATAGCATGAAATTCCTATGCTATAAAATTTCCTAGTGTTAATCAGCGTTTTTAAGTTACCATTTTTATTTAATTTTCTACTTTTGTTTGTTTTTAAAATACATATATATATTTTTTTAAATCTTATCTAACTTAAATTTAAATTTCTTTGACGTGGATCCTACATCAAATGAAATAGATTTCCTAATTAATCTATTATTACTTAATTTACTTTAATGAAGTTCTCCTTAATTTTGCTTATTTAAGCATTTTGATAAAATCTTTCTTTTTATATTTTGTTTATTTATTATTTTCGTTTAAAATGCCTGCTGCTATGGAGTTTGAAATGACCCTGACAATAAAGCGAAAAATATCCAATTGATAATAAGCGTGATGAGTCTCTCGTTGGCGAGTGCTTTGATGATGTCATCAATAAATTCGTTATTTATTGATTACTTTTTTGAATGGCGGACTAAATAGTCAAATTAGTCGAACTGTAGCAGGGGTCAGGCAGGGACACTTGCACGTTGGTTTCCAAAGACAAAATATCTGACGAACACATTTACTAGAGCTATTACTTTTCTGTATTAATAAATTGATAGATGTAGTTTGGCCTTATATTTTAAGAACATTTTCCCCATTAAATAAAACTATAAATTAGTCATAAGGATATTTTTCTTTTGTTTCTTTATTTTTATGTTATTAGCATATAATAAATTTATGTAAATTTCTTAATTTACCATTTTATATTATTTTACATTTTTATCCTAGTAGATTCACATTGGAAAATTACCTTAAGAACAAAAACTGGATATTAATATTAATTCGTAAGTAAGATAAAGTGAATGATCGCGAATTTTATGTTAGTGAATGATCAATTGTCTGATTTTGATTTTAAGTCAATTTTGTCTTTGTTTTTATTTCTTCACTCTTACAATCGCTTGGAATGCTTTACTCAATAATACTTTATCCCCTTTAGTCATTTTTTTTCATCATATTTCATTCGATACTTCATCATCTTTGTTTTTCTCCTTTTCCGAAATATTTCTCCTTTCCTCCCACCCGCCCTCACTTAAAATAAACACACGAATAAAAGAAACACCCTAGAAACACCATCCACCAAAGGAGCAATGCTACCTCACGCATTTTCTAGGAACTCGCGAAATACAGTGGTCCCTGCCACTCCTAGCCAATACTAATCACATTTAACAAAATGAAAACCACATTTATTTCAGCATGTCACATCACTTTTATTGAATCTTGGCGAAGATGATACTGATGGCAAACCAAAAAGACAAAAAAGCATTCCTGCTGGCGATTTCAAATCAGGACAGTCGGCTAATTCCACTATTTCTGTCCGCTTTTCTTTTTTCTTTTTTTTAAATGAAAGTATCACAAAATTGTTAGTAAGTAATAATAACTAAAACGAACTCACATTCCAGTCTCATGGATGTACCCGCCCAATCCCCACTAATGCCCGGTGCCTCTGGTTCAGAATGTGCGGTCTTTCGGCCACCGTTGTTTCGGCCGATTCAGGTGCCGTAATCCTGTGATGAGATTATCCTGCCTTAAATCAAAAGCTGTCACTGGGTACGTTAGAAAGCCCCTTACCATTTTATCACCAAATAAATTGTTAGTAGGACAAAATTTTCGGTTGTAAAATAAAACGCCATGTTATCAGTCGCACGCATGCGCCAACAGAGACATCATCATGGTTTTCCCGCCCTCCCTTCGAAGAAAAAAAAAAACAAAATTATTTTTTTGAAAGGATTCTCATTTCTGCATGAAAGAAAAAAAAAATTTCTTTCTCTGTTATGTTTTCATTTACTAATTAATAAAAAGCCACTGACATCACCTTTCCCTATTCCCATTATAAGTTCTTCTTTCTTTCCGGACCCAAGACAGTTTTTGAGACCATAAATTAGAAATTACCTTTTTTTAAAAAAAAAAAAAAAAAAAGAGAGAGAGAGAGAGAGAGAATTGTTGCCTGATTACTCATCACAAGGTCGTGGCACTATCCCTTTCATTGGAGGGACACATTGAAATTATTTTAAATACAATTAAAATAATTTAAAGTGTAAAATAACCCATAGTGGAAACGGTCCTTTCAGATGTAATTTAATGATTAAATGTAATTTTGTTTTAAATTAAAAAAAAAAAAAAACATTATCTATTTACATTTAAAAAATTACAATAGAATTACAATAAATTTGCAAAGAGACTGAATGCCTTTTGTTTTAAAAGTGCTGACGAAGGGTTTGATGGGACCTATCCCACTAATGTGGTAGTACGAAGCAACGGTAGCTGTACGTACATTCCACCGGGTATTTTCAAGAGTACGTGTAAAATAGACATCACGTGGTTCCCGTTCGACGATCAGAAGTGCGAGATGAAATTTGGATCGTGGACATATGACGGATATCAACTAGACCTACGACTGGCCAATGAGGAAGGAGGGGATATCAGCAGTTTTATCACCAACGGTGAATGGGACCTCATCGGTAAGTAACTACAGTATAAATGAAGATTTATTCTGTATAGGGAATATTTTTATACAGTAAACTCCCGATTATATATACGTTGATTCCTTGGATTGCGATTTTTCAGTATAGATATCGATTTTTTTTTTATTGTCTGTTTATGAATCAGAAATCAGAAAGAAGATGAGGAAGGCCAAAGTAAAAAAGAAAGGAACAGTAATAATAATCACAGAATGGTATCCCCGACTTGAAATTGTGCTGAATCACACATCAAAACACACGTCCATGAGTTATTCTATCATTATACACATCCTGCGTTAGCTGAGAAAAAGTTGTATATAAGTTTTTTTTACACCTTTTCCATGTATAAAAAGGATGATACCGTACTGAATATTTCGAAATGAGTGAAAAAAAAAAAGTAATGTACAACAGGTTATTATTATTCTTATCCAGCAATTCTATTCTTATAGAAAGAACTCTCATCTTGGAGTATTCATCTGTGATTTTTCTGCGTTGTAGAAACCTAAACATTTTCATTGTCTGATATTTGAATAATCAGTTAAAACGGTTTCTGCAGTATAATTTGCAGTGCATCATCAAAATTTTTATTTCATTTCTTTTATTTTAATCTTGAATAAGCTGTACGTCAAAACAGATTAAGCAATTTGTAGCTGCCACAGTATCAAAATAAATAAATGTAGATTATCCATAGTTCTCGGGTTTCCTTCAATCTTGCATTCGTAGTTCGAATAATCGTGGGTTTACTGTATTATTTTTCTTTGATGTAATAAATTGATTTTACAAACTATAGCAGTTAAAATGCATTAATATTTTTAAAAATATATATTTGTATACATAATGATTCCATTTCATATTTATATAAGGTATATCATCACACCAGGACTTCAAAAATTTATATTATTATATTTGCCAATAAATTTTAAAAGTATTTCAACTGAGATATTTTCTTTAGCTTCATTCATAGATAAATTAAAAAAGTAAAAAAACAAGTCGCTGAATTAGAAAAAAAAAATATCAACAAAATGAATATCTTTTATATTTTTTAATATTTTATTTGTGAGTTCTCAAATGTATTCGAATAAGGCGTTCTGTTGCTGACAATAACCTGTTATTGAAATATATTGGTAAAATAGTTCGTAAGAAAGTATTTTAAACATAAGTTGTAGTTGGGAATTTTCTCCGTATTTACGATAATTTATCTAAAAATTCCAGTGTTAAAAAAATGGAAAAACCTTTTGCGAAGGAAAAAGATAAATAGTTCCATCGATTTGCGGGACATCTTCGACCGATAGGATTCACGCTTCCTTTCAATGGTTTTCCTTGAAAGCTTTTCTTTTTCAGTGGAACTCGAAAAGGAAGCGAGAGCCGACTGGTGGAGAGAAGTAGCATTATTATCTCTATTGTCTAGTGGCGAGGGCGTCGCTCTGCATGCCAAAGCAGAGCAGTTAAGGATAACTTCAAAATGATGTTAGCCCAATCGCGATCATAACCGAAAAATATCGGGCGGAAAGAATTGCATTGAAAAATACATTTTTCGTCCATAAAATGACGGGGTGACTCCCATGATATTGTGCGTCTCCTCCTTTCCAGCGAGGAACGGGAATGGAATAAGAAAAAAGTGTAGGGGTAGAACTCCTTTTTCTATTTCATGTCTTCTATTCGAATATTGAATTAACCGTTTTCGCAGAGTTTTAAACATTGGGAAAAACATATTTTTTTTTAATGTAAGAGATAAGATTCTATTGTAAAAGAATGTAGAATCAAGTATTTTTGTGGTGTTATTTCAAACATTGAATAAAGTTCAAATTGCAATTATATCTTTGTTTTTGTTTTTTTCTAACACATAATGCAATTGATGCCGAAGTTACACAATACTTTCAAAAAATTTATACAAAGATTTTCATCCCTGAATGGGTATTCCACATGAATATATGCAGACATAAAAGCATAATGTATCCATATACGCATAATATTCATTCTGTTGGATATTTGAATCTCATATTCATTTTAGAAGCTTTCGCTTGATTTATGAATTACTCATTATTAATCGTAAACCACAGAAATGGAATAACAATAAATTCAGAATGTGTTGCAAAAGTTAATTGGGAAGTATTCCATTTTCTTGATTGAATAAAGCATTCATGAAAAAATAACCTAACGAAATTGCCTGCTCTAATTTATTAATAGTTCTAGTGAATTAACTACTGTTATTTTTATTCTGAAATTTACCATTCTTATTGTATCAACTATAATATTGTCACGTAACACATTATGCATCTTTTAGCACAATCAGCTATTTTTTTGTTATTAAGTCTGGTATCAAAACTTCATGAATTTTCACACATTTCTATGATATCAACTGCAATTCTATAATTAAATATGAATTTCATGTTTTATGCAATGCTATTATCTACAAAAATATTCAGGAATTACAGTTTGAGTCAACCTAATGCAACGTTGACATACAGGATCCATTTCTGATCTCTAGAAATCATTCGACTGATGATGTCGAGCAAACAGAAAATTCAGATGGACAGATATAATATATTTGTAACAATGTATATAGAGCCTAAACAACGCGCTTGGCTATCTTAGAAAAATGGAGTATTTTATGAGATATCTCCTCTATTCAACTAATACATTCTAAATATTGAATAGAATCCAATGAAGTTTTCAGTTGTTGCATTAAAATAGAAGGCTTTCTAATCCAATGCTGATAGAACCATTGATATTTTTCAAAATAAAAAATTAATGTGATGTTTTCGTATGAAGCTTTTAATTTGTTTTCTTTAGTTCAAGCCACTGCTGATGATGTATTGCCTACAAGTAGTCCAACAAAACCACTACAAAACCACTTGTAGGTGTAGCTTGAATGTACTAATCTTTATATGCCAAATAAAATTATAAAATTTATTGATAGTCATCGTACCATAATATCTTTTTTTTTATTGATACTTTTTATTATGATCTGATCTTTATCGATGTCAATTGTTTAATTGAAGATGAAAAGTTGAAACTTACCATAGTAATAGCAAATCATTTCTGTGCTATTAATTGTTTCAATAAACTTAAAAGAAGTTTATTAAGAACTATATACTAAAATTTGTAGCAGATAACGTTTCAAGTCATTTTCTTGAAGATTTGAAAGTGTTAAATTACACTAAAATCAAATTAACTTTAATTATATATTAAATTATAGTAACAGTGTCTTTGGTAAAAATACTAAGAAAACGTTTGGTGTTTTATGGATTTTCTCATTTTTAATTACAAAACAAAGAACATAAAACCGCTATTTTGTGTTTTACTTTATTTTAAAGCTTCCATTTATAGTTCATTTAATTAGTATAATTTTATTTTGCTTTCTATTTGAAACTAAACCAACTTGTATCTTTATTTATACAAAAGTATCTCAGTTCTCCGAATTAGTGTTATTAATTCAGATAACGACCTCAGGTCGCAGTGCTTGGCTTCTCTGCCACCCACCTTCACTACATAAGTCAGATAACGAGTATTATCATTTCATTGTCGTTATTTTGACAGCCAATATTAAACACTGACAAAGAGGAATCAATTCTCCTGATTGAAACAATTTGCTCAGTTTATTAGAGTTTAGATTCCTGTTTAATTTCTGAAAAGTATTTCTTGAATTAATGACTCAGAGTGCCATAGGCTACTGATAATATGGCATCACTTCAAATACTGAAAATATCAGAACTGTAGGTTCAATACCGGTGTGTCTTTTAAGTTATCTATCAACTTTTAACTAATGACAAATTAATACAAACTAAATTCAGCGGATACTGATCGCTTTTAGCATGTGAAAAAAAAAATCAGAATTTTTATTTATTTTTTTTTTAAAATTTAAAACACATGCGTAAATAAAGATCTGAAGAGTATGAAAACATTTAAATAATTACAAAAAATATAGTTATATAAAAAAAAATGTACACGAAACACCCCCAAATCACACAATTAAGAAGAGATTCAAATTTGAAGCCAACTCAGGCTTTTCTAAATACATTTCGGAAAATTTGTCGAGACGCTTGGATAGGAACAATAAATTATCAATACCTTCAGTTTTTAGGATTTTGAATTAATTTTTCGGTTAACAATGGGTGTTATGGTCTGAATAAGACAACAAAAACACAAAAACAAAAATTGCTTTTATTAATTAATAAAAATCGAAATAAAAAGCCATTTACAATGTATATTTTAACCATATATACAGGGTGATTCACGAAGAAACTTCGGGAGTTCATACTACATGTAAAAGTAAAGAAAAAAAGTTATCTAAACATAGGTCTGGAAATGCTTCTGTATCGAGTTACGGCTAGCGAAAGATTTCGCCCATAATGTAGTACCCTGGGTGAAATGAAGACTTGCTGGAAGTCCGGGAAGGTAAATTAAGGGGCGAAATCAGTGGTTTCTTATGGTTGTTGACCTGAAAAATCGAATGAAACATGTCGCAGAACTGTATCTCTCAGTGGTTTGAAGCTTCTCCCACGTGGAACCTACAAAAAAGTTGGCAACACAATAACAGCTGTAGAAAAGAAAAGAAATTTAACTTGCTGTGAATATGAGTAAATAAAGGAAATGAAACGCAGCACTTGAATAAAAGGAGAAATTGCCTTTCTGATTAGATTATGGAAAGGAATTGGGAACGGCCGTTTCGTCCTTCTACGGACTCATCAGCCCAATCCCCGCCTTCCCTTAACAAAATCAGAAAGGCAAGATCTTGACGAGAGACGCAGCAATTTATTTTCTTGTCTTTTGTTGTTGGTGAGGTCACAGCCGGGTTGGCGGTGACTTTTACTAACAAGATCTTGTCTTTCTGATTTTAAGGGAAGGCGGGGATTGGGCTGATGAGTCCATAGAAGGACGAAACGGCCTTTCCTAATTCTTTCCCATAATCTAATCAGAAAGGCAATTTCTCCTTTTATTCAAGTGCTGCTTTTCATTTCCTTTATTTACAATAACAGCTGTTCAACAATAATGTGAATTGCATTGCTTTGATTTATTGTGAGAGCTAAAAAACTGAGGTGTAGTCCATGTGCGTATTGTTGTACTACATTATGGGCGAAATCTTTCGCTAGCCGTAACTCGATAACGAAGGATGTCCGGGCCTATGTTTATATATTAATAACTTTTTTTCTTTACTTTTACATGTAGAATGAGCTCCCGAAGCTTCTGCATATCTTCGTGAATCACCCTGTATAAAAACAGAGATTATTATTTATCAACAGAGCCTCTTCATATTTGAATATTTTGATTAAGCTAGATTTATGGAAATATATAAAGACAAGCTCTAAGATCAACCCTTTAATTTAAAACAAGACAGAATAAAATATTTTCCTATGTATTTAAATATGCAACAAGTGAACTACGATGCGTTATTGGACTTAATTACATTATGCTTACATACATTTCAACGGATAAACCACACTGCAATGTATGGAATCCTCATGTTTTCTCCTTTCATGTAACTTTGATTCCTCACTATACTATCTGTTTATTTCATATAAACAGAATTTTTTTTATTATTTTATTTATTTCTTTTTGTTGGGTGAGTTTATTCAATGTTTAGAATTGTAGATGTCAACATAAATGAACTACAATGACCAAGTCTCGAGATGAGAAAACAGGATTCGTTTTATCAGCTGCTTTCAATTACAAAGGGAAAAAAGAAAATTCAAATGGAACTGAAAAATGTTTCAATGTATTTTACGACTGTTTCTTCTATTGTTTGACCTGATTTTTTTCCTTATTCAATTTAAACCAAACAAAAACAAGATAGTAAATAATACTTCTTATTGACATTAATAATTATTGTAATAAGATGGGAATAAATTGATAATTTAAAAATTAATTAATATTAATAAATATTCAATTAGTACCAAGTAGTTTGCCCAGCTGATTTGACAAAAGACCGTCGACTTTTTCTTGTTAATAGTAATAATTATGAAGGTATTCTATTAAAAAAATTAAGGTCAACACAAAAAATTAAAATGTTTTTAAAAGGTTAACTTAACACATTTAATAGAATAAATTACGTTTCGGCTGGGCTCAACCAGCCGTTTACCAATCAATTCAGCCTAGCCGAAAAGTAATTTATTCTGTTAAATGTGTTCAGTTAACCTTTTTAAGCCTTTTAATTTGTGTGTTGGTCTTAATCTTTTTTAATAGAATATTAATTTTACACACGTAAAATCTCAGTTACAATTATGAAGGTACTATCATACTATACTATATGTGTGATTTTGCTCTTATGTATTTCATACGTAATATAAATGAATGGAAGACTTAAAAAAATATAGAATACCTACATAAATTTGCATAAAACAAATAATATTTACAGGATATAAGTAATCAATTCAAAAAAAGCATTTTGTAGGTTTATATTGGCTGATTTTTTTTCCGTGTTTCATATAATTATTTATTATGATTCTATTTATATTATTTCAAAATTTGTTTAATAGTTCAATCAGAATTTGTTTAGAAAACGAATAGTAATTATAGATAATAAATATGCAAAGTTTTCTTCCTTTTGTTTATCTTGCTAAACGGAATTTATCTGGTTTATCTTTTTTGCTATCATGAATTTCAATCCTGTACTTCTTACAACTTGTTTTTCGATTTCTACATGTTATTCTTTACCTTTTGTAACAGGTGTTCCAGGGGTCCGTAATGCGATCTATTACGCGTGTTGTCCCGAACCTTACGTGGACATCACATTTACTATTCATATACGCAGAAGAACGCTGTATTACGGCTTTAATCTTATTATACCCTGCGTCTTGATCTCATCCATGACCCTGCTCGGGTTTACGTTACCCCCGGACTCCGGCGAGAAACTCACGCTAGGTAACCAATTTTTTTTTTTTTATTTCTTTTTTTTGATTTTGTATCCTTTTATACGAACAGAACAAAAAAATATCGTAATAAATGGACTACTAATGGCACTGTTAGAAACTTTCAATTTTAATCTAAAAATGAATAAACGACATTGAAGTGAAAATAGTTGTATTCAACAGATTAATATATCAACTCTAAAGTATTTACAAATTTCAAATCGACTGAAGAATTGCAGAATTGTGTTTATAAACTTTATGAAATGGGCTACCTGTTCAATTTCATTTAAGTGAATCGAATGTATCTTTTTCTTTTTTTTATTATATTGAAGCCTTATAAAGAAAATTAGATTATCTTTTATATTGACATCATTCATTCGATCTTCTACTTATCTTTATTATATTCAAATACATGATATTTTTCATTTTAAAAATTGTAGTATATTGTGTAAGTTACGATTTTTGGCAATAAACTTACTAACAACAACTCTATCAAATCGCGTAATAAATTATAAGGTAATGAGTTTTTTTTTATTTTTTTAATATTTATAGTTATTTTCGCTTAAACTAATAGAGCCCAGGAGTTTAATGCCATTTATGTTACTCACTTTATCACTAATAATATCAAGGTTTAATTTTATATAGAAGCATTCTCTCAGTGTATTGCTAGAGAAAGTGCACTGTTTTTTGCTTTCATGCCCTGAGCTAACATCGATGGAAATCTGGGATATGTTTTTTTTGTGTTGTTAGAACTAATCAGCCAAATATAGCCATTGATGATCGACTTAGAAAGGATGAAAGGCTCCCACTCCCGCTCCCTCAAAAGCAAACAATAATAAGAATATCACTGAAACCAAAACATCAGTTGTTAGCCTTGGCCAGCTAATGGTACAAAAGGCATTAAATTGCCGTACGTATTTGCTGTATCTATTATTTCGATTTGCTTCGAAAAGCAAATAATAACTTATATATTCAAGACACTGCGCAATGTCTTGATTTTGTCCGCAGTTTCTGCGTATATCATTATTAATATTTTAAGCTACTTGTAGTCCATTTATTATTTTATCATAGATTAATTGATATTTCAGCTAACATGACTGCAATCAAATGTTGACGGATACATTTCGAAGATTAAAGAAACACAGTTCGAAGTTTCCACCACGATTTCTTTAACATTCTACATTTTTAATTAACCTAACTTAAAAGTTTTCTCTTTATTTTAAATAAAACACAAATCACAACGAAGACATTAATCTTTTTTCAGACATAATATAGACTATGATATTAATTTTTTTGAATTAATATCTTCTAATTTTTAAACTACATCCTGAATCGTTATAGAATATATATAATTCATGTTATATATGAATATGTTATACATATTCATTATCTGAATAAATATAGGTAATTCATAAATATACGTAATTCATATTATATATGAATATTTTATAAAATGATATCCAAACCTATCTCAATCGGATAGCTATCATTTACTAAATTATAAAATTTATTCCTACTTTACTAAATTTTTGTCTTCGTTGTTCTTTTCACTTTTTTTTCTTCTTCATCTTATCCCATATTCCTATAGTTGTTAATAAGTTAAATTCATTCATTTATCTTTATGTTATAAGCCTTTCATTTTTGGTACGTTATTTTTTTCGTTTATTATTATTATTATTGTTGTTTATAAAAATAATCTAAAAAGAATTTTTAGTTTCGGGGAAAAAATTTATAAAAAAAGTTCATTTTTCTTTTGTTTCACTTTTATTCCTTTTTAAATATATAAATGGGATCTAAACGAATCCCAGTATTTTCTATTTTATTTGGGAATTACAATTAAACTTTAGTTTCAATTAGAATAAAAGAATAATAAAAATATGTTCATCAATCAAGAACCGAATGGTAGCTGATACATTATCAGCAAACTAAAACAGGTCAGTTGGTAAATTGTTAATACAAAACAGTGTCCATTAAAATGCTAAAATAAGCATAAGAAAATCTTTTGGCACTGTTTTTTTTTTTTTTATTTGATTTGTTTTGTTTTTTTAAATGATTGAAGAGAAAAGCGCTTCATTGTCCCGGCTTTAAGATGGCAGACCTTCAGTTGTATATTTTGAGTTGGTTTGATTATTGCAATTTAAAATTCGAATGCTAAAAAGCTTTTTCCTCCTTAGCCCCCTCCCATTTGCTGTGTTCTCCTCTTTCAAGCTTCCCTTCCCTTTCCTTAGGTCTACTTTTAGTGTCAATCACTTTCAGCTAAAAACAGAAAGGGAAATTATGACTTTTATAAAAATATGCATTTATTGAAGAGATCTGCAGAAATCGTTTAAGATATCTAAATTTTTTAACCATTTATTTTAAAGAATTCTGAAAATCACTATTTATTTCTCTAAAACCTAGAAACAAAAAGTGTTGTAAGAGTTGAAAATGTAAAATATAAATTATGTTAATAAAGAACGAATTCTTAAAAATTTTATACTTACATTTGGCATATAGTAACTCTTTTTCAATAAATGTTTTTTTGTTTTGGTCAGTATAAATTGTATTCGAATCTATGTAAATCTTTTTAATTTCTTTGAAATCCATTTGAAACGCCAACACGTTTATGAAAGACAGAACTACTTCTTAACTTCTTTTAAAATAAAATTTTTATTTTGGTGAAAAAAAAGAACAACCTTATCATTAATTGCTGTAATAGAAGTAAAACAATAATAAAAAAATAACCTGTCTTTCTGATCGCGTTTGGCAGAAAAGTTTATATGACAAGACTCCAGTTTTTGCCGAAAAATAAGGAAATTGTGAAGAGTTTGATCAGATTTTGAAACTTCAGGCGCCAATTGTTTGTGCTTGAAAATTCAATAAAACGTAACTGACTGAAGGTTATCTCTTTTTATTTGAACCTTATAAATAGTTGCTACAGAATTTCCTTGCAAAATCTGAAGTCTTTCATCAATACAAAACAAACAAAAAAAAAAACTTTATTTGATTGTATAACTTGTTTGACGTTCCCTTGCAGCCCTGGGGATCTCATTTCTCATACAATATCGGGTTCATCATTTTTTTTTTATTTATTCATTTATTTGTGTTATGTCTCATGATTTTCTTTTTTCTTTTCTTGTTCAAGATATTTTTTCATCATTATTATTATTTCTATTATTTTTTTATTTTACTGATTTTGTTCTTAGCTTGGAATGTTTTTTTTTTTTGGCTTTTATTAGACATTTATAGATTTTGTAGACATTTAACTTCAATGAGAAGTTACTCTTACTTTTGCGAGATGAGTTAGAGCCAGATTTGCTATGTGCTGGTTTGCTCTCTTGTAGATTCTTGAAATGCCGGCTTCTCCTCGCCTATGCTGATTTGTTTCTCCCCCTGCAGCCGTTCGTGTCCCCAAGTCCTATCGGCTCGCACTGTTTCCCCCCACCCCTCCCCCAATCCCTCCTGATTTTTAAGGTACCCTGATCAATTTGAACCCGCCCTCACTTGAACTGTAGCAGCCTTGCATGTACAGCATCTGACGGGACGGACAGCGGACACTGCGACATTCTCTCGATCAAAATCACAACATGTCGGTAACATTCTTGCCCTCCTCAACTGACTGCACGAATGTTCGTGGTTTTTTTTTTATGTATTATATATTTTATTATATATTTTCTCCCTGATTATTAATATTATATTATTATTATTATTACTATTATTATTATTCTTATTATTATGAATTTAATTCTTATTATTTCTATTCGCACAGTCTTGGTTTTGGCTTACTTTATTATTAAAACACAAGTTATTACTTGTTCAAGAAAACTGAGTTACTGTTTTTTTTTATTTTTATTTTTTTTGTTCATTTCAATTAGGTTTCATTTTTAATTATTGATTATCAAGTGTAACATTGTCATTTACTATTAATTAGTAGTCTTTTTTTTAGTTTCCCATTTTATCTCTTTTTTTTTTTCCATCAAATCATTTTGATATTGATATTACATGATTAAAAAAAAATTATTTCTCAGTAGCCACACGTAGTGTTTTTTCGCATTAAAAGATGTAGTTACTTGGGAAATAAGAAATCTTGCTCTCTGTATTTATATTTGTATTTTCCATTTAGCCTACTTATCCTCTGGTATCAATAAAAAAAAATATTCAAACCACCGTTCCAAAATTATTAAAAAAAAAAAAAAAACTTTACCGACTTTACAGCAAGAAAATGAGAGAATGGATGGCGTTGTTTCGCGATAAAAACGGTTTTTGTGAGTCGTTCAATTGCTTTAGTTTGAACTGTGTTTTGTTGTTTATTATTTTGTTTTGTATTCCCTTTCTGTTGTTGTGATTGAAATACCCATTTAGACACAGGGTTTCCCATGCAAAAATCCCAACAACTACGGGTTTGCCCCTTTGCTTCCGTTATGCACTGTGCGAGTCGTGTCCATAGATTTCTTTTTTCTTTTTTTAATTCCCATCGCCTCGTCGACAATATCGTAAGAGGACCCTTATTAGTATTCAGTGTTGTTTTTATTTTTTTTTTCCTTTTTCTTTTCTCCTTGTCCTGCTGCCCTCCCATGCTGACCTGCGAGCTTTTAATGTGGAGAGCATGAACTTGCCGGGCGATGGAAGATGTATATAGCACTGGGTGGATTTTTTCTTTTTTTCATTTTTTGTCTTTTTTAATTTTATTTCTGTTTTTTGGTTTTGTTTTTTGCTCAACTAATTTTAAGTGGTATTTTTTTTTTTTTTTTTTACAAAATACTCGATTCTTGTTGTGGGGAGTTCAAAAGATGTTTCAATAAATAATGGAATAAATATTTTAAAAAAATGTGTAGAGCCAGTGTAAATACAGTAGAAAGTATTAGACAATTTCGGTACCGTGTTTCAAAATTGAGTGATTAGCAATTTTTTTAAAACAAAAATAGCTAATTTGAAGTACGTAGTTTACAGTCAACAAGAAATATGTATAATATTTAAATAAGTATATTTTATTTTGAATTTTATAAAAGCCTGGTTTTCAAAACATTTATAATATTCATCGCATTCTGCTAATTTACGCAGGTGAAACACTTAGAATTATTTTGCGATTAAAAATTGACAATCAGAAAATGTTTAAGAGAGGGAAAGTAACTGGCATATCTTGGGGCTTTTATTTTCATTCAAAATACTCCTCCTCCCCCATTTTTTTTTTGTTTTGTTTTGTTTTCTCCTAACTATGTCAGTCAAATCTTTACAATAACTCTTCCCAAATTCTCCCTCTTTTTTTTTTTCTTTCTTTTTTTTTTTTGTGTATGTCGCCAGGGAAGCAATTATTCCTCCCTGTCAATGGGTGTCAAAGGGGCGACAAATATTCTTTGTGTCTCTTTTGTCTGTTATCTCTTCCAGGTGTGACAATCCTACTGTCTCTCACCGTTTTTCTTAATCTGGTTGCCGAAACAATGCCATCCACCTCCGATGCTGTTCCTCTTATAGGTACTAATGCCTTTGCTGTTTCCGAAAAGAAACATTTATCAAAGTTAATGATAAGAAAAAAATGAAAAAAATAATAATGTGAAAAACTACTCTGATGAATTAGGGAAAGGGAGGGAAAGGTTTTATGTTTTGTTCTAAAAATAAGTTGTGGTAATGAAGGGGTGGAAAAAACTGTATAGAACTTCCCCACCCCACCCCGTCGATCGCTGAAGCTAAGTAGGCTCCTAAGCTTGTGGTTTAGGAAAATCGGATTGCCTAATGTGTTAATGTCTTGTCTTGTTACAGGAGTGACGATTTTGCTGTCACTGACAGTTTTCTTAAACCTGGTGGCAGAAACGCTGCCCGAAACCTCGGAGGCCATGTCCTTGCTAGGTACCAGTCGCATCTTTTTAGGGTTGCCCCCACTTCATACCTTTAGGGAAGGGAAAGGGGGGGAAAAATACAGGTATCCCAGTGCGTGAAAAGGTTCCTCTCAGTTGTTTTATTATATCTCAACTTGCATCGTTTCATTTTTGTTGCAGGTGTGACCATTCTTCTGTCCCTGACAGTGTTTCTGCTTCTCGTAGCGGAAACTATGCCCCCGACGTCTGACGCAGTTCCCTTAATAGGTCAGCCAATCATTGCACCACCCACTTAGCCATGCGCAGTAGCACTCACTTTTGGTGGGATCGGTGTTTTATCTCTAGTCATAGAATGAGTATATACACTGCTTCCTTGCTGATTTTCTTTTTAATAAGAAAAATGAAAAATTTAAAAAAAAAAGCAGAGGAAAAATAATAAAGCTTTGCTTATTAAAATTAACTTTATATAAAAAAAAAAACCAGGCTGGCATTTCTTCTCTCTTTTAAAGGAAAAAAAAATAATCTTTTCTTACCTTCAAAATTCTTTTCAGTAATTAATTGATTACTAAAACTAATTTTCGCGATATTTCCTAATTCCTGCTAAAATCTTAACTTTCAGAAAAAGCTTAAGCCAAAAGAAATATGTTAACAGCTTAAAAAGAAAAAAAAAATGATAAACTCATCTTAAATCTTTATAGCAACGAAAAAAAGCAAAATAAGCATATAATTCTAAATTATTGGCTGTCAAAAAACATCTTGCCTAAAAAAGATTAATGATAAAAACGACACGTAAAATACAATATTAAACAAATCCAATTTCTTTTATTTAAAGAATAAAGAAAAAAATGAAATCTGCACATAATTTGTTTTAATACACAAAACAACATGTACAAGGGAACTGTTAATATGGCCTCACATTCTTATTACAGTGTAGGCTGCGATATACAGGCAACACTGCAGAGAAGAAGGATCATCTACAAATTTTCCCCCTGAAAACCCCAACCAAGAAACCACATGTATCTAGATCTGCTTCACACAACATAAAATCTCGTAAGTTACGATATATTTCGAGAGGCTTCACAACAAGTCTCCTTTAAAACTAAATACCTGTAGAGCCCTCTGTATATAAACACCATCCCATGGCAGCAGAGGAAACTAATTTTAAGACTTCTCCTTATCTTCTAGGTCAAGTGCTTAATTCTAAAATACGTTTCACCCCCACAATGAGTACACTTACCCTCACGAACAGAGTAGTAAGAAGCTTCTCTTAGGATTCAACAATCTTATACTTCCCCATTCCTGCAACAATTACAAGAGCACACCTAAAAACCTCTTGGATAAAAAAAAAAAAACTAAACACTTTGACTTACAGCATCCAAATAAAGATGGAACTTCTGGCTTTAAGTATTGTTCGGAGGGTTTCAACATTTCCATCCCCGAAGAAACCAACGTTTAGTTTAAGTTTAACGCATGCGCACTGAAGTAAAAAAAATACTAATTCGTCTTAAATGAAAATTAAAAGTTTTGGACCATTCAAATTGGATAATAAAAATGTAATAAACATGTATAATTATTTCAAAAGAGCGAATTTTATAACATCCTTTATCACTAAAAAAATTACTGAAAAAATATTTAAGGATAAAATCACATTTACATCATCAGGTTAACTAAAATTTAAAGTAGATAATGTAAATTTTCTTAGAGATAATTAACCATCTTATAATTAGTATCCGATATATTTAGGAATATTGCAGTCCTTATGATAGAAAATTAAATTTTTAATATGAGATATTACGGATCATTGTTATTTAATATAATGTTAGATATAAATATCTTTAGATATTATGTAATTATAAAATTTTTTCCTTTGCTGCTGCAAGCCTTTCTTTGAATAAGCCTTTCTTTACAGTCCAATTGGTTTTCTAATTTTCTGATTTGTTTAAATATCGTACATTAATCAGTTCTCAATGTTTATCCTTCACTTGAATTAAAAATTTGATGCAAAATAATGGTACGAAGCAATCCTTTGTTTTTCACTGAAGGCAGTCGGGTAGAAGCTATGGTCCGCTACAATCGCTTGCCTAAGTCAGTATTTTGAACGTTGTTCTGTGATTGTGTTGTATCTTTTGCACGCTGTATCCTTTCTTGTAATGATTGTCGTGTGTCTGTTCCGTATCGTTATATATTTAGCTTTTTGAGTATATTTCATTTAAATAACGCTGTAAGCGATTTAGCATTATCATTGTGTTTAAGATCTATTCCATAATTTTTTAAACTTAAAATGAAATTATTTTCGAAGTATCGGTATAAAAACGAAAACTATGTGGACATTAAAATTACTTCCTAATACTTAATATCTAATTTTATCTTTGAATTATTTAAGCATATAATTGCAGTAATAACTGATTTCATTACGAATCAGTGATTTAATTACAAATAAGCTTTAAAGCTTTCAAAAAAGTTATCTTTTAAAACTGTTAAAGCAATCTTAAAGGTTTAGATTCTTGTCGAAGTTTGTCCTGCTTTCAAGGTTTTTAGTCTCTCAAGGCAGAATAAATTACTTCATTTCTGGGCTGTCCTGTATAATTTTGAGCTTTTTTTGAAATTCCAGGCACCCATTCTAATAATAATAAGCTATTTGCTTGTTAAATCTCAATTTGAAGCAATTTAATGAATTTCGATAAACAAATCTTGAATTTCTTCCTCTTTTTACTGAAATACAAGATGTAAATCATATCTCAACTGTTACTTCTATATCATTTTTAAAAATCTGAAACTCTTTGATCGCACTTAAATAATAAAATAAAATTTAAAATGTATTTGAAAATAATTAATATATAAATATTTTTCAATTTCACAAAACTTCATTGCGCATGCGCTCCTTCTAGTGGTATAATATATGTATATAAATCTTTTTCTATAATTAAGATCCCCCAAATCTTAAATAATACAGTAGCACTTGGTGTAAAATAAAATTTTTAACAGTAGAACTTAATACGTTTTTCACTAATCCTTAATTTTTATGTCCATTACTTTATAATTCAACCTATTAACATTAGCTTTAGTTATTAGAGGTAGTTATAAGACTTTTAATTTTAACAAAAAGCTTCATTTATAATTTGCAAGCATTATGTCATACAGAGTAGCAGATGTAATGTATAGGTAGGCTAAGTACATGCATGCTTTTGGGAACAGCTTATATCACTTAGATACCAACAATCTTGTAGTTTTAATTTCTTTATTAACTGTCACTGTAGGTTAGTTTAATCAGTAGTTTTACTTTCTGTTTTCTTTTTCATGTGCTATCTGTAATTTACTCTTGTGGTGATGTATGTTTCAGTCTTAACTTGTTTGCTGCTCTGCTTAAGCAACTCTCTCTCACATATACTTACAAATGAATCTCATTTTTAATATAGATATTTACAACTGCTAAAATACAATTTATAACACCTAAGTAAGAAATCTTCTCTTTCTTTAAGTGCGATTTCTGTAAGTGTTCTCTTTCTCTAAATGCCACTTCCCAAAAATTCTTTAAGTAAACATCTTTGTGGAATTTATAACTATTTGTTTTGGATAGGATTGATCAATTTAAAATCACTGTAACTTAACTAAAAGCATTAGGAAACTTGTTTCTTCTTGTGCTAAAATGACATTTTGTATTTTGGCAGTTGATTCACTTCAAAATTTATCATTATCGATAATTTGTTCATAACTAGGATTTTTTTATTACTATTTAAAATTATTCTAAATTGACAATGCTGTCTTTCCAGAAGCTAATCGTTTTTTGTTTATCTCTATCTAGGCACGTACTTTGCGTGTATAATGATTATGGTGGCTTTTTCCGTGGTCCTAACAGTCGTGGTGCTCAACTATCATCATAGAAACGTTGACACTCATGAAATGCCTCCATGGGTAAGTTTGTCAGCATCAATTATTTTATGAGAAATAGTTAAATTAATCCAAGCTCTCTGGGATGATGTGTGATATTGTACTTGTTATTTTTAATGTGTAAACATTATATAACATTACTCAGTTATAAATAAGCATTTCATAGTTTTTTCATTTCGAATATTTTACAGAAATTCCTTTTCTTGCTTTATTATCCATGAGCTTTATTGCTTATAGTATTTTATAAAACAATACTATTTTATAAAAACTAAATATTATGTTTACTGGGAGAAATATCCGTATTTTATTTATAATTTACCTTATTTATAATTACCTTACAGTTAAAATAAAATAATCTTGTTAGTGAGTTTTATGTGTTCGTAGACTCAGTAGCTAAGTGGTAACGAACTTGACTGCAAGCTTGAGGACCCTGATTCACTCTCCGGAGGAGGTCGGGGATTTTTCCACGTTGACTTCTCCTCCAGACGGGTCCAAGGGTCCACCCAACCTTCTTCAGAATGGGTAACGGTCTTCTTTGCCAGGGGTTAAAGGCGGGCGGGCATGGGGATGACCATCTGACGTCGAGTTAGTCCCTTTGGTCAAGAATGGTGGGAGCCTTACCTCTTGCGACATTAAATGTCACAAAAGCCTGTAGAGGGATATTTTAACTTTTAACTTAGTAAATGTTTAGTAATTTTTAATTTTGTTAGTTTAAGTAATAAAACGAATGGACGACCGGTTTGTGAAACTCAAAAACGGAGATTTCAAAAGTGGTTTCTCTAACTAAGGCATTGAAATTTACAATCGACATTTTATTGTAAACAACAGTTTTGGAAAATAATTTTTACCTCAAATTAAAATGTTGCTTATACACCTATATATACACCTATATATACACCTATATATAAGATTAAAACTTTTCACATGCACTGTGAAGATTTAAAATATAGTTAACGCCTGAACACTTGACTATTAAAAAAAATTATAGTTAAAAAATTACACAAAAATTAAAATTTAAAAGATTAAAGACATGCCATGACCAAGGTTTCTTTCCCGAGAGAGAATGTTTTCAAATTGATAGAATTAACAATAGGTCTATTTATTAAACCAATTGTCCAAATGGGCGGAGTCCAAAAGACTCCGAAGGAATTCAAAGGAGACTCCGCCTATTAGTAAGAAATAAAAAAAATCACACGAAAGAAATCAACAATTTCAAATCTTTAATTTAGAGACATTTATAAACAGAAAATTCGAGATCCATTTTAATAATTAATAATAAACAACTAAAAATTAATAATAAGCATAAATTAATAATAATAACATAAAAAGAAAAAAAAAAGACAATCGTATTTCATGTTTTGCTGAGGTATTGCTATGTTTTTGCATATTTAGGTTGTACAGATTTTGAAAGCAATTACGATAAAAAAAAAATATTTTACGCAAAACTGAAACTAATTATTTGGGCATTGAATAGGAACGGGAAGGTCAATAAGTTGCAAAGGATCTCCAAAGTGAAAAATTAAGATAATTCTCTATTTTATACAGATACATTTAGAAATACTGCAATCTACATTCCTTAAGCCAGCTACTAGGTTTAAAGAATTCTGCACTTTGTGGGTTCCGGTGAAAAGCACCTAAGACGATTTACACGAGTGAAATTATGGCTTAAGGAGATTCTACTTACAATATCTTACAATAAAACTTGAATCAGATAACCACTTATTTCTTTAATTCTGAAGTAATAATTGATCAGTACCACTGAACGAGAATAATTTTTCTCCTTAGTTTCGCCGCTGGAAATTGCGAATTTAATTTAAACTTCTAATTAAATTTGTATGAAAATCAAAATCCAATTACGATTTCGAAGCGGGATTTAGGCGCAATTTTTTATTAATTTAAATGTAAAAAATGAATAATGCAAACAACACTTGGCAAACTAAAGCTAAATTTTAACACTAAATGAAATTTAAATTAAAACTAAATTAAAACTAAATATTAACTTAAAAGTAGATATTGCCATTGTAAGTTAACTGATAATTCTAATTCATATCGAATTGTCACTTGTAAGCCAATGTGAATTTCTTTCTCTTAAAATCGTAAAAAAACACTCGCTTTCGTGGGAATAACTTCACCGACGCGGGCAGATTCTCCTAGTGAGTTTAAAATGTACAAATTTCTCAAAATATCTATTCGAGAAGGAACTCCCACTGTAAATTACAGGATAGAGAATGTTTCTTTACAAATTTTCATTTATATGAATTTAACTGTCTTTCATCAAGGAACCAAAGCGTATCATATAAATGTATTACCATAATTTTAAACCAAATATGGCCTTGATCAAATAACTCAATGCTTGCGGCATTCAAAAAATTTTAAAAATCAATATTAAGCCTTACATACTGTTAAGTTAAAGTTAAAGGCGCGATCAGGGCCAGAGGACCGCGTGATGCCACAACCAACATGGGCAGGCCGGTGAGGCCGCTCGAGGGTAAGTTTCAGTGATCATAACCTACAGGACGGCCGGGAAAGAAACCCGGTACCCATGCTACAGAGGGCTGGGTAGGCCCTAGGACCCGTTTGGAGGAAGCCTTACATACTGACCAATGATTATTCAAAAATTCGGAGCTATTAATCGATTTTACTTGATTTAAAAAAAAAGAACATTATAGAGGATCTGATAATATTTTTGCCCAGTTTTACATGCAATAAACTGAAATACAAAAATGTTAAATTTCAGAGTCGGTTTTGAAACAGCAGTTATAGTTAAGGACGAATGACTGCTGCCCTAAAGAAAACAAATATCGATTTGCTGTTCTTTTCATTTAGCAAACAAGTAAGGTTTTTAGGTAAAGGTTTTGTATTTAAATTAGACCGACAGCAACGAAACTTCTGAAACTGAAAGCCGGAACTTCTATTTTTTTATTTATGTTCTGATCTAAAGGTAATTTATAAATGTCTAATTCATTGATGATAATTTGTAGTTTTGTTGATGCTTATTAACAAATTATACTGTAAGTAATATTAATTTATTTTTAAAATGCAACGTAAAATTTACTTCCAATTAAAGTCCACTGTTCTACTTTTTTCTTTCCTATTCTTTTAGGTAAAGACAGTATTCCTTCAATGGTTACCATGGTTCCTTCGGATGGATAGGCCTGGCAAGAAGATTACACGAAAGACGATTATGATGAACAACAAAATGAAGGAACTAGAACTAAAAGAACGCTCTTCCAAGAGCCTACTAGCCAACGTATTGGACATTGATGACGATTTTCGTCAGACTGCAAATAGCACTAGTTTTCTACGCGTTCCAGGTGGTGTCGAAGAAGCCAGTACAACGGTGCATTCGTGTGTGGGAACACAACGAGAGCTTTCCGCCATCTTAAAGGAAATCCGGTTTATCACGAATCGGATGCGTAAGGATGACGAAGCTCAAGAGATCATTAGCGATTGGAAGTTCGCCGCGATGGTTATGGACAGAGTGTGTCTCATTCTCTTCTCTCTCTTCACGGTCATTTCCACTTGCGTTTGTCTCTTTTCAGCACCGCATTTAATCGCTTAAAGAAGCAAAACTAACCATAGCTCAGAACGAACCCGCCTGGAACCGCCAACCACCACGACAGTACCACCCCTTTCAATAATAAAGAAGCACATATTTGAGAAGTAAGGAAAATCTACCATCAAATAAATCATCAAGAGTAAACGAAGAGACAACGTCGGTCTGCTTTGACATAACACAGGAAACAAAAAAAAATTATAACCCGAAAAGAAAGAGAAATTCATTTTGAAAAAAAATACCTATCCTTTACCAACAAAAAAATCATGGAAAAAATTCTAAAACAAAATGGCTAGAGATGTCGGAATTGGTATATAGTCATCTCTCTGCCTTATCTTTCTCTTTTCTTTAAGTGCCAAAGCTATCTAAACCATGTCACTTCACTTTTCTCACTTTTTCACTTTCTTCACTCTCACTCACTCACAACGCCCATGGTATTGCCGACATTTTAAGCCGAGTTGAGGTGCACATTCACTGATCACCTTTCTTCTATTGGCAGAAAAAAAAATCAATATCTAATTAATAGTCATAATTTGATCTATTCAAAGCACACAGAAATTATGACTGTGGGCTGCCAAGAATGCTGCTATCACTTATCACAAAAGCAATCAATTCACATTTTCACTTTTTGAAATAATAATAATAATAATTATAAGTAATAATAATAAAAAAGCTTTATAGCTTCGAACAACACACGAATTTAAACCTTAAAATTTTTCCTGTAGCACCTTAGAATTGAAGAGAAATTTAAGTAACTTTTAAATTAATCCAATTTGTTTATTACAAAACACACACCTTTACTCTCTACGGTTGTCAGCATTTTCTTTACAATGCGTTGATGACACCGTGGCAGTGAGATGGTAACGAGTGGTAGGCAGTGCACGCGCTCACCGCTTTTCCGGATCTATCGCTTTCATCCCTTCCCACATTGCTAAGCGGATCGGAGGGGTTGGTCGGACAGCGCGGTGACTTCGATTTGGAGCAATATATGTACATAAAGAATTTTTTTTATTGAACCAATAATGACATTCGTGCATTCTATTGCTAATTTTTCCTTCCTGCGCACATCAGCTTTGAAGGTCAACGATTACATGATAATAACAAGGGGCAGAAAAATGGTCACACCAAATGGTCTAATTAATATTTACATTACAACCCGCGAAGATAAGAAAGCAAGGCAGAAAAAAAGTCAACCTTTACTTTTGTTTCTTCAGACCAGGGGGGATATGTTCCAATAGCTCATCCTCTCAGGACGTTCGAAACCCCCTGGAGCTCCGGTAATTAACCGCATGCACAGCAGCCACTTGCTCCTCATTCCACTATCCTGCTTTATTTCTTCCTAGAAAGATAGTACCCAGGATCATCTCCAATAATTAAACTGCATAAAAGACATTTATGTAAATTATAAATAAAAGAGAGGGGAGTGATCACAGAAGTGGACAGTGAACTTTCGAACATTCCGAACGATTTCTCCCCACCCTAGAACTGAGTTTCTTTTGATGCTATTTTCTACTAGTAATGATCTCCAATTTATTATTATAATGATAATAATAATAATAATAATAATAATATTAATAATAATGATACCATAATACTTAAGATTGTAACAATAACGATATCCTAATAATTATAACCCAATTGTTTAATCATAGTGGGTCGATGGGGCCTCCAAAAAACCCCTTCCCCCATTTTTTTTTCTGTATTTGTCCTCTAACCCTTGACAATTTTTTGCATTTTATTTAAATACAGATAGAAGACGAGGGTGCCCTTTTCACATCGTAGTAACCTTAAAAAAATAAAACTTCTAAACAAAATTGAAAAGAAAAAAATACACATATATATATATCTAATAACAGAGTAGTTTGCAGAATTGTCGATAATCTTTTAGAACACTCCAACCTTTTCTTTCAGTTGGTTTTTTCCTCCTTTTTGTAACACTGAGAAGAAACAATCCAACAATAGAATAATAGTGTCCTAATTCTTCAGCAGAGTTGTGAAGACCTCATCCAACACCCAAGAGGAGGCCTCTACCCAACCCCAACAACTACCCTTCTTTCCAGACGGTGTGGGTGGTGGGACCGAGGGGTCATCGCCTTCTCTGCGACGCAGTAGCTGTTTCTCCAAGAAAGACATTTGATCGAAGATGGACATAAATAGCGAGAATCTTCAACTTTCTGCTTTTTATTAAAAAAATAAAATAAAATAAAATAAAATATCAATACATTAAAAAAGTATTATTGTCCATTAAGTGATGTAAAAAAAACGGAGGTAATATGTATTTTTGTTGGTTCTTTTATTATTATTTGTCAGACTTATCTTGATAACTTAAAATTTATATTTCAGTGATATTTTGTAAAAAAAACGCAATTGCAACTAGTCTGATCCTAGATTTTTATGTAAATCTTTGTTTTTGATTTAATGTTATCTACATCTAAACATTACAGCGAGCATGATAGGATTTTCTTATAATTTTGTTTTTTCTACTGTGTGCTCTGTCTATCATGTTCGTAAAAACGAATCAAAATCTGTAGGAAGTTATAATATTCCGGAAAGAAATTTAGAGATGCTTAAAAGAATATAAATATTTCAATATCTTCTTTCCTTTCTCAGTGAAGAAGTATTGGAAATAGAATGGAAGTTTTTCTGTTAATTTTCCTTTTAAAAAGATTTTTCCTAGTAGTTTCTAAGAAACCCCAGATTCTTCTTACCTCCGCTGAAAAACCACTCAAAAAAAGCAAATAGACAATCTTGCTGGTTGAATTGGTAGACAGGGGCTCATGGGTTGTACTCAAAGTACTAATGGCAGATAATGACGATAAGTAGTATTTCAAAATAAAAAAAGCTACTTTTAGAACCTAATTCTAGTCTTGAAAGGATCTGCTGCATTTTTCGAGACCGAATGTGTCAGTGGGCCCTTATTTTGTAACACTGTAAACGTCTGCTCTGTGCGGAGATAGATTATGTAATTCCTTACACTCTGATCCGACAGTTCAACTTTTTTTAAAGGTAGATTGAGCAGATGTTTACGGTCTTCTATGACAAGTTCATAAGCAATTTATACATAATAATAATTATTATTATTATTACAACAAAATAATAACCTGCATGATAATTTCTAACTCTTCTATGATATAGTTCGAGAGTCGCTCAGAACGGTTCAATGACTGAGAGTAGTGCAAATTTCAATTTGTACATATGTACATATCTTGGGCTGGAGTTATTTTGTTCATCATCCTGCGAATGATTTCATTCCCGTTAGTTCATAGAGACTTTAAATATCATCGTTATTTGCTCATTATTAGAATCAGTACATGTAATACATGTATTGCGTATTCTGATCCCGTTCTGACGGGAGATTAAGGAAACTTGTATTCTTATAAATATACATATTAATATACAATATATATATATATAAATATAAATATAACAAGTATTTTGCCCATTTCTTTATAGTTGAGAAGTCTTTTGAAACATGTTCCCCGGTCGCCATCTTGGATTTATTTTCCCACCAATTTCCTCAGGGTTGCTTTAATAATTTCTCGATTTCTGTTTATGCTTCCAAAAGCTTAATTTTTATCGCCACGCTGAACGGTTCATTTATATCTGAAGCAAAAGAGGTATAAATGATCAAGAATTGAGAACTTCGCTGCAAATGGCTCAATTCGGAGAATGCAAACGGTCCTAACTTCGGAAACCGACAACTGTTGGACTCGTGTTTTTTCTTTGCAACAACAGAAATCGAAGCACCAACAGTGGCAGCTCCGAACTCACCACTTTGTACTCTTTGCTCGCTGCCGTTGTATCAGGTCTCCAAAAGTCAGTTTGGTGACCTCTTCCCTATCTTCTTAAAACACACCCCCTCAACACCTTTTCAATGCTTGGGTTTTCCAACACCTTTTCTCTTATTTATCGCAGTTTTGGGGGGTTATATGAAGGAGTTATTTAATTAACTTAATAAAATGATTTGTAAAAAATGTATATTTTGAAGATTTAGGGAAACTGCTACGCACTGCATTTGCGCAGGAAATATTAATGAAGAAAGCTTTGTTCATCTGATTGCTGGAGCTCTCGAGAAATAAAAAATATTATCTGCTTCTACCTTACCATATCAGACTAGCAATTCTGGAAAATTAAAAATATATAACACTAAATATAATCTGTATTACACATTCACTTGGAATTATCATTTTTCTGAACTATATATGTTTGTTAAGTCAGTGAAAAGTGATTTTTTTTACAAACATATAAATATAGAAAAAAATAAAATTAAAATAGAATTTCTTTACGTCTTAATAATTGTTTAGAAAAATAAAGAAAAAAATAAGTTTTCTAAGGTTAGATATTGAAAAATTTCGCTATTATTTTTATTAAGAATTATCAAAACTGTAATTTAGTGTTAATGTGCATGAAGATTTACTAAAGATTATCTCCTAATATGAGTATCTGATAATAGAGCATGAAATTTTAATATTCAATATTTCGCAAATTAATGATGAAACGGACAATCCGATCCAAGACCATATCTGTTCTACAAAATTTCAATTGCATTAAATAAAGATTTTACATTTTTGTCTGACTCAATCCCAGCTTATTAATTAATGATCTAAGTGACTCTAGTATCATTATTCCGATTGGAAAAAAACAAAAAAACAAAACAAAAACCAATTATATCTATGTAGTTGAATCCCTATTGTGAATTATGTAAAAATAATTAATAACAATAATTCCCATATAAATAGGAAACAGATATTAATAGCTTATTAACTGTCTACATATTTTTAACATAAAGATAGATTTGTTGATATCCTCTTTAAGGAATCTTCTTGCATCTACAAAGAAATTCTGAACAATTTTCTTCTTGAAATCGTCCTGCTATTCTGAAATGGTACAAGGTGATTTGTTGTGCTTCTTTTCCTTTTTATTTGTCTTGTAATTCCAGATGTTTTGGTGGGGCTACCTGAAGGTTGGTCCCCAATGAACAATCGAGCTTCCATGCTATAGACGGTGTCTTCCCATGTCCAACCTTGGACCATCAGGGAATGACGTTTTAATTTTGATTGTAGAATTCTCAAAACGGTGAAATTTTTGTTGTCCTCATTACGAAATCAAGCTTTCATTTTAAGTAGAGGTCTGTTTTAAGATTACTTAAATGCTTGACTTTAAGATGTAATGTTAAATCAAAATTACATATGTTATTTCTAATTATTAAAGGTACTTGTGCGTTTTACAACATTTTTTTATCAGTAATAAGTATTTATGATTTTAATATTAAGTTTCCAAATTTCAAAAACCGCATTGAGGACACATTTCTTTTGTTTCCGTCTTAAGATCCAGTGCTTCCCATGGTTTGATTAATCTTAAATAAACACAACCACTGCAAATTGTTTTCCCAGTTCGGTTGATACATAGGGCTTCCGTAGTTTTAGCTCACTCATCTTCTTCCCTGACTTTTGCTTCTGTTTCTCCGTTGTCTCGAGCAGTTGAATGTTGCCTTCGTTCCTGTGATCCCGCAAGCCAAGATAAAGCCAAGTCCCATTCGTTCCCTTGGCTCTATAGACCTTCCCTCTCTATGTGCTTGATATGCGGAGAAGCTGCATTTCGTTAATGAGCACCACGTGTACAAACTTGTACAAAATTCACGCTATTTTCGTAAACAATGGTTTTCTGATCTGAAATCTAGATAGAATGAAAACACCAATCAGGCACCAATTTTTTTAAAATTTTTTCTCTGCTGAAAACAAGATTTTTTTTTTTCGATTAAAACAGCAATTTCTGAAAACAAATGTGCTTTCTTAATTCTAAAAAAAAAAAAAACAGAAAAAAAGTTTTAATGGTATTTCATAATTAATTAATTGAATAATAAGAAATTAAGCCTAATTGGAAATTTAAATTCATTAAACTTCAAATAAGAGCCAAAATTCCAAACAAATCTCACTTTTAACAGACAATTGAATTTAAGAAAACGAGAATATTTGAAAATTGAAAAATTATTTCTTATCCAACAGGGAAAGCACTGATATTCGACATAAAAAAAACGAAAGAGAAAGAGAGAGAGAAAGAGATGTCCAGTTTCAGAAAACCAATTAGGTTGCAGCAATGAAATTGCGAGCGTCTGTATCCTCTTGTGCAGTTACCCCTCCGTCTCACTCTCTGAAAGTCGAAACTTTTCATTTCCTGTTTCTGAGAACTCAATACACCACTCGGCGGATCATCAGATAGAGAGTGCTAATCAGCTGAGTTCAAATTTCTTTCTTCTTTTCTTTCTTTTCCTCTTATGCCGATGAAAGATGAAGCATTTCTGTGACGAAAGAGTTAGTTGAGGTTTCGCAAGTCGCACACATACTCAGACAGGAATAGTCGAAAACAATCTGAGGACAAAATTGAATAAGATTCGACCTTGTTTGATTTAAAAAAAAAAAAAAAAGGAAATTGTGAAAATGATTATCGTCGAATTTTTTTATTACGACTTCATTTGAAGTTATTACTTTAAAATAAAATAAAAAAAAGCATAATTGTCGAATTGTGAGTAATATAAGTAAACGGCACAAAATGCTCATCTTTTCATTCAGGCTTCATACAATTTAAGAAAAATTCGAAATTGTAACAATGTATAAATTTGTTTAAATTTAATTCGATTTTTTTTAACATTATTGAATTTAACAAAATTTTCCTGTAGACTTCTATCGTTTTCTGTGTTAATTAGAAACTTTTCTATTGTTTTGATTATTATTCTTATATTTCATCGAATCAGTTACTTAAGATTTTTGGGGATTAAGCATAAGATGATACAATTTTCTCTTAAAAAAAATTCTCTAAATTTTTCCTGAAATCCATCTTCTAACTCGTTGTTGTGCTTCTCTCTTGTTGATGTAATTACTCATTCGCAAACAGAGCCAACAGTGCAATAGTTGAACACTGTTCTTCTTCATTAATGAAGACTAGCCGGCCAGTTATTCTTTTTCGCTGAATTTTGTCTCTAGCTTTACTAGATTTATTGAAGAATTCTCGACCAAATGGGCATTTATAAAGAAATATGATTTCAGGGTTGTAGCTTTATGTAACCCACAATGGCTTCTGGGTTATACAAGCTTGTTTGGTTTTAAATAAATCGTATTAAATTTATAAATTTCTGTTTCGTTGCAGGCTTTAATAACTCTAGTAATGCAATTCAAAATTTGGAAAGAAAAATCGATATACGTTCAAAATATACATAAGCTTTTTCGCCCATATTTGATCTTTCTGTTAAAACCAACGGAAACCTGTAACAATGAATCCAAGATGGCCTCCAATTAAGTCGAAACCCTTCTGAAATTTTAATTTTTATTTCTATTATTCGCCAAGAAAAAAAATGGCGAAATAAGTGATCTTTTATGAAAACAAAGAATTAATAAAAAAAATGTAACCGTTGTTAAAATCTCTGTTGTTTTATTGTTACTAAGTTTCTCTTTTTTTAAGGGGAGGATGGATTAGATTAATCAAAATGCGAATTTAATCCTTGACCGTTTTTTGGTATTTTCAGTCCAGAATAGATTTTTATCCGGCTGTATGGATTTGAGTTCTTATCATTCCATTTTATTTTGTGCGTGTTTGAAACATTTTATTCCACAATTTCCTACGCCCTAAATTCCCCGGATAACAGGAGATTTGTAGATAATCTTGGGGATTTTTAATCTGCTACCTTCTATACACACATTACCCTCTATTCAACTCCTTTCCTAACTTAGAAATTAAACGATCGTCCTTTCTAACCTCTTTTATGTTTTTTTGGCTCCTAAATACCTTTTGCCAAGAGAGTTGTTAGATTGTTATTTTATATTGGCAAAAGATGGAAAATACCCAATAAGCAGATGATAATTCTATGAAGAAAAACATACATAGTTGTAGGTGTGGAACGCTGCCCTTTTAAAGGACCCACCCTATTAGTATATGAAGTAGATTCGATACCAAAAAATAAAAGATGTTTTAAGGACATTAAAGGAATGAAATAGCTACGATACCATGAATTGTTTCTAATATGCAGATTTTTATTTAAATTTTTCTTGTACTATATTGCGGTCTAATTATTAGAGAAGTTCGAAAAGTTTCACAATATGTTGCTAATTTTGGTTAATATGTTGGTACTAATTGAAAAAACAAAACAAAAAGAAACAATTTATATTTAAGATTTGTATTTCAAACAATAAGAAATTAATTCATTGTTCCAAATGCATAAAATATGACTAATCAATTCTGCTAAATTACTTGAATACATATTACTTTAATTATTTAAGAAATTGAATCATTATCAAAATTTCTTTAAAAAATAGTGATTCTCAATTGAAAACAATTGACATTTTTAAAGAAAACTTAACGAAATTTTATTCATTCAAATATTACTATTTGAACTGTACTATTAATTTTACTGTTCTTTTACTATTACTGTTTTTTACTATTTTTTACTACTATTTTACTTTTGTTTAAATTATGACTTATATATTCATTAATGTAAAAAAATATTATTTGAATTATTAGTTATTTTATGTTGTGTAATTAATTTTATATTACTTCAGTTGCTTGGTTGCAAATAAATTTCTTATTTGTTTTTTTTTATATCTGTAATTGATAGAAGGCATGTAACTGAAGATTGTTATTTAAATATCAAACTGTTACGTTTGTACATTGTCATTGGTCCTGCAACAAAACCAGAATCCAAAAGCAATAATCCTAGAAACTGTCTGGGTCGTAGTGGAAGAACAACGCTCTGATTTCAGGCCCGAACTAAAAGTCCATTAAAATATGATTTCCAATATGCATTATAAATAACAAACCGGAACGAGCTGTTTGAATGCAAATTTCTTCTAATTCCTGTTTTTTACAATTGTAGATTTACAGAAATAGTTTATCGGCCCTTCAGATATCAGTGGTAGCTACTACTTCCGAGTAGTGGATTTCTAAATGGAATGGCTGAATGGAATAGTTTCTTTCATCTTTGTAAACGTCAGCCAAAGAAACTCCTCTCTGGAAGATAGTCAAGTTAGTCTAAAAATTCCGTAGACCACTGAGCCAACCCGTACTGAAATAGTTCTTCCAGTTTTGATGATATCAATTTAAATTCGGAAACGTAAAATATCAATTCCTTATGAAAGGCAGAACTATCTCATTACAGCGAGGAGTAGGATTTTTTTAAAACAAAATGTAAATCCCATGGCATTTTGAAATCTCTGGATTTCCTTTACTTTCCATTTTGTTGATCCCAATTCCGCCACTCTTTAAGAGTTAGTGATAAATACAGACTTCTCCTAAGTCTTTAGTTTCAGAAAAAACACATAGTTTAAAAGAAATATAAAGGGCGATCAAAGGAAAAGGTGATTTTACTTTCTAATAAAAAATAAAGCACAAGTTGAAATTTGCCAATCTTCCTTCCCCACCCCGACCTAAGTGGGTTCTCCTAATAACTACAGTCCTGTCAGAGAACTCCACTAAAGTCACTGGGCAGTGATCAGACACTTTTCTTTGATTGTTGTTCGATCTCTGGATGGCGTGTTGAAATTTTGAAATAAACGTATGAGAATTTTAATTAGAGTTTGTGTTTTTTTTTTATTTTTTATCATAAAAAAAATATAAGAATAAAGATGAAACTCATTTTCAGGAGGAAAACCATATCACATTGGAATCAAGATAATTCATAAGAAATTATTCTTTAAATTTGCATAAGATTTACATTTACTAAAATTCATTTTGTTAACATAAAAAAGATACGAAGCTAGATACAAATTTCTCTACGATCAAATTTTTCTGAATACTTTGCTCAGTAATTTCCTGAGTACTAATTCAAATTCAAAAATTAATTCAAAAATTTAACTGAATTAAACATTTTTTTAGAGTAGAATAAGAACTACATAAATCTACTTAAATCGAAACAACATTCGTTCTCCAATTTATAGGTAATGAAGTTTCCTATATTATGTAGAGGGAATGAATACTTTCAAATATTTAAATATATTGAATTTCCATTTTAAAATAGAGATTTAGAAATCCTTTACATTTAAATTTGTTTCAAGTACGTAGATTTTAAAAATTCTCCTTGAGTTTTAATGATCTAAATATGCTAATATTCAAATAAGTATTTTAATACGAATAAAAATAAAATTTTAAATTTTAAAAATTTAAATTTTAAAATTTAAAAGAAGTTACTCTGAGTTTCCTGTTTATTCTCTTAACTTTAAATGATAGGTGCAACTAACAATTTAGAAACTTAGTGTACCTTGCAGTGATAAATCATGGAGTAATCTAACAGTTTCAAATTGAAATATATCTATAAAAAATACAAACAAAAATTTGGATTTTATTTTTATGGTCTCATATTGATTGACGATGTTAATGAAGAAGTCTAACATTTGAAACTATTTCAACTAATAAATTGTTCATTTGTTTATTTATTTATCATATAACTTTTTATATTTGTTGAAATTAATAAAAAAATAATGAATATAAATAATAAAAAAAATATTGAACAATTTTAATTTTTATAGAAATTAAAAATAAATATCGAATGATGTAAATAATGGAAAAATATTAAAAATTTCAAATTATATTTGAAATTACTAACAGACTAGATCTCTGAATAACAGAAAATAAGCAATAATTGTGGCATTTACTGAGGTAATTATTTTCAAGGCACAAATTTTGGCAATAAATTCACTCTTTTTCATTCTCTTTCCCTTATTAATAGATTCAGTATTCTTGCAAATGTTATTGCTATTATTATGAAAATACCTTAACCCTATTTGATTAACTGTTTTGCATTCAGTTCTCACAGATCGAATTAAAAATTAAATTCTACTGAGGTACAGTGAATGTTTGGATTTTAATCTCTTTAATTTCTGGATTTGCTGACAAACTCCCAAAATTTTCGAACTTGTCAAGTCTATATTACAAAACTAATGAAAACTGTATGGTAGAAGAGAAATATAATGAAATATAACGTACTGGTTTAAGCTAAAAAGTACACCGTTTCAAATTTCATTCTAAAATCTAACTTAGAATTTAATTTTTTGGATAAAAATCGTTAAAAAATATTTTTTTCTTTGTTAGTGAACTGCAATTAAAAAAACCAAACAATTTTTTTTGAAATTCAGAATTCTACTAAAAATTTAGAAAAATATTACATTTTGAACAGTTAATCTGATTAAATTTCAAATAAACTTTTTAGTTTAATAAAATCTTCTGGACTCTCTCAAGTTTTGACTATTCACCTATGCAAATTAATTTCGTCGCAACATAACTCTTCAGGCTTAGAGACCAAAACTTGAAAGCAGCTTTAATCAATTATAATAACTTCATATAGCGATAAAATTCGGTAACGGCAATACAGTAAATGGCTTGAGGTTATAACCTGATGAAAAAAATTATTTTCTCATAGGATTCAATGAGAATATAGTTCTAGAAATGTAAACTCGTCGCCTTAGCTATCAAAAATCCTTGAAAATATTATGGGAAACAGTGCTGCACAGGTTGGTTAGATTTAGCAAAAGAGTATGGTAAGTAATCGACTGTAGTGGCGTGCTTTACGAAATTCCAAGTTTAAAAGAAATTTTAGATATTAATTTCTTTATTATGAAATTGCACGTTACGTAACAGAATTTGAATCCTTGTAGCAATGAAAAATCATTTTAGCGATTAAAAATCTTTCATAAATCTTTTTCATCGCACTGTAGGAGATCATTTATTTATTGTTAGAATTAGTTCTTCAGTTCTTCAGTTAGAATTAGTCAATCTCTACAGAATATTCGTTTTTGAATTATTAACAATGAAGGAATTAAATTAGAATAATAATTATAATAATAATAATAAATTATTAAATTATAAGTGGATCTGACATACTCCGTTATGGTAACATAGAAAATATTCCTTGCATTGTGTTTCAGCTACAATTGTACAATTTCGGTACCCAAAATTTGTAATTCATAGAGACAATGATGGTTAAACTATATATACATTTTATAAATCTTTCGAACCTGAGGACATCAGATATTAACTATTCCTATAGTCATTCTCTAAAGAAAATTTGTTTTTCAAATAGTAATAATAAAACAATTAAATATGAGTAATAATACAAAAATAATTTACGAGCATTAGTGGATCTGAGATATCCCGTTAAAGAAAAAGAAACATAATAACATAGAGTATAAATTTATAAATATCAATAAGGTTTTTAAAAAAAATGGTTTCGCCCAATGCACATAACTTTTACATTTTTTATTTTACATTTTAATAAAGATTTAAATGAAATATTTGCTTAAAGTCATTTTGTTATTTAGTTTAAACTATTGAAGAAGTAATTTTTGAAGAATGATAACCAAATCGAGATTATTTTTCATCTCCTAGCCCTCTGAAAGGAGTGGTGGAAAAGAAATGCAACATTTGTTAGGTAATTAATAGAAATGATTGACATTTACTTTATTCATGGATAAGAAAGTATAATGTTTATTTACAACAGACGATAAACAGCGGATTTGTCATAAATTTGGAATGATCATTATAATTATTCTTTAGACGGAATTCTGAAACGAAGTAATTACTTTAAAGATCATTTTAAAATATCCCTAGTTGAAGTGTTTTAATTAAAAATGAAGTTGTTCTAAAGATATGAATAATGTTGCATGATTAAATGTTCCATAAATATTAACAGCAAAAATTGATTTTTAAATTGTCTTTGTTTCGTAAGTATTTTTTATCAAATTGAAGTAATAACTGGAGGTCATCATTCCTTTAACTTTTATTTTTTATGCAAATGTTTTATACAACAGCGGAATATTTTTACATCTACCGATAAACGGAATTTAAGATGCACGATTGTAGTTAAAGATTAGCTAACATTCACAATTTGATTAAATAATTAAAGAGATTATTTCCAAAACCTGATGCCAATTTTTTGAAAACTTAAGATTACTACATAGATCTTAATTTTGTATCATTAATTAGAATATCTAGATATTCATTATTGTCCCCCAAATGAAAGATGGCCGCCCTGTTTTTGTGAGATCTGCGCATGTATCATCGATAGTCTGGTCAGGCACTTCCGTATGATTTTATGACAGGACACCGCCATTACGATAATCGCTTTTACTTTGCAAAAGAGCATTGTATTTATAAATATATATTTATTTATTTATATAAATACTTATTGTTAGGAACTGGTATTGAAATAACGCTAAATAGTCGAGAGAAGTTTTAATTTGGCGTTATCAACATGTCTTTCTCAGTGAAAACAGACCCCGTCGTCTATTGTGACAGGAAAACATAATTGATCAGCTACCGGAAGGGCTGCGCAGTTCAAACTTCCGCCGGCCACCTTTCATTTGGAGGACAATAGTAATATTACTGAATTCAGAATAATGTCACAATCTGTATTTCATTTGAAAACTTAGATTGGTCAAAAATAAAAAAAGGTGTTTCCCCAAAAGCATATAAAGGTGACTTTTAAAATCTTTTGGAAAGGAGTCCTGACTTGTTTTTGGCAATAGCAACATCTACAAACAAAATTCAGTATACTTACATTAACAAAATACATGTAGCAACATAAAATACAAAGCATATCCAGACGATTTAATCACTGAAATATTTAATTGATCGAAAGAAAGAAATGCAGTACAAAGGACAGATGGTTATTCAGCAATAACTGTGTCAAAAATTCACACAAACTTATTATTAATTATTTTAACTTAAAAACAGTATTTAAATTTCTTCTTACATAAACGATATCCATTATAAGGTAGGTATACTTTGCGATAATGAAATGAGTTACTGTCACTAACCAATCTATCTAAGCAGTATGAATGTGGAAATTTTATAAATTGAACAGTATGGAGAAAAAGTAGTGATATATCAAAAATCAAATAAAAATGCTATACATTATTTCAGTTAAGATAGTTATATTGATCAATGTACGCTCTTAGAATTCGCATAAAATCAAGCAATATTATAAAGTAATAAAAATTCCAAATTGTAAAATAAAAAAAAAAACGGTGTGGAAGCCAAACAATACGCACAGTTTATCAATTTAAAATCTACAACAGTAACAACAGAAACTGAATTCTCGTTCATAAAAAACCTTGGAAACATTTAGGGAAAAACAATTTCAGAAGCTGAAATCCAACTAAAGAAAAAGTTAAATTTGCTTAAATAAAAAGAAAAAAAATCATGCTCCTAAATGCTGAAATGTCGATCAATATAAAAAGAAAAGAAAAAAAATTATAGGAGTTACCAGCGAATTTATATTGAGTAGTATCCATCTGCCATTAAAGTTTTAGCTATCTAAGATAGTTTTGGTAACCCCTAAATACCAAAATATGTAGTTATCTATTTATCTACGATCTTGCCTTCTTACCTAATATTTCAATAAGTATCAGATTCAGTAGTCATCCTCATAGCTGAAGTAGATAATTAAATTTTAAAATTCCTAGATTAAAAAACTTATCTTGAATTACCGTGATTATGATTTTTTATCCTTGGCTCTTTATCTCTAAGCCTGATTAGTATTAATTCAATAGTTATCTTCCTTGAAATAACTTAACTGTACTCCAAATTTCAATTTTATAATGAATTACACTTTTACTGATGATAGACCAGCGGATGAAGGATGTATGCAATTCAATTACAATTGCATTTCTAACTCTTTTTCCCTAATTCTTTTTCAGGGCTCAAAGTTAAGGAATTTATTGAACGTCCAAATTTTGAAATTATTAATACTTATCTTATTATTATTAGTTTCTTATTGAATAATAACTTGTTATCAAAAAATCGTTTGTAAAAAATATACAAACTAAAAAATAAATATTCTTCTTCTTATTTATCCCGGATCCACTTGAATCATTCGTAATGAAGATTTACACTCTTTGGTAGGGGAGAACTGCTGCTGTCGTTAGATATCAATCCCCGAGGCACCCTTCGGTGACAGCCAGTCTTCGTCTCCTTTAATGAAGAGAAACAAGAACTGAAGTGGAAAAAAACATCCAAGCCTCACGCTGGAATTCGAACCCAGGTTCAGAATATCAGCCTCGTGGTAGACCACCATCTTGACCACAAGGCTGTGCCGGAAAGACAACAAAAGACTTGATTAGATCAGTCAGAAACAGCAAATCTTAGTCACAAGCAGACATTTAAAATATTATATTAAAATTGTAACATACCAGAGAACTTTGGCGAGTTTATTTATGAAGTGAAACTAAAACTAATCAAAAAAATCTCTTCATTAATGTAATTTTGATTGAATTAATAATTTATGTGAGTAACATGGCTGCGATAAAAATCAAATTCTTATTATATAAAAAGTTATGAATTAATTATTAGACACAATAACTAATTACAGCTTACCTTTCTTAATAAGAAAACAATGTAGTAAGAAAACACTGAGAACATTACAATTTCATGCAAATAATAACAACTGTGCTAAAGAACCTTATCTTAAGAAAATAATTTTAGTTTAAAAAAGATATGAATTAAAATAATAAAACTAATATTTCATTATAGCTACAAGTAATCAAGTAATAATAATTGCGATAAATGTTCTTATATTGGTTTTTTCCCATTTATTTAAGGAGAAATCATTAGCATTGATATTTCATGCTGTGACAAGACTCCAAAGCTTCTCTAAGAAATAAGTTTTTATTTTGCTCGAATATTGTCGATAATAATTTAGTGCCCAGTTTCCTAAGTTCCTGCTATTCTCATTACACTTTTAAACTGTTAAATTAAATTTGAATAGATAATTTGCTTGTGCTATAATTTCTTCGATAGGAAGAATTATCACTGAGAAACATATTTTAAGCTATGTAACTAACGACGGTGCTTCGTTATTCCATGAAATAATTTATTAATTAAGATCATATTTGTACAGATATCTAAATTATTCAAAAAAAATATTCTTTTTATATTTTTTCTCCTATTTTATTAGAAACGTTGTTTCTAAAGTGAACCTGATCTGTTTTCATAAAGTCTTGAATATAATATTGTAAATTGTTCTTATTCATCTTCAAATACTTTCACTTGAACATACTGAAATTTCTGCACCGGCCTATACTTATTGTCTTAGATTTGAAGTCTAACGATGACACATATCTTAAGAAATTTGACTAACAAGGAACACCTCTGGGTTCATACAAATAAATACGTAACCAAATTCTTCACAGGATGATCATTTCCTGACCTCTGAATTCACTGGTGATAGTTGTTTTTCTGTAAACTCCTGCAGTTGCTCACTAAAGTCTCTTAGCAAAACCGATGCGCTGAAGCTTTTAGAATCGGATCTGCTAGAAGAATCTGTCTCTCTCCGAACTTAAAGGATCACTTCTGCTTTCAATGAATTACTCTTCATTATCTTCATCACCATCATCATACCTGCATTCTAAAGTTACTACAGTATCCGTTTCTAACTGGTTTTCATATTTCTGAACAATCAAGGAAACCAGAAAACATGCGAATGACTCGTATCCAGATAAATACGATCTTCATGGCGCACTTTTCGTAATAACATGACCTCAAACAATCTCAATGTATTACCTTGGTTGATCACCAATTTTCGAACCATTTTTCGTTTTATTACATAAACGTTTTTTGCCTGATATCCATATGATTTTTGGGTCTAGCGGTTTCTTCCTAGACTAATACATAAACAAACAGGCTTAAGTAATGTGATACAATCATCTGCATAGTCTCGACTGGCGTAGCAGCCGGCGAGCGATTGGTGCTAGGTAAGAGGGAACAGAGACACCTAGTGGACTGCTGCAGAAAAATGACCAATGAATTCAAAGGTCAGGAAATAAACAATCTCTGAATTTTGGTGCATATTTGTTTGTTCCAACCCAAAGCTGTTCCTTGTAATGAATGATTCTATAGAGTTGGACACAGTTCTCTAACTTTTTCTCTACCTTAATTTTCAGAAAAAAATTACATTTTCAGAAAAAAGTAAATTAATAAACGCTGTTTTTAAACACTAAATCCCATCCGTTAAAACAATTTAAAGATTTTTTACTACGACTTAACAAAGAACTTAACAATAAGGCAATCAAATGGATAGAATAAAAGAATTATAAGTAAGAGAAAAAAATATTCTGATTTTTAAAATACAGTTTATATTGGTAGTTTTGAATTTAAAATCTCATTATGATTTTATAGTTATCTCTTTATTAATTAGTAAAATGACTGAAATTTGAAAAATAATAAACGTTTTACAGTATAGCCCACGCTGTGCAATACTGTACGACCTTACCTGGCCTAGTGGAATTATCCACATAACCGTTATACGAACAGATAACGCGTCTCTTCACAGTAATAGAGCAATAGATACTACTGCATCAATATGTTGATGCATTGTGTGAAAATGGGAAAAGCTGACGATTTAACAGGCTTCCAACATTCGGTGATTGTAGGCTGCCAGCATTTCAGAAACAACTGATAAATTGTTCCCGTGCTGCCGTTAAGGTAGAATGGTGAGATATGGAGTCAGCTCGAGCCAACCATAGTCAACCAAGGTCGTCATTGTCTGTCATAAATGGTTGAATGAAGGTGGGCTTCTGGGATGAGTCACGGTTTCAGCGATTCCTGGTGAACTGACGATGCAGGACCATACGTATCTGCCCAACAAGCTGTGTCCTGACAGCACAGTCCTTGCAGACAGGCAGGCAGTGGCGGATCATCGTCATGTGGTTTAGGGCCCCTATTCAGATACAGGATTCCCTTTGATGCAACTAGCTATTTATTTGTCCATTGCTACAGATCAAAATGCACTCTTTTACATAAAGATTCTTTCCAGGAGATGTTAATGTGATAAACAGCATAATGCGTCATGTCGTACCACACGGGTTGTATGCAAGTGGTCAGTAGAACATGAAGATGAATTACTTAGACAGGCCTCCTTAAATTTGTATGATATGAATTCACTGAGCAGCTTTGGGCATATCGACAGAGGAATCCTTTGTTTACATGCATCAACAAGAACTGGGGCCAACCTATGGGAAGTATTGTCAACAAACTGGTATGCCTCCAGTTACTTTTTGGAATCTGATTGAGTCCATGCCTTCCAACATGCAGTTACTATTGGCCGCGAAAGAGAGCATTATCCCCTCTCTTTCAAGGTCAAAATAATTCGATCGCACTGTATAAACAGCAGAAATGATGCAATAAAAATATTCGAAATTATTAATCTTTGGTGTATATTAATAATTTCGAATTTTTTTTTGCGTAATTTCTGCTGTTTAAATATAATAAATATAAGAAATAACAAGACATTCAGGATAATACCTCATAAAACAATTATTTAATGAAGTAAGAAATTTGAGAGAAACTTTTAAATAGGATAAAAGATTTAGAAATTTACCTTTCTTTAAACATAATACATAGAATATAAAGATATAAATAATGATATAAATTGGGATATCTTCCATATTTCTTTTTAAGGGCATTATGTTTTCGATCATTCAATAATTACTACTTCCTTACAAGTTCTGAAATTTAGGATGATAGTATTTTCATATTTCAGAAAAAATGCATCTATTAATGTCAAAATAGTTTAAAAGTTGAGTGTCTAGCATTCGCTGATGATTTGGCGTTGTTAACAGATAAGAGAGAAAATGCCAAGATAATGCTTGAAAAACTGCACGAGATCGCAGAAAAAACAGGACTCAAGATATCATATGAGAAAACTGAATACATGGAATACAAACATAACAGAGAAACGCACCTGAATACAAGATATGGAAAGGTTAAAAGAACTGACAAATTTAAGTATCTTGGAGAATGGATCCAGCCAAATGGTCTTGATAAAGAGGCAATCAAAGGACGCATCAGTAAGTTGGAACTGGCATACAGGTTAGTGCAAAATATATATAACAAAAAAGCTCTTTCCTACAACGCAAAATTCAGACACTATACCACGGTTGTCAAGCCGGAAGGGATCTACAGTTCAGAATGCCTAATTTTAAACAAAAAAGGGGAAATAGAGGAACTTGAAAAGAGAGAAAGAAAAATTTTAAGGAAGATACTCGGACCGGAAAAAAGAGAGGATGGTACATGGAGGAAGAGGAAAAATATGGATTTATATAAACGGGTGGAAAAGATTACAGACACGATACGTAAGAGAAGACTGATATTTTATGGTCACCTCGTAAGAATGAGCGAATCTAGATTAACTAAGAAGATCTTCGACTATATCACCAACTTAAAGTCGACGACTAAATGGGTTGAGGAAACTAGAAGAGACATGCAACAAGTTGGGATTAATTCAGAAGAGATCTAGAATAGGAAAATGTTTTGAATGAGAGTTAATGGATTCAGGGGGTTCCAGGGTAAAGAAACTACGAGGACCAAGGTAATCTGGTCAGATGACAGAAGGCGGAAGCAGAGTGAGAGAATGAAGAAATACTGGGAGGAGAGGAAAAGACTATTCATCTAGTCAATTGTTTCCCGCGGTCCATAGAAGGCCAAACTCGTAAGAAGAAGAAGAATGTCAAAATAGAAAACAGTGAGTTTACAAAGCAACAGAGAGTGTATGTTGATTAAAATTAAATTTTGTATATCAAACATGGCGGATAAAATGATGAGGGAGGCACTAAAGAAAATAAGTGGTACAGAAATTAATGGTGATAGAATCAATGTAATAAAGTTTGCTGATGACCAAGCTATAATGGCTGGAAGCCACAGAAAACTTAAGAAAATCTTGAAAAGATAAACAAGAAGACAAGCGATTATGGCAGGAAGATTAACTTCACAAAGATAAAGGCCATAGCTCTTGCCAACGACTTTGAAAATCAAAGTAGATTGCAAGACAATCCAACAAGTTACTTCCTTCCAATATCAGGAACAATTGATAACAGAGGAGGCCCATCATGGAAAGAAAATACGAATAAGAATTGGTCAGCAAAGAGAGCATTCATGGAAAAATACAAAATCCTGATTGCAAGAAATATAAACATCGAGATAAAAAAAAGACTCGTTAAAATATTTGAACGGTCGGTTGCGTTATATGCATAAGAAACATGGACTAAGTTGAAACAAGACGAGAAACACCTTGAAGCTTTTGCGATATGGTGCTGGAGGAAAATATTAAAGGTAAGCTGGACAGAGAAGAAATGCAATGAGAGAGTTCTACAGGAAATAGGGGAAGACAGAAAACTAATTAATAACATTAAAAAGAGAAAATTGAAATGGATAGGACGCCTCCTTTATCACATTGCCCTTCTAATGACAATAATTAAGGGAAGAATCTTGGGGAAGAAGAAGAGGGGAATACTTAGGATAATATTTATTAGACAGATCTACGAAGACGTGGGAGCAGAGGGCTATGATACTCTAAAGAGATGGGCAGATTACTGTTTGACGAAATCTATCTTCTACCAGTCTCTGGACTGAAGGATTAACTGATATCAGAAATGTTCTTAAAGAAAACAAATAATCTACATGATTTAGTTTTGTTTATTAGAAAGATGATAAGCATGAGAACTTCCAAATTAAAACTGAGAAAAATTAATAATCTTAATAGATAATATCTGGACTTAATTTAATATCAGTCGTTTTCATTTAATAACCTTATCAACTTTTTTTTTGACCATTTACAATCCGAACTTTTCAATTAATAAATTTATTAAATTTCTTCAACAAAGAAAAAAAGAACATCGCAGTGGTTCCTCAAAAGAAAAAAATGAACAATAAAAAACTCACTAATGAAAAATTAGTGAGAAAATTCATGTACCAGCTGTTCGCCGGCCTCAATGAAATTTTGAATATGCTTTTAAAATTCAAACTTCAAACAAAACAAAAAAAGAAGTTGAAAAAATCATAATCAGATAAAATTAAATCAACTACTAATATTATAACAGAAATTAATTATAATTTTGAAACAAATGGAACCATAAATTTTAGAATTTTTTTCTTAAACATTGGTTTTCTTTACTCTTCGTTTGATTCTGATACAAAGTAAAAAAAAAAAAAATATTTAAAAATGTTCCGCTATATCTTCCTTTCTTATAATTTTGATACTACAGAAATCTTAGTTTCTTTGCTTTTGCATCTTGTAATAAAAACATAAAAAAGGAAACCGTTACAAACATTTAAACATTTATTCAACGCAGCAGGTGTAGATGTAACAGAATTATTGTTATTCCTATTATTAAGTTGATTTAAATCTTGATATTCTTATACCAAGATATTCTTATACTTATTCTTGATATTCTTATACTTATCTCAGCATCTTACGATCTCATCCTTCATGCCACATGACATGTATTGTAGGCAACTATAAAAAATAGAAGCATCTATTTAGAAGCTCTGGAGCTAACATCATTTATTTTAACTTTATTTTTCTTAATTTAAAATTTGTTTGTGAGGTTTTTGAAAACTGTCAGGAATTTTAGGTATTTTATCGTTTAATCTAGAATTTTGCAGGAAAGAAAAGTTTTATAGTGATTAATCACTCAGAACCTTTTGCAGAAGGTGAAAGTAAATTTTGAAAAAAATTTTAAATAATAAAATTTCAATCAATTGCTTGGTGAAATAAAATTAAGAATAAAAAAAGTGTATATAAAACCCACTAAATTATGAAAAGCTTATCTATTTTTAGTTATACAGTATTCATTCTTAGAAAACATAAATGTTATACAAACATTTACTGTAATAAATGGAATTAATACCTAAATAATGATCAACACTGTTCTGCGTCTTTCACTTTCAATTTCATATAGCGCTGCATTTTAAAACCTAACGTGACTTATCTTCCAATGGCTTAACATCCATGGAACTTAACGCCTTTATACATCCAAAGCGAAATCAATATGTTAGGTTCGATTACGATATTTACGTTACTAAACTTGGAATAAAGTTTAATTTAATAAACAATTATTGGCAATTAGTTGTTTTTCTAATAGCTTTAAAAGAGGAATTCTATCTTAATTAGCTTCAGTTAGCTATAAAGGAAGGATAAACTGTAAAGAGAATTTTTAAAGATAGATTTTAAAAATATAAAAAAAATTCAAATAATAATTTTCCTTAACTGGCCTCCGTTTAAATTTAAATTGCCAGAATGAAATTAAAGTCAAAGGTTTTTTAAGACATTAGTTCAAGTCTTCACAGGAGAATGTTTTATTTTTTATAATTTCTTTGAATATATAAAAGTCCCATTGTAATGATTTTTAATAAGCTGAATAATAGTAATACCAATTATTCTATCTATACCATACAGCTCTCAGCCTCGTCTGGTGAACATCGCCACTAGATACAAGATGACTGATACGTGTAGCCTAGACCGACGAGTCGCATGCCAACGAGGCATGGTGACTCTGTTATCGTTCTGAACCCTACGCTCTCTTAGCATAGGGTTCAGCTGGCAGGCATTAAGACCCTGATAAATCTGCAGAAATCATTGATCGGCTGACGCTATGTAAGCGTCTTTGCGGATCATTTGGACTCATTCATATCATGCATTCACTCAGACGGGAGCGGCTTTTTCAGTAGGATAATAACCACAGCACAGGCCCACAGTCACAAAATTGTGGCTGCAGGAGCATTGCTCTGAGTTTGGCATCTTGTATTGGTCCAATCGTTCGCCGGCTTTGAACATAATAGACCATATGTAGAATACAGTTCAAAGTGCGTTCAGTGCCAGAGTTCCACCACCGGTAAATATTAGAAAATTTTGAACCACTTTGAGGCATGGTGTAAACTATGTACACCGTACTTCAGAGAGCTCGTGGAGTCTATGGCGGTCGCGTTGCAGTGGTAACCGAAAGAAAGGAGAACCTAAGCGTTACTAAACAGATGTCTCAGTTTTCCTGGAACATCAGTTTAGACCTTAATATTAAATACAATGTACTCTCCAGTTGTTTAATACAATTTATTATTATGCTACTAATTATAATGTCTTTCTAAATACTATTAAGGTTATACGATTAAATTTATACAAATTATCTAAAACTTATTTCTTATGTCTTTAAACAAAACTTTCCGGTATTTTAGGTTTCTATAAACACAAGGAAGTTGTCCATATGTTTTCTCATGAAAAATTATTAATAAAAAATCTTTACAATGTCAGAAGCTGTAAACAAACACTAAAATAATTAATAGGCTACATTTTAAGAAAAAAAAGACGAATTTGTGAAGGACGGAATATAATTTGCTGTCAAATTTAAAAGATCATCGAAATATTAAAAAGAATTATATGATCGTTCTAGTTGTGGAAGCCTTATATAGCTAATAATTATATAAAATAGATGTTACTGAAGTATTACTTAATCTGATTTAATTTTAGCTCAAAATTTATCAAACGAAAATATATCGTGGAATTTATGATTCGCCGGAGAAGTAAATTTAAACACTAGCCAACAACTTACGTTTATTAATACCGAATAGGACCTTTGTCGTTATGAATGGCAGCACATATTTGAAGAGGCTTTAAATGTAAGAGATGTCTGAATTGCTTTCGGTCCACAGAGCTATGATCGTTGATGGAAGATGTCTTCGTTGCCCTCTAAATCCATGAATAGTGTTCACAATCCAGGATGGGTCCAGCACGAGATATTCTCCGTCTTCCATCGGTAGAAAACAACATTGGAAGACCATATTACTTCTTTCAGTCTCTAACATCAATTGCAATGTTCTTTCACTGATGACATTATATAAATTCTGTTCTTCGCTGAGATCAAAGGCTTACCAATGGACAGATATCTCGAAAGACCCCACTCTTCCCTTCTCTGTGCAGGACTGGATTGAAATGAGCTTTGATGAAATCAGATTCAGTTGCAACTCACTGACAAACTTGTACTCCGATTCACTGCTCTTCAGAATACGACAGACAAGCTCTATAGGAGAGGGGTTAATAGTCACGATCGGATGTTGCGCTTTAAATAATTAAATGCACAAATCAACTCAAAACCTATTGATCATCATTTTCCGCTCACAGTCTGTTCTGTTGATTCTGTTTTGGATACAAAACGTTAGGGAATATCCCAAAAATATTGCAATGATAACATCAATGACCGTTTAGATGAATCATTTCTTAGTTCACCAAAGAAATCCACGGGGAAGCGATCGGCGGAATTGCGGATTCCAACAACCTCCGTGAGTAGTTTGATGAGTAATGCAACTTGCCATTCATATCGTTCCAGTTTTGTATCTCAGCTCCCGTTCTCAAATCAGAATGTTTACATTTGAGCCAAGAGCACTTCTCATTACTCTGAAGAAATTCAACAACATTCCCCTCATGTCGTGATATGAGCTGGAGTTGCCAGTGAAATTATTATTTGGTCATTATTTTTCAAGACTTCTATTACTGTTGCTGTGTAATTTGAATGGTTGCACCCGTAAATCAACAGAGTTGGTCTTCTTAATACCGTCGTCTTTCAACAGAGTAGGGCACCAGGACATTACTGGAGTCCCATTCGAGAATGGCTGAGCACTCAGCTCCCAGTGTAGATCGGAGGATGTGCATCTCTTAAGTGGTTTGCGCGAATCCTGATCTGATGGCTGGTCAATGAAAAACTTGGTGGGATTCGGATGAATTCTACTGCAGATTTACAAGGAGAGATTCACCATGTCTTCCTGACGATCACTTCCAAAATGCATCTGCGAGAGAACAGATGGACATAGCGGCAAATACAACTCTGCGCAGAAAATAATGGTCAACACACCGAGAAATTAGACGAATGAGGACTGCAATGACACCAGTATGGCTTTATTATTGTCAAATTGTCGTTAATTACTGCATTTTCTTGAGTTTCATAAAGTTTTTTAATAGATTTACTCATTTAATTATAATCATGTAGCGCAGTACATAAAATATCAGCTCGTGACTTGTGGCCCAGCCGTTCGACAGGGATATGAAAGATCTACTGGTTCTCCAGTCTCTGAAAGCCTTATTAGTCATTCATTTAAAAAATCCGATTAATTTCCTATTTTGTTTTCAAGAACAAATGAAACCAACACAGTAGAAGTATATAGTGCTATTGCAGTCGAACCTATTCTCGTTTTTTGATGTGGACTGTTTTTTTCTTGTTTGTAATTTGTTTTGGCCAGTAGTGTGTCTATTGCATCGGTTAATGCATATTATACAACAATAATATGCATCGGTTCATGCTTATTATTTGTACATTATAATACTGCACTATGCTATAGAGTAGAATAGAGCCAGTTCGATCTCCAATCTTTTTTTTCCTGATTTCTTCTTCTCTGAACAATAGTGGGCTCATTTAGTTCTTGAAAAATGGTTATCTGGTGTCTTTCCGAGGGTTAAGAAAGAATGGATTTCGGGCTAAGCCAATCCTAACTCATCAGATATTAAAAATCATCATCATCATTATCATCATCATCATCATCAAGGATTAGGCAAAGAGCCTGTTCCGGCTTCTTTGTCCAGCCCCCAATTCCTAGGAGTCCGGTGAGTTGTTTCCTTGAAGCTTATGAGTAAGTGTGTTTTTTACATGATGAGGGTATCAACCTCATGCAAAACCCAGAACCTGGAGGACCAGAGTGTTCTTTTTCGTCTGGCATCTACTCTCTGACCTGCCCGGCTTGAGAGGCGCTACCAGTGGCTAAGCCACCGCCGGTATTGCTCATTGGGTCATTTTGCACGCAATCCTCACCACTCAGACAAGGCAAGAACTCCATTAGTGAGGATTATTAAAAATTAAAATAATAATAATTGGTTTTTTATTATTTATATGCTACTGAGAAGTGATGTTATCAGAAAATCAACTACAATCTTGCTTTTAATATTCATTACTTATAGAAAATAAAAAAGAATATTAACAAACAAAGTGACTAAAGGTCCACTTGCTTTTTTTTTTGGGGTGGGGAGGGGGGTTTCCTTCTGTCTAAAACAAATTACAGCTTCAATCTTATAACGCAATTTGGTATATTTTAAAGTTAAATGTTATCTTGAGAGCCAGTGAAGTGAAACACCAATTCGTCTAAAGTTTTGTTAATTATGCTTAGAAGAAAGATCGATGCTTTTCAAAGAAAGATAGGTAAGCAAAATAAATAAATAAACAAATAAATAAATATATAATACTAAATTTAATAAATACTGTTTCCTTTGATAAAGAGAGCCGTTGGAAACATTTAAGCGTCTTAAATGTCTTTCTACAACTTTTCAATGTTATTTCAAGTTAAACTAAACTATGTCGATGTATATGTATTTAAATTACACATTCTTTATTTACATTTTCGAATTTGTAAATGAAGAATGTGTGGGAATAAATGTACTAGTAAGAGGCACAAATACTTACATTACAATAGTAGCAGAATAAATGGATAAGCATAATAAATAAATGAATTCTATAAATAACTGTGTGAAGTATTCTAATATTTACATATATGCCGACGACGTTCTACTACTTAGTAGTGACAAAATTCAGACAAATGCATATAATTATCTCCAACATGATTTGGATAATGTAACAAAGTGGGCAATAAATAATAACATGGTTATAAATGGTAAAAAGACGAAAGTTATGTTAATCAAAAATAAAAATAAAATAATAAATAATGATTTATATTTCATACTACACAATAACAATTGTATTAATTTAAATCAAAATAATTTAAATAATAGTAAGTGTACATGTAATAAAATTGAATTTGTATATCAACAGAAGTACTTGGGCATATTTGTGGATAATAAATTAACATGGGAAGTACACTATAATTATGTTGTAAAAAAATTACATACATACACATACCTTTTTTATAAAATTAAATATTTATTTCCTTTTAAGCAAAAGTTAATAATATTTAAGTCTTTAATAGATTCTGTACTAAATTATGGACTTGAATGCTGGATATTTTTGAATAAACATCAAATTAAAAACATAAATAAATTAACTTTTAAAATATTAGATAATATTTATATAAACTTTAAAAATAAAACAATATAAGAACAAAGAGAAATCAGAAAAAAAATTCAAAATCTTAATTATAAAAGAAAAATTTATTTATAAAACCATTCTAAAAAATATTTATCAAGTTAAAAGAGCAAAAGAAAATTATAATGAAAATATAGGAACTAGAAAAAATTGGCTAAAAATTTTTAATATTTCAAAATTAAATAATAACTATGGTCAAAGACTAGATAACTATATAAAATATAAGTTATTTAGTCAAATTAATTGGAAAAACTATGAAATAAAAAATTGTAAAAATATCAGCTGCATTAAAATTCAACTAATCAGCGATGTAATTGATGAGAAAATAATAATAGATTTTTAATTCTAATTATCTTTAATTAACCATATATAACAATCGATCAGCACCTATAATACAGGTATACATTTTATAGGTATACCTAATAGGACTGGTGAACATTAAAATTAAAAAAAAAAAAAATAGATATTAAGGTAAGAGAGCTCTGAAGTTGAGATAACTTCAGATGAAGAATAGCATCTGAAGATGAAGAATAGCATCACGGGCGAAGAAGAATAGAAGACGGATGGAAACCTGAAGCTTGAAGTGTTAGTGATCAAACCATTTTGATATGCCTTAAGTTCATCTTGATTTAGAACAATGGTTCAGCTTTCGACCCAACGATATCATTCGTCCTTATCAAAGGAAGAAAAATTGACTTTAAAGGGTGAGATTAAAATGCGGTTAACTTTGAAGTGTTTGCAAATAAACTGCAAAAAAGCCCATTCAGTAAATCCTTCCTGAAGTGGTTAGGAAATTTCAGATTTCAGATTTCACCTTTCTGAAGAAGTTTCTGACAGTTATAGAATTGTATCCACTATGATGTGAGACGACTTTCATAAACTTGAATTTGTCTGGATAACTTTCTAAAAGTTGAGCAGTAGAGAGTACCAGTAAAGGTGGTAATAATAATTCAACAGGATCACTTCAAGATTCGAATTTTTTATATAATTTTTAGCGGAAATATAATCAATGTTTTAGAAAACTTAAAAAAATCTAATCTACGTACCTAATCTTATTTATCTAATCTACTTCGAAACTATTGTGATTTCAGAGTAAACTTTATTTAAAAAAAAATTTTCAAGTTGTTTCAAGTAAATTTCTTGTTGACTTTTTCTATAAGTCCTTAAGTGGTTGCACTTTTCGGTTCCGAAACTGAAATATTTTTAGAAAGACGCTTTGGAAGAGAACACTCTCAAAGAATTTCCGGTCTTATGGTAATGTATTGTTATTTTAATTGGCTTGTTACTATAAGTAATGTAATTAATTTATACTGATCTTCAAAGTCATTTTTCTCTTAACCTATAAGTTTTTATTAAGCTTAATGTAAACCAAAAGAACTTTATTATCATTGTTAATAATTTTAAACACAGGATGTTATTCCGAATTTGAAATCTATATCTATAGAAAAGGTTTTTTTCGCCCGCTAGCTCTCCGAAACCATAAATCACAGAAATACAAATAAGGTGTAAAATATATAGTTCCTAAATCTATACTCTTCAATTATGAATTACATAATACTCCTTAAATATCTTCCTTAATCACAACAACGACATTTCATTCTCTTTAACAGAAAACAACTTCAGGTTGAATAAATTAAGTAAACTTAAATGTTGGGATTGTGGTAAGATCTATTAAGATGAATACTATTGCTGTAGTTTATAAACTCAAATGTAGGATAGTGGTAAGATATATTACGAACTCTTAAAAACGGGTATTAGAACACGTAAGAATTTATAAGAATGATAGATCCCAAAACTCTGATTGGGCTGATCGTTGTAGAGATTTGAAGCGTAACCCGGACCCCAAAGTAGAAATCTTATATCACTTACTAGAAGGAAAAGAAAGATTAATGCTAGACTATTGAGTAATTAATCAATTTCCATATATTAGTAAAGATTTTTTTTTAAATCAATGATATAATATTTGGATGGTTCAAAAACTATATTTAAAATCTAGAACGAAATTTATAATAATAAATTTGAAGAGAAGTTAAATATTCGTTTGTATCGCAACTAGTAGCAAAGCCTGTCGGACGACAGGCTTAAAAAAAATCTGAAAAATCATTTTATTATCAACTATCAAATGTAAAGTAAATGTAATCTAAATACTGCCCTAACTTGTGAAGGAAACTTCTACGGCAAAATTGGTTTTGAGTTTCGTAATCAACTGAGTAAGTATGCCAAATTTCAATAAATGGATGCAGTGGTAACAAAAGTATTTGGTTTTGAACGTATGTTTTGTTAGAGTTTCAGTTGTCGAGGGCAGTTCCCAAGAATAAAATTTCATGGAAACAATATGGAATGACACAATGAAAACTAATATTTTCATCCAATTTGAGTACCCTTGATTCAATGGTATCATTGAGAACCGTAGGATCTATCTTAATAGCTTAATTATTCGAGTTACAGACAGCTTATTGTGCTTTAATTCTCTGACAATTTGTAGATTTTTTAATTATCTTTCTTCAAGTAATTTAATAATAATGCATTGTTCCATTACAATATTAAATAATGTAGATGTCATATTGTTTCCTATTAATGATTGTAGCAACCAAACTCACCTTTGTATAATCTAAATACTGCGCTAACTTGTGAACGAAGCTTCTACGACAAAAATGGTTTTGAATTTCAAAATCAGCGTAAAAAACTGAGTAAGTAAGCCAAATTTGATTAAAATTGGTGCAGTGGTAACAAAATAATATCGAGTTACGGACAGAGAGACAGACAGACGAACTTAGCCAATTATATAAGTTGATAATAGTATAAAAATTGCGATTTCTATATTTTTAAACTACGACGATATACAGTCGGACCTCTATTTAACGAACCTCTATTTTGCGAATTTCTCTATTTTGCGAACTTTTCTTTGGAACCAAGAACATTTTGCTAATTTCTTCGTAAAATAACCTCCAAATAGCGAAGTGCATTTTCTATTTAACGAACTTTTTCATGGTATCTATTTTTTTTTTTTTTTTGCTCCTTGAAATGTTTTTATTGCAAATATTCTCTAGAGGAAATGAAAGAAATGTGGATACAGCTGAGGGAAAAAGAAGAAATTAACGATGATGTGCTGTTGATGATTATCTTTCACTTGATTTTGAAGTTGAGACCTCGGAAACACTAACTGAATCGGATATTTTGGACGGTGTGAAAATAAAAACAATACAGCTATGAATTGCGATGAAGATGATCATGATGCAGAACTCAAAAAACCTTCGTATGATGAAATGCTAAAATCATTTGAAACAATCCGACGCGAATTACAATTTGAAGAAAATACGCCTGAAGGGGTGTTGGTGCATTGCAAAGATGTGAGACGTACTATGAGCGAAAACGCTGTTTCAAAAAAAAATAAAACCTCATAGAGACAAAATTAACAGACTTTCTTAGTAAAATTTAAGTATGAATGTGTTAATGTATGCGTTATGTCTTTCAAATTACTACTTTTTTTAATAATATTTATTGTTTATGTATTTTAAATCTGTTTTATGTAGTTTAAAGTAATTTTAAAAGGTGAATCTCTATTTAACGAATTTTTCGTATAACGAACTTTTCATCGGGATTTAGCGACTTCGTTAAATAGAGGTCCGACTGTATTAGCCTTTAATTTTTTGAAACATATTTCATTTCATTTTTATTTAAGATGGTGGAAAAGCAAAGATATTACATCAAGCATGAAATTACAATTCTTTTTAATGTTTAATTTAATTTATATTATTCCTTTTTATCTTTCTTTTAAAGACAATTCAATTCATTTCTTTTTTTTTAGCTGTCCCTAGGCTACAGCTTGCCTGTAAAACATAAAGGAACGATCTTGCTTTTATGCTCTTGCTTTTAATTATTTTGTTTATAAAATTATGCACATTATGGGTCCAGTTTGCTTATGACACTGTCTAAAAGTATTAATTATCTTGTTTTAATTTTATCTTATTTATTTTATAAATTTATTATGTTAGAAATTTAACAGCCATTTCACATTGTTTGAAGATCTTCAGCTAAGTTCATCAATAGTAAATGGCGAGAATTCATTGATGTTTATGCGCTTTTTCTCTTTTTAATGCGCCATAAAAATTCATTTGAAACCAGCGGAAGACTGAGACATTAATTTCTTAACTTGTCTTTCATTGGAATTTTGTTGTTGCCTTTCTAAATTTGGAGATGCCACATTGATCATCAAGAATCTTTTCGGATATAAAGTCTCTTCTTCTGCTCACTGTATTGGATTCTTTGGAGTCCTAAGTGATTTGATTACTATGAATCATCACTAAAACTTAGCTGTGAGGCATTGTATTCTGTAGATTTTGATTCATCACTGTTCAGTCTTGAAAATAATTTGGAAGCTCAGGTCATTGTTGTCTCAAAATCTCATCCAATACTGACACAAGTTGCAGTATCTATTAGATTTCAATATGTGGGCAGGAGAAGATACTTTATATCCAAAACAGTTATGCTCTGAACAGTGATGGATCACAATCAATACAATACAGTGCCTCACAGCTGAGTGTTAATGATGATTCAAAGAATACATTTCTGTAAGAATACTGATTTATGCAATATAATTGTGAAATGACCTGCCACTTTTTTTTTTCATCAATTTCATAATTGCAGATCATTTTGACCTCAAGAAATAAACAGAAATACAGGAATAGGCCTACCTGATTTCATATAAGAATTATTTAATGATTACTGCAGGACATCTGTCGATTTCAAAGACAGGAAAGAAAAAAACAATGGATTTACAGTGAAATATCAAACTGAGCAAAGGAATAAAAATCTAATTTATATTTTATTAAACTTCTTTTGATAGCGTCGATTCCTCAACCAATTAAAACATGTTTTTTCCATGTATTTCCCGCAGTTGCTTCAGCTATTTCCTAATTATAACTGCTACGATAACTCAAGTAATGAACCATTGAAGTACATCAAAGCTATATATAAGCTTTTAGTTATAATATCTATTCCTGAAAAGAATTTTGATGATCTGTATAAAAGATCGAATTAAGGCGTAGTTTAAGAAATTAAAAAAAAATGCACTGAGCTACATCAGAATTTCATATTGAAGATTTCAGATATATATAATCTGAAATCTTCAATATGAAATTCTGATATATATATATACAGTGCAACTTGGATAATTCGAAGCTGAAGGGACCAATACAAAACTTCGAATTATCCAAGTTTTCGAATTAAACAAGTTACATCTTTTAACTTTAATTTCAGGTCCACTGAATGCTTGAAAAGATTATTCTGTCAATAAGTAAATATTTATTCAGAAAGATCATGGTATGAAAAACTTAAACACTATATGTATGTAAACAAAATAAGATTTATATTACGGAAGCTACAGTACATATTATATTCAATACAGAAAATTATAGTTTTTCAAAAAATTGTGCAATGTCTGATTGTTTGTGGAATTCAGTCGCTTAAGGTTCGCAAAATCATCAAGCATGTTTAGTGAACGGAAAACAGCTTCACTTACTTTGGTTTGTCCTTCAATGTACCGACGAAATTCGGCGCTATCCCGTACTCGTTGGCGATTTGGCATTTCTTCTTCACACCCTTTTCCATCTCGTGAATGACGGCGACCTTTTCAGCGAACGTTAAATTCTTATACCCGCGTGGTTTACTGAAAGACGTGGTGACACTGACAGCAGGAAGCTCGAATGCCGTCTGAAGCGTTACGTGTCGAACGGTGGCGGGAAGGGGATTTCAGTTGTCACGTGTCGAATTTCTTAACGATGAAACGCCGAAAAGTCGTTATGGTTCGAAAATTTTTATAAAAAACTTCGAATTAATGAAGTTGAACTTCGAATTATCCACGATTTTTTAACATTGATTTAATAAGAAATTCAATGGACTAAGAGAAATCTTCGAATTAACCATGGTTTCGAATTAAAGACGTTCGAATTATCCAAGTTGCACTGTATATATCGAAAAGGTAAAACTCAAAACATGGCTTATCGAGTTTCACAGAGCAAAGATTTCAATCAATCATTTGCAATTTAGAAAATTTAGAACGTATAGAATATAAGAATAAAATTAACTTATATTACTAAACATAAATAGCCGGACAGTTACATAAAATTTGAAACCAATACAAAGAACAAATCACTGCCTGAAAATCCCAATACAAAATTCAGATCCCCGTTTCTATGGTGATAGAATAAATTTACCACCACGTCATCAGCGGTGAAATTTAGAAATAATTTAGCAAAAGCGCAAAATTTTAAATTTTAAATTTAAAATTACAGTCGGACCTCTTTTTAACGAACCTCTATTTTGCGAACTTTTCTTTGGAACAAAGAACATTTTGCTAATTTCTTCGTAAAATTACCTCCAAATAGCGAAGTGCATTTTCTATTTAACGAACTTTTTCATTGTATCTATTTTTGTTTTTCCTTGAAATGTTTTTATTATTAATATTCCCTTAGAGGAAATGAAAGTAATGTGGATATAGCTGAGGGAAAAAGAAGAAATTAACGATAATGTGCTGATTGATGATTATCTTTCACTTGATTTTGAAGATGAGACCTCGGAAACACTAACTGAATCGGATATTTTGGACAGTGTGAAAAATAAAAACAATACAAGTACGAATTGCGATGAAGATGATGAAAATGGAAAATGATCATGATGCAGAAATAAAAAAAAACCTTCGTGTGATAAAATGCTAAAATCATTTGAAACAATCCGACGCGACGCGGTTACAATTTGAAGAAAATACTGAAGGGGTTTTGGTGCTTTGCAAAGATGCGAGACGTACTATAAGCGAAAACACTTTTTCAAAAAAAAAAACTTAGACTTTAACAGACTTTATTAATAAAATTTAAGTACGCATGTCGTAATGTATGCTTAATATCATTAAAATTAGTACTTTTTTAGCAATATTTATTGTTTATGTATTTTAAATCTGTTTTATGTAGTTTAAAATAATTTTAAAAGGTGAATCTCTATTTAACGAATTTTCCATATAACGAACTATTTTTGGGGATTTAGCGACTTCGTTAAATAGAGGTCCGACTGTATATGTATATTGTTTAAGGAGTTTAAGGAGTATTAAGTATTGTGATCATCTTTGAGATTCTGTATTGTATACACGGACGGCTTATGTATTGTTTATACGTGTTGTATTGTAAACATTTTTTAAAATATATCATAACGAATGCAGTTGAGGAAGAAGAAAGATTTCTTGTCCTCAGTTATTTAACCTGAAGAAGTTTGTAAAAGAAAACGAAATATCGTTGTTGTGATTAAAGAAGCTATTTAAGGAGTATTATGTATCTCAAGGTGTAAAGTATTAGATATTAAATTGAGGATAGCTGCATTTTATTTTTCGTCGACGTGGGTCAACCGGAAGTCATGTGATGTAAGATCAACTTTTAAACTGTTCATTTTAGATGATATAAAGACAAATTGTTCCTTTCATTGAAATGAATTTTTTACAGGTAGATCGCGATCAAAAGTCGCATGACTGAGAAAATGACCTCAGAATCCAAGGTCACGCGATCACTAAAATTTTTAATTGACAGGTTTGCTAGTTATAAAGAATTTTAAATATTATTAATATAATCCTGCAAATATTTTTTTCTGACAAGTTGATTCCATATTAGATTAATTAAGAGCTTATTCAAGTCAAACAGTTTTAGAATAAGTAATTATTGAACGGTTCTTTTTTATGCATAATATGTTATGTACATATGTTTCTAATTCAAATTTTCATTTCCATCTTGTACAATGACATGCTACGGTTAAGAATTATAAAGAAATTAAATAAATGAAAGTTTAATTTAAACAAATGTTAATAGTTACATTGGTTCAAGTTGAATTGCAAAAATTAGTATTTCATTAATGCAGGGAAGACGTAGAATTCCATTTTAAACTCAGTTTTAATTGACACATTATTGACATTTTAAATTGAGTTAATCAAAATTTTTAATTAAATTAATTAAAATTTGTATTTGATTTAATTTAGGAATCATGGATGCATAAATAAATATATTTTCAATTTTACTTTTTTTAAAAAATTAGTTCATCAATTAATTCATGTAATTATTTATATGTCAAGTCTGCCATTTTATGAATTTTAAATTTTTATCATTCGAAAATTTGCAAAAAAAAATCTATTTCAACTATTGAAGAGTTGTATCCAATCTTGGTTTTAAAACAAAATAATTTATCTCATCAACCATAAGATTAATATTTCAAAATAGATACTGTAAGTATAAATTGATGATTTTCTTTAATTTTGCAAATGCTTTAAAGAGCTTTGAAAATTAAAAAGAAATCAACAGTTTATAAATTTAGCTTATTAATCATTTAACATTAACAGACAGGGTCTAGACAGATACCATTATTTATTCGTTAATAAAAAGGTGGAAAAGTAATGTAGAAAACAAGAATTCTTCATGGCGTGAATGATGGAACATTAAAGTCTTAATTAAAAGAATAATCCGAAAGTAATTCAAATTTATTCGAAATAAATTGGAATATTTTGTAAGAAAACTTTGGGTCTTTTTCTTTTCCTCAACGTCGTTTGTAGAGGTTTCAGTTTCGGAAGATAAACGGAATCAGTCAAGAACTGCTTACATTGTCAATAAGGAAATTATTTGAAGTAGCTTGAAATTTAACTTCAAATAAAAATCGTTTTTAATATTAATAATCGTAGTATTATTAACAGAATACATTAACTTTTCTCAAGATAAAAAAAAAAATCAACTTTTAATTTATCATTTAATTTTTACAGTAATGATAAATAATCATTTTTAAAGCATTCAGTATTATTACTAACACTCCTACACCATTATTTGTTTTTATAGCTACTAGGAAAGAAATTCTCTATTTTTTTATATGATTAGTCTGAAGGATTCACAATTGATTTGAAAGAGAGCTCTAGAATCAGGACATTGAAATGATAAGGATCAGAAAAATATTAATTCATAAACAGAATTAAAATAGGCGTTCACGACTTGTATAACATTAACACAGGAAATCATTCACTTGATAATATAATTTTTATAGATGTTGATTCTGTTAACAGATTTGTTACCGAGATGGGATGGAAGAAGTTAGTGTAGTTAGCCACGTTGAAATTCCGTGCTCCATTCGTTATTTTCTGAAGAGTGTGAACCCATACATAATCTTCGCATATACGATAAGTTGAAAGACTGATAAAAGCATATTGGCAAATTACAATCAATGAAGAGACTTTCAAGAAACAAAATTAAAATGAAAGATAGAAAAACATAAAATTCTATGTTCGGAATTGGTCACATATTATATGGTAGTCTTTTGTCACAGTGGTAGAATAACACTACTTAAGTTATTCTGTAGCTATATTTTTAATTGTACATATTAAAGTAATTTTCATCCAGTTAAGTCTGACAAAAAAAAAATATATCTGCTTATAATTTGTCGGCCGACAGTTATTTTCCTTTAACTCATCAGTTTTTTTTTATGCAGGAAGTATCTTTTCTCTAGTTCTCAATCCAAGTATCAGTTTAAGACTAAAGAAGCGGGTTTCAAAATCAAAGCCTTCCAATTAGAGTTGTAGCTCAAACCATTTCAGAGCATTCATATATACCGAGAAATAAGTACTTTTAACTGTAATGATGAAAATCATAATTCTTAAAACAACTACAAAGCATTCGAGTTCCGATATATAATAATTACACATTGTTCTACTAAGTATAAGAATATTTCTTCATTTCCAGAGTATGTTGATATACCCACTCCTGAAGCATCACAGTAAATTTAGAATTCTTTCATTAAATTCTACAAGAATTGGTTTACATGATAGGATCTCTTTAAAAAGGTCAGGCTCTCTTTGACGAATAATTTTCCATCTCCACTTGGGATCCATCAATAATGTTTTAAAGTATGGGATATCAATAGTTTAAAGGGCCTTATATCCCAGCAAATTATGGCAATATACCGCATATTTGTACATCATTTACATATTTGCATATCATTTGCGTATAGGGCAATATGGATCACAATTTGGATATATTTGCATATTTTAAAACGGAACGATAAGGGTGCACGAAAGGATGTAAGGCGATTTTAATCATAATTTGCATAATTTTAAGAAAAAGTGTTTGGTGATTGGGATGAAAAGCTTAAGTGAGCGTTTAATACATCAAACTTCACAAAATCATCGGAGCACGGGAATTGATTGGTATCGATTACAATCCTAAATTTGCATAATTTTAAGAAAAAAGGTGTGATGACCGTAAGGACGAAAGAATTTCTTTGCTTTCAGCTTTAAGCCATCATCAACAGCAATCTGGGA
>JAFIDM010012231.1:129645947-129658674 GCA_023159025.1 Thereuonema tuberculata | reverse complement strand
AAGTGATATCTGTAAAAACAATTTAGGCTAACGACCCGTGCTTGACGACAGTAGATCGTACATTGAAGCAAGAAAGATGGGTTATTGGTGGGCTATAAACGATCTGGTCGTGGGAAAATTTTCTGTAACTTGGCTTTAATTTAATAGAATTTAATGTTGATTTAAATGTTTTATTTACAAGAAAACTCTCTGAGATATATTACCAATACCATGGGCCTATCTGTGGACGTTGAAAGTTTGGTAATGGTGTATCAACTGGTCAAATAAGTTCGTAGATGAGAACAAAAGTTGATTCCATTCAGTTGTGGTGATTTCTCTGAAGCTGCAGAGGTTTCGTGCCTGTAACCTACTAATGAGTATATATTCATCCTTTAGGGACATTAGGAAAGAACATAGATCGAAGAATCTAAATTATGGTTTATCGGCAAAATTGAATGTGCAAACTATATAATAAATTGCACCCCTCATTCAAGTATCAACAATGAAATAGCAATATGGAGACGCTACGGCAGAAGAAAGGTTTCAAAGATGAAACGCCTAAAAACTATGGAACCAAACATTCACTTGAAAAACAAGTTTGTTAAGAGTCAAAAAAGGAGTTTTTATTGGATACTCCAGCAGAACGAGAGGTTACAAGATCAGGAATGTTGAATTAAACCAAGTGGAAAAAACACATAATGTATTCATTCAAGAAAATAAAAGAGGTTCCGCACTTCTACGAGCAAGTTCTAATAAAAATTATGAACTCCTGACTTTCTTAAAGTGAAACAAGAACAAATGCTCTTCATCATCTGACAGTGAGGAAGAAGTAAATTCCATAAATGAAGATGGGTAAGATGATAGCCAAGATGAAAAATCCTACGATAAAACTTCATCAAGTAGTCCTACAAAGGAAGACACTTTTAATGAAACAAGAAATTCAAATGATAGTGAAAGTGGAATATTTGAAGATGCAAATCAGAAACAAGTTTCTGATAAAGAAGAATGAAGAGGATCAAAATACTCTTTGTGGAACTAAGAAGGAGAAAATTACAACACAATCCAGAAGTAAATGTCACATACAATTCAGAATAGCATATCCCTTTAAATTATAAGAAGCGGTAGAAAGCAACAATAGTAAGAATTGGAAAAGAGATATAAGTGAAGAAAAGATCACAGAAGATTATTAAACATGGATAGAAAATGAAATCCCTCATTACATCACACCACTATCAACAAAATGGATTTTTCGTGTAAAACATAAAGTGATGATACTCTAAAGAAATACAAAGCACGATTAGTGGTTAATGGCTTTATGCAACAAAAAGGAATAAATTATGAACGCACTTATGCTCTTCCTCCGAGCTTAAGTACAATTCGCATTCTTGTGGCATTAGCAGTGAACAATGTTAACATTAAGAGGGCTTACTGAAATGGTAAATTAAACGATGAAATATACCTGGAAGTTCCTGAAAATATGCAGATTAAGAAGAAAGAACGTAATGGATTAAAGTTAATTAATTCCTTATACGGCCTCAAACAGGCTGGTAGGGATGGTATATTATGTTATATGAGAAACTAATTGAAAATGGTCTAATACCTATAAAGAATGATAATTGTGTGTGCAAATACGAGAAGAGAAACAACACAAGCATAACGTTGGTATATGTTGATGACATTAAATATAAGTAGTAAGTCATCTCATATTACAGAAATTAAAAATATACTCAATAAAACATGGGAATTAAAGATCAAGATGAAGTGAATGATTTTCTTGGTATGAATATAAAATATAATTACGAGGACCAAAGTTTGAAGATTTCACAAATTCATTTAATTCAAGAATTGTTAGAAAAGCATGGAAGGAAAGAAAGTAAACCAATGTCTACACCTATGGCAGTGGAAGAAAGAAATGAATCTCAAAATGATGAAAGAGAGCCATTATCTAAAAATGAACACCTGAAGTGTCGCAGCATTGTTGGCAGTTTGAGCTATTTAAGTTGATGTTTACATCCGGACATAGCTTATTCTGTAAACAAGTGCACAGAGAAGAATAATTCTCCAAGTAAGAATGACATGATCAACGTGAAACGAATCTTACATTACTTAAAAGGCACAGCCAACAAAAGTTTAACTTTCGCCCAAAGGCGTGAAAACATTCTAGGATACAGTGATGTAAGCTGGGTGAACAGATCAAAAGAGAAATCCACAAATGGACACATTAGTTATACTGTATAGAACACTTACAGTCCTATACAGTAGGAAAATCTTCAATAAGTTGGGTGACACATAAGCAGTCAATAGTGGCCCATTCTATCCAAGAAAGCGAGTTAATTTCTGTTTGGAGAATGTGCAACCGCAGTAATTAGTTTAAAAAATATGTTAAAAGAAGTAAACAAATCATAATTATGTTGTGAATCAACAAACTTATTGTGTGATAATAATAAGACATCATTGTGAAATATGTGAGTTCAGACGATAATCTATCAGATATCCTGACAAAATCCCTTAGCAAAGTAAACGACGAGATAATTTCTAAGAAAATTGATGTGAATATATACCAGTGATATAAAAAAATAAAGAAAAATATAAGTTAAAGTGAATTTCTTTAGTAAATCGAAGTATTTTAAAAAATATCTAGCTATTAATTCATTATTTGAGAAGGTGAAATGAGAATAGTTAATAAATAACTAAGTAGAAAAATAAATAAATATGAGAATCATATCTGGGGGCACGACAGTGCCCCCGCCAAGACGAGCCGAAGGCAGGAAGGGCACTACGTACCTTTTCTGGAAGTGTTTCGTCGTATTTTCCAACCCTACATAGCTTCGGCCTGGATAAGATGCAGTTAGCAGACTAATGAAATACGCTAAGTTTCATTTATTTAGCTTTTATACTTTGGATTTTATTAATACCTAAAATACGTCGATTCCGTCACTCACTCACTCACTCACTCACTGACTTATGATCATCAAAACCTCTAGGGTACTTCCTGAAGTCCTAGAAAGCTGAAATTTGGTATGCAGGCTAGGATTAGCACACAAACAACAAAAAAATTGAGAAATCCGTAACTTTCACCCTCCAACCCCTCATAAAGGGGGGGTCGGGTTATGTATTATCGAACCCTCATAGCTTCGGCCTGGATAATACTAGAGAGCTCAAATTTTCAGGATAAGATGCAGTTACCATACTAATGAAATACGCTAAGTTTCAGTTATCTAGCTTTTATACTTTGGATTTTATTAAGATCTGAAATACGTCGTACCCTCAGTGCTTCGCCCTAAATAATACTAGAGAGCTCAAATTTTCAGGATGAGATGCAGTTACCATACTAATGAAATACGCTACGTTTTATTTATCTAGCTTTTATACTTTGGATTTTATTAATATCTAAAATACGTCGATTTCGTCCATGATTCACTGACTGACTGACTGACTCATGATCATCAAAACCTCTAAGGTACTTATCAAAACCTCTAGTCCTAGAAAGCTGCAATTTGGTATGCAGGCTAGGTTTAGCACACAAACAACAAAAGAATTAAGGAATCTGTAACTTTCACCCTCCCACCCCTCATAAAGGGGGTTCCGGTTCTTTATTATATAACAATTTCTGATAGGTGTATCCCATCCAAAACATTTCATGTAAAATAACATGCAAAGACTCACATGCTCATAATGCTTTCACTGTTAAAAAGTTATCAGATCTCATCTTACAAAAAGAAATGAAATCCCACCCAAAACATTTCATGTAAAATAAGTTGCCAAGACTCACATGCTCATAACGCTTTCACTGTTAAAAAGATATGAGATCTCATGTAGAGCCAAGCCCCTAACTCTACAAGCCCTAACTCTAAAAACCCTATATCTTGGTCAAAAAGTATGGCTTGGCCGTTTCATGGAACTATTTCATCCCACCCAAAACATTTCATGTAAAATACGTTGCCAAGATGCTCACTCTACAAGGCCTAACTCTAAAAACCCTACTATCTTGGTCAAAAAGTATGCCTTGGAATACTCATATCCTTTACATAACTTCATGGGATTGTCTGTGCGACAGCCACGAAACGGCCAAGCCATACTTTATGACCAAGATATTGGGTTTTTAGAGTTAGGGCTTGTAGAGTTAGACCTTGTAGAGTTAGGAGCTTGGCTCTACATGAGATCTCATATCTTTTTAACAGTGAAAGCGTTATGAGCGTGTGAGTCTTGGCAACTTATTTTACATGAAATGTTTTGTGTGGGATATAACATATAAAATCTTTTATTTCTTTGTCTGTCCGGCGCAGTGCAACAATAGAACACGGTTGTTCGTGTTGCATTGTTGCGTGACAACTGCAACTGTGCGACATTGGAAAACGGTTTTTCATTGTTAATTGTTGCGAGGAAGTCGACACATTCAAACTGATCATTGTTGAACTTCAAAATTTCTATAATGAAAAGTTCGCAACGTGAATTGAACCTGCAACCTTTTGATCAGCAGACATCCTATCCATTAGGCCACGGGAACTACATTTAAATTATTATTTCTTATCACTCCCATTGTGTGTGTGTGTGTGTATGGCGCAATGAGAGAAGAGCCAGAGAAAAAAGAAAATAATGAATTTTAGCCTACTAGATTAAAATTAAAATTTCAATGTTCATTTATTTAGCTTCTCTCCGTCAACAATGGCACACAGGGGAGACAGGGGGCTGGTCTAGTAAACATTCAAAAAAAGAAAAAAAGACAAATAATGTTTAATAACAAAAGAAATCAGGATAGGAGAAAAATTGTCAGAGGAATAGGGAGAGGAGTGCGACAAGGATGCCCTCTATCACCTACGCTGTTCAACATCTACTTAGAGGAGTTAGTGAAGAATTGTTTTCAGAACATGGGAGGGGTGATAGTAGGAGGAAGAAGAATAAAGTGCATAAGATTTGCTGATGATATGGCATTGTTAGCAGAAGAGGAGATGATACTAAGGGATATGCTACTGCAGCTGAATGACAGCTGTGAACAATATGGAATGAAGATAAATGTAAACAAGACAAAGACTATGGTTATCGGAAGAAAGACAAAGAAGATAAACATAAGTATTCGGAATGAGACATTGGAACAAGTGAACAACTTTAAATACTTAGGGTGTACTATAAGTGGTGATATGAACTGCTGCCAAGAAGTCAAGAGGAGGATAGCAATAGCAAAGGAGGCTTTTAATAGGAAAAGGAGCATCTTCTGCGGACCTCTGGAAAAAGAACTAAGGAAGAGACTAGTGAAGTGCTTTGTGTGGAGTGTGGCATTGTATGGGGCAGAAACATGGACATTACGACGCAGTGAAGAGAAACGACTAGAAGCATTTGAAATGTGGATATGGAGAAGAATGGAGCATGTGAAATGGACAGACAAAATAAGAAATGAAGCTGTGCTAGAAAGAGTGGGTGAAGAAAGAATAATGCTGAAACTGATCAGGAAGAGAAAAAGAAACTGGTTGGGTCGCTGGCTGAGAAGAAACTCCCTAATGAAGGATGCACTGGAAGGAATGGTGAACGGTAAAAAAGTTCGAGGCAGAAGAAGATTTAAGATGATCGACAACATTATGGTAAATGGATCTTACGTGGAGACGAAGAGGAAGGCACAAAATAGGAAAGATTGGAGAATGCTGGGTTTGCAGTGAAGGACCTGCCCTTGGCAGAGAACTATGTATGTATGTATGTATATATATAACAAAAATAAGAAAAACTAGAAGTGACTTGAAGTGCATGTTAATTGTTTAAAAGATTTGGCAGCGTAAAACGTGAAAGTACTTCACGTGCAACAATAAAAAAAAATCCACTAAAAAAGTAAAGGGATGATGGAATGCAAAAATGGCGTAAGACAAAAACTACCCAGCTCCCGATTCGTCCTTTCTCCAATAGAGTTAAGATGTACTTGGAGAAAAGGGAAAAGTAGCAAATCGATTATTATTCATCGAATTCATCTTCTGATTCAAAGAAGAACAAAGAATATAATATTGTGTGTATGATCCTGTAAGATTGATGCCTTGGAGATGTGGTGCTGGAGAAGAATGTTATCGATACCATGGACAGCTCGAAGAACGAACAAATCAATTTTGGATGAAATCAAACCGGACATCTCACTCGGTTCTAGGATCACCAAATTACGTCTTGCCTACTTTGGACATATTATTAGACGTGATAGATCTTTAGAGAAGGACATTATGTTGGGAAAAACAGAAGGCTCTAGACGAAGAGGAAGACCAGCAACCAGATGGCTTGACACTATTACAACTACGACAGAAATGACCCTGGCCGATCTTTGTGAACTCGCACGTAATCGTTCTTCCTATAGATCGTTCATCCATCAGGTCGCCAAGACTCGGAATCGAGTGAAAGGCCGTGATTGATTGATTGATTGATGATCCTGTATCCGAACCAGTTCCAGAGAATTCTTCTTCAAGATGTAAAGTGATAAAAAATTTCCCTGAATCGATTTAACTACAACCAGTAACGAGAACATTCACAGAGTGAAAAGTTGATAAACATTAAATTAATAGGATTGTAGACAACGGAAAGTAATTAAGTCTGATGAGACTTTAGTGCAAGATTATTCTAAGATACAACATTTGAATAGTAATAAAATAGAAGATAAAACAGTTCTCAACAGGATTCATAATTATGAGCAAATGTGAAAAGTTACGATACTCTTTATTTAGTGAATTTAAATGAATTTTAAAGACTAAATTAATAGCAGGTAGCTATAAGAGAATTATGAATTCAAAGTGAGAATAAATTGAAAGTATAATTTATTTATTTATCAAAAAGTTTTCCAATTGTTTCATTTTATTTCTAAAGTTTATCAAGTTTTCAATCGCATTACCCATGTGATAATGGAGCAATTCACAGCATTTTCATTCAATCGTATGCTTCCTTCATGGTGCTTCGATTTTTTTTTTGTTACAGAGTGTGTTTCAATTCTTTGTATTGTATGTCTTAATGTGAGTTATAAAAAAAAAAGAAAACAAATAGATATCAGAGAAGACATCTATTTGTATTTTTTTTTCTTTTTTTTTTTTTAACAACTGATGTCAGCCATTTTGCGGATAAAATTCTCACGCAGATGATTCAAATGTATAGAAATATTGCTTGATTTGAATTGTGTGTTGTTTAAATATACTATTTTATTCTAAATTCGATATCACGAAATTGATAGAATTCCGTATATAGCAGCGAAAATAAAACTATAAAATTGAACTCTAATTAAATTATGTCGTTTCATTTATACATAAAATAAATTGAGGATTTTTAATTTTAAATTTAAGTAATTAAAATTTATTTCTTCTAATTTATATCTTTCAAGAGAATAAGAATGGTTAAAAAGCTTATTTATTATAATAATTAGTATATTATTAAGAGAATAGAACGTCCATAATAATGAAGAATTGAGAATATTGAAATTCTTTAAGCGCTTTTATTTCTAGAGCAAAATCCAAAAGATATTTCAGTTTCGGAATAGAATAACGGAAGCAGCAAAGGATTTAGTTCGCTATAAACCAGAGAGTATTTGAAAACAGTGAAACTTTCATATTACGTAAAATCTACTGAAATTGTAGATTTCGAAGTGAAATCTATAAACTCCATTTAATATACACATTAGATAAAAATAATCTTTGAAACTAAATTGATCATATGGTTGTTTTTTTTCCTAAATGATTATATTATCCATCTGCTACTAAAATATTTTACATATCATTAAGAAAACATCTTCATTTCGTTTTTGTTGTTTTTGGAAACAAGACTGCTAATAAATCTCAAAAATAGATAATTCATTAATCACGTCCTTCATGAGAAAAACAACAAAAATAAGATAAAACTGGATGTAAAACGACCAATTTTATGGCTATGTAACCTAATTATTTCAAAAAAGAAACATAATCCAACCTGTTCATATTTTTCCCATCAGTGTTTCTTAATAATGAAACTGTGTAATTACTAAGACACCTCTAATAGGAATAGAATCCAAAACATTTCTGAATTTCTATTTTTCTAAGAAAATCTAATTTATATGTGGATAGGTAAAACTGATAGGTGGATCGCTAACATAATTTTTCCTCAATCAATTCTTAGTTAGAAAGATCTAACAAAAAGCTAAATAATGTCGAAAATGTACTGATTTTTTGAACTGGCATTTTATTAATCATTGAAATCTTCAATTCTTCAATCAAAATATAATAAAATGTATTGAAATCCAAGTGATTGTAAAATTTTCCTTCTAGTTACTTACTATTTTAATACTAGCCTGGTACCGTCGCTTCACTTCGGAACCCTTGCATATATAGCATTAAAAAAATCAAACTTTATTTATTTAGCAAATTAATATTGAGATCGTCGGAGAATATACGACTTCCCAGCCCGTTGTGACGTCTCCGGATAACTCAGATGTATTGCGGGTCGGCGCCACACACCAAAATTGTAAAGCGAAAAATCACATTTTTACATGTATCTTGCAAACGCAGAAACGTTTGTGAATGAGTGATATATTGTTCAATAGAACATTCAAATACCAACATTTTCTCAATATAACGTTCTCTTCTAACTTTTATATTTTTCACTTAAATTGAGAAAAAGTCAAAATTTGACCTTTTCAAAGTCGACATCTTGGAAACCAAAACCTTTTTTCGAAAGATTTTTGTAGCATTTGTTATATATGTAGTATATGTTATATGTTGTAGTATTTTGTTTGTCTTAAGAAGATCTACATTTTATCCATTTGCTTACAGTTTGGTCCCAAAATTGGAAAAACTGAAAGTCTTATGACAGAATGACAGACAGAATAACGTTTTTATAATACATAATAATAATTATGTAATGAAGAAATTACTTGAAGGCTTGAAATCACAAACGTATTTATTATCAGAAAGATAATACATTACATTAGTTAAAATATAATTTTAATTACCCATTTATGTAGAAATGCAACATCGTTTTTAGCTTGTGTAAAAAAGAGTAGAGCTATCTGCGTAACTTGATTTTACAACACTTATGAGTTTTTATCTTTCGAGTATAACAGTACATAATTCAAATTTTAATATGAGTCTACCTTTAATTCACTTATTCATCTTAAAATCTTAACTTTGCCTACAAGAGAAAAGTCATATTAGAGTAAGTATTTCTTTGGATTAATTACTAAACTGATATAAAAAATGAAAACTCTAGAAATCTCAAAAAAAAAAAAAAAACAAAAACAAAAAAAAAACAACGAAGAATTTTCGCATTCTATCACAGCTCTGTTTAACAGAACATCAATCTGTGATATGTTTCAGTTTCGAAAAGCAAAGAGGACATAGCTTAGGATTTACATAGCTGTAAAACTATAAATCCCAAAAATCCTTCGTTGATAAATATTGATGTGAAGTAAAATTTAATCTGAAATTACAATGCTATCTGTTTGTAAACAAATGACTGATTAGATTTTAGATGCACCAGATATTGTATATTATTTCAATTTTAATTTCATTTTATGTTTTGTTTTGTTATTTTATTTTTTGACTTAATAGTTACATTATAAAGTTGGTACTGAGACATTTTCTTTTAGTGAATGAAAATGTTGTTTAAATATATTATGGGAAAAGAATATGATATTACATTTTAAAATCTAACCCTTTCATCTAACTAAAAACAATCATATTATAATAATTGAAATGCATTTACTTACTTAGGAATCTTTTAGGATGTAGCTTTGAGCTTTTGAACCATTCTTTAATGTATAGTAATATTATAGTTACCTTATTGAAAATTATACATTTTTGTATAAATAATTCTTCTTATCTATGATAGATAAAAATACAATTTTGAAGCAGGAACACGAAACAGCTTAACTTGATAGAAGAGCTAGAAGTTATATTTCTTTATTTAATGACAATTACGGACTTACTAAATCAAATTAAAATAAAATAATTATTTTAATAAATTTAGTAGAAAACTCCTTTTTTTCTACTCATTGTAGATTCAAAGGTACTGCTTCTCTACTGGTCTGTTTGTTGATCAATAAGCTTCATCAAAATAAAGCAAGTAAGAACACAGTAAATAACATTTAAGTTTTGTCGTAATTCAAGAGAAATTTAGTTTTATTTCTTTACAGTTTCGTCATGTTAAGAAGCATTTCTTTCACATATTTAATAGATACTAAAGTTAGTCATTACCAAAAAAAAAGAAACAAGATAATTAATGGTTTTAGACAGTGTCAAAAGCAAAACGGCCCCATAATATACACAATTTTATAAACAAAAGAAGAGTGAACCTAACCAGCGTTTACAATGAACCTAATGGACGCATACAGCAAACCGGAAGTTGGGGGTCAAAAGGGGTCGCTTCCGATAAAGAGGAAAACGGCGATGGACTTCCCCCCAATATCGACCCTTCTGGATACATTGGTGGTGGTCATGTTTTTGGCAGATAAACGGTTGCTGAGATACGATAAAAGAAAAACGTATTGAAGCACCGACTTTGACCCCCCAATTTCCGGTCAGGAAGTGGTCCTAGAGGTCTGATTTTTTTGGACGAGATCACCTACTTTTTAACGCTGAACACAATGCTGAAGGTTTCATTCTAATATCTCTAACCGCTTGGCCACTACAGAGTGTGACATCCAGCAAGCCTAAAAGCAAGATCCCTATGTTTTACAGGCAAGCTGTAACCTAGGGGCCGCTAAAAAAGAAAAAGTATTACAGTAAAGCATTGGGAGATATGACAGTTTTTCTGTATTTCTTGATAGATAGCGATACAATGACACCGAGAGTCTTTTGGTTAAAAAGAATGTACAGAGTATGAAATGTGCAAAATATAAACATCTTGGTGTGTTATCCTATATATAATATGATAAAGAACTAAATTTCTCGAATAATATTGATGAAAGCATATCTTATTATCAGAATGAAAGTTTCCTGTAATGAACTAATAAGAAACAACTATCGAATCAAGCTAGATAAATTACAATTATTATCAAATGTGCCTTAATGAATACAACACAAATTATCAGATAAAGGCATTTTTATGACTTTCATATTGCACGTAAAATTACTGGTACCATAAGTCCTAACCTATCTCTAATTTCTCATATCACTAACTCTAGTGGTAGATATTTGCAACTTAAATCTTATCTCTTACTTCTCAACAGTAAGACAATCTTAAAACATAATCAAATTTATAGGCTTAATTGATTCTTTCAAAGATTATAAAAAGTAGATTTATTTAAAAATTTAGGCGTCGTATCGCCCACTTTCTTTTAGTTAATAACATCTATCTTCACTTCAGTGAATAATAGGTAGCCTGCAATATTTAAAAGTTTTGTACAGTTTAATAATTATTGAAAACAAGTGAAAAACTAATTCTAATATAATAATAACGTAGTAAATCATGTGAAATTAGTAATTCAAATAAACTCTTGAAAGTGAATAAGTTGAAAGATTATTCTTAGAGTAGGCCTATACAATACAACGTTATTGTATTCTGAAAGCTCATTTTCAGAATTAGTTTCCATTACTAAATTGTTTAAAAAATATTATAGGGAGTTTTTGAAGTATTAAAGAATATTGAGGATTTAAATTCATAATTCAATTAGAAGTTGCTTGAGAAACGTTGCCAATTTTAATTACAAAATTTCATTTATTTCAGAAATTATCATTAATCAATTTATATATTTATTAAAATCTTGTGATCGTGTTAAATTATGATCAAAGTAATTTAACTAAATTTTGAAGAGAGACTCACTGACGTTCATTTTCTTAATTTTTTTTCTGTCATTATGATTAAATTTGCTGTTTTATCATCAAATGAGAATATTCTCAATAAAGATGTTAATTTGAAATTCACCAATTATTTAGAAACTGGTCATTAAGAATAGCGAATATTTTTAGAGAATCGACTCCAGTCGCTGCTGCTACCTGGTGGAATTATTTTGATGCTGTTTGTAGTTTTCATGTCTCTCACCAGACTTCACTTTCACATTTCCGGTTATCTTCAACAAATCTACAGGATGTCAAAAAAAAAAAAAATTCGCAATTTATGAAAATAATTATAAGGTGTGGGATTCTTTTAAGTAAAACAACAACTCGAGCACACATATTAACTATATTACAATTTAATAAAATATATAATAAAAATATAATAAAATTTTTGTTTAAAAATAAACAAAATATTTTAAAGAATTAAACTTATTCTATCTATGAATGCAACAAATTTATAATAAAAGGAACTATTTAAGATATTCAAGGGATCAAAATTTTGTAGTACAGGTAAGATAAGAGAATTTTATTTATAAGCAACTAAAAGTCTATATATATATATATAGATTCAGTAGCGTACCAAGGGGGGGGGGCACCAGCCAGCCTAGGGGGCCCCACCAGTCAGCTAATTTCCTTTTTTTTTTTGTAAAAGCAAGATTTCCTTTTTTTTTTTTTTATTTGGTTGTAAAAGCAAGATTTCCGTTTTTTCTTTTTTTATTTGGTTGTAAAAGCAAGATTTCCGTTTTTTTTTTGGTTGTAAAAGCAAGCCTAGGGGGCCCCACCAGCCTTATTTCCTTTTTTTTTGGTTGTGGAATAATGGAACTCCCGCCCCGGGCCCCCAAAGATGTTGGTACGCCACTGTATACATTGCCAAGCATTATGAACACTAATTTTCAGGTGATGGTTATTTAAATATTATTTTTTCTGAATTGTTAAATAAGTCGTAGAATGATAAATGTCATTCACGTTTTTCTTGAAAAAAATTAAACATT
>JAFIDM010012231.1:129621603-129645937 GCA_023159025.1 Thereuonema tuberculata | reverse complement strand
AGAATGATAAATGTCATTCACGTTTTTCTTGAAAAAAATTAAACATTTGAATTTTGCTGTAAAGAAATATTTAGAATATTTCTTTATAATTCTATGCTTGTAAGGTAAACTTATTGATCTGTGTAATCGACGGCCGTGGAAGATTTAAAGAATACTCTAATAACTTAGTGAAACCTTTTAGTAGATAAAAGCTGTGTCTTTGGACTGACTGCAATATAATTATTATTCATGAAAAAGATGAAAGACATTATCATTATTATTATTATTATAATTATTATTAAATATATCATATTGTCTTTCTTTAGGTAAAAAACTAATTATAGAGTTATGCTATATGTAGAATATAAGTTATATTCTATATGACCATCATTTGATAAAAATGAATTATTTTCTAGTTTATTAAAGAGTTGAAAAGATTTTCTCTTAAAGTGACAGAATTACAGGATGTAAGAGCAGTATGTTCGTTTCCTTAACTTTTAATCTCCTATCTAATTTACGATTATTTCAAAGTATTTGTGATCTGTAAATTATACCTTGAACTAATCAAAAATACTTCACTTTTCATTTTTGTGTACATACATCTCTGCAATTGATTCCCTTTATTTGTGTATTACCCGTTAGTGTCTTTCTCTACAAAAATGCAGATGGACTCTCACAGTGCATTAGTCCAGTTCTGTGTTGGAAATTCCAGTGAGATATTTTTCAAACTATATTATGAGGTTCATGTGATGTGCTATTACATGTTTATTATTCTATATTCTTATTATTAATGATCGTAAATGTTAACTCACTTTTTTCTTGTGAAGAATGGAATTGACTTAAAAAAAGATAAAGAATAAGAGCTAAATTGATAAATTAAAACTACATAGTAAAAATAAAAATGAAAAGCTTCAAAAATAAAATAAAATAGCAGGAGTGGTTGTGAGAAAGTACCTATAACGTGTTTATAATTTTTTTCCCTGTGATTTTCTTGAATCCATTTACAATCCTTTCCAATCCTTACTTCATCGAAACTCTTAGTAGAGAACTTTACGAAGTGTATTAGTCAACTTCTTTTTCAAGCCAAAATACTTTTAAAAATAAAATCCAAAAATGGTTCAAAACAATTAGGATACATCTCATTTGAAAATCTCAAATGAGACAACATATTTACTAGGAAAAACATGTATAACACAGTAACCCATTACAATTTACATAGTCATGTTAATGATAATTTATTGTTTATAATTTAACAATACGCTTTGTTTTGTCTAAATGTAGAGCACTCAGCTAATTAAGAAAGTTACTCAACATCAAGATCTTTAATCTTATTAACACAGTTTAAGATCCGAATACAAATAGCCTCAATGATCTTTCTTTTCCTATCATCATCTTCAAAATAAAAAATTTGAATTTTATTCAAAGGGATATGAATATTGAATAGGTAATAATCTACTAATCCTGATTTCTCTCTATTCTTCCTTTTTAAATCCCCTTTGTGCTCAGAAAGACGTTCTTGCAGGTTTCTCCATTATACGAACATTCTTCACAATTCGCACAATTTATTTTGTAAATAATCTAAGGTTAGGATCGACTGTAAAGCTTTCACGATTAAAAATTTAATAACACATTATTGCTCACACTATTGCATTAAGAATTCTATTGCTTTATTCGGAAAGTGTACTTATCTTAATAGACTTATGTGTATTTTAAATAAATTTGAATGTATGGCTGTTTTTAAAAATAACTTCATGTATTAAAAACAGACATACATTCAAATTTATTTAAAACACAGATATAAGTCTATTAGGATAAGGAAAATTTCTAAGTAAAACAATAGAATTCTTATATTCTATGTCACTCAATTCTTTAATACTGAATTTACTATAATCCTCTATCACCCTTCTAGGGAAATCATTGTATAAACATTCATTACAAAAATATCAAAAATCTCTTTAATTTACTGATCATAATAAACCCTAGGATCATTAGTGGTGAAATCAATCCTGTTTAGAAACTTTTTAACAATGCTCTTTTTTGTAGCATCACTATGTACTGAATAGAAATTCAAACATCTTTACTTTTATACTCCTTAGAATAGTGTTGCATCCTTAATTTTGAGTCTTCTCTAAAAAATTGAATATCTAATAAAGAATTGTATGGTCTATTTCTTTGTCCTTTGTGTATTGAATCTTGTATTGATGCAATTACTCGGATATTTGTAAAATAAGTCAAATTCCATGTCATACCGTACCAAACAAAGATATTGCGAAACATTTCCATTCGATCTTTGAATATATCCAAAATATAATGCAGCATTCTTACAATGAGTTACACAGAGAAACAAAGAAATTACACAGAGTACCATTGCTATGCTTTTCGACAAAGCATATTGTAAACTTTGAACAATAAAAGGTAATTAACTTGACTTAACTTGATGTAATGGTTTCTTGTGTTAATGTTTTTCCTAACAACTTGGTCTCATTCATTGTTGTTTTTTAACGTTTCAAATACGCAGTTTGAAGTCTTATACTTACTGCTCGTCGTGGCACATGAAGTTTCTCACTCGTTTTTTACGAGTTTTTCTTTGTGTAATTTATTCCTTGAGGCACCACTGCGATTCCGATGTCTTATTCATACCAGCCTCAGTAGGGAGACATTGTTATTTACAGTGACTTCTCCTGGCTGATGATCGCCAACGGGCGTGAAACAGCTGTTCCAGGATGTCATTTGTGATTAACTTGGTCTCATTCATTGTTGTTTTTTAATACATTCTGTTATTTGAGGTTTTCATATGAGATGTTTCCTAAGTGTCGTGTAATTCTATGTTCCACTTTTAAATTTTATTTTTAAAAGTTTTTGGCTTGAAAAAGAAGTTGATGAATACACTTCGGGCGAATACACTCCGAAAATTTGCCTGTTAAATCACTTTTTTCAATATGAGTATGCTGTATATTACTAGGAAATCGTTATCATATTCTCTTTTCATGACATTTACATACAGTTTACGTAGGTATATAAACTGTATGTTTATGTAGGCATATTTTATGTTGTTCTAAATGTATGTGTATTTACATGAAATATAAAACAAAAACGGACGAGACTAAAAGTTAATTGATCTGTTTTTTTTGGAAATTGTGATACCGGGAATTCAAAATAGCCTTTTTAGGTTTCATGACCATCGTCAATTGGATCTACCCAGTATCTTACAGCTCAATGAATTCAGAAAACATAAAGAAAACAAAGGTAAACACAACAACTGCCCTTCCTATTAAAAAATCAAAACATAAATAAAGAATTAAAAAGGCCAATCAATTAATCCCCGCTTGCATCGCTTAGCATGTAAAGGATTAATGTTTAAACAAGAAATACATATCCTACAAATCTCATATGCTACAAACCGGCAAGTCTCACATTTACTGCAGGACAGATGTAGTAGTGTTGAATGATCCAAGTGATTAAAGAAACTATCATGAAGAGTTTCTTCACACTCACTTTTTCCGGCATGCCACTTCATCAGCTGAGCCTCGACAAAAGATCAATTGTGATGCTCCTTCGCAATCTCAATCCAAAGAAAGGACTTTGTAATGACACACGATTGGCCGTCAAAGGGTGTCATCGCAATTTAATCACGACATAAATTGTTTCGGAAAAAAGCGAGGTGAAATCGTCACTATTCTCAGAATGATTTTGATTTCAATCAATCAGATTTGATTGATTTTCAACCGAGTAATATCAATTTGCCAATCAAGTTGAAGTGTCGTCTGTTCCCTGTAATGTTCTCATCAAGCATTCCAAGAAAACAACTTCATTTACGTTACAAGCAGTGCATTAATTTTAACTTTCTGGCCATCATAATATATGACGGGCAAATATTCTAATCATGTACACTAAGTGGCCACTTTATTAGACACATCATACTTATAATGAATTGGTCCTTTGAACATTGATCACAGCCGTAAATCTTCTAGGCGTAGATTCTATAAGGAACATTGGCTCATGCTGACATAAAAGCAGCCCTTAATTGGTTCAGATTGGATGGTTGCGTTTCTGGGCTTCGAATGGATATTTCCACCTCGTCCCACAAATGCTCGATGGGGTTGAGGTCAGGTACCTGAGGCGGGAAATGAAGAAAGTGGAAATCAGAGTCATATTCACTGAACTAATTGGAGACCAATCGTGTAGGATGAAAGGATACATTGTCCTATTGAAATTGGTCATCTGCGTCGGGAACATTGTAGCCCTAAACGGATGCACCTGGTCGGCAACAATGTTGAGATAGCCATGGCAGTAAGAGATATTGCCAGAGGTAGTAGGGGACCAAGTGTGTCCCAGGATAACATTCCAGACCGTTATTACACCGCCACCTGCTTGTAGGGTTGTCACTTGGGTCCATGGATTCATGCTGCCTGCGCCAAATTCTCATCCTGCTATCAGCATAGTGGAGAAGCCTAGACTCGTAGGACCAAGCGATATTTTTCCACTCATCAAGTGTCAAATTGCGATGATCCTGAGTCCACAGCATGCGTGCTTTTCTGTTTTTCTGTGATAGCAAAGAACCCTTGCTGGTCTCCTGCTGTTAATACCAATCAGGGACATCGTCCGTCGTGTTATGCGTTCGGATATCCGTTTTGGTGCACCTGCATTGAACGCAGCTGCAATCTGTCATATTGTTGTCCTTCTGTTGCCGCAGATGATTCGTGCCAGTCGTCTGTTACCTTTTTTCATCCACAAGCCTTTTCCGTCCACAATTGCGCTTATTGCTTGAAGTTTTTTGGCCCAATGCCATTCTTTGAATACTCGCGATACTGTTGCACGAGAAAAGCCCGACGATCCTTACAGTTTTCGAAATACTGGAACCGGCTCTTTTTACCTCACGATCACGTCGTCTTCGAAGTCGTTTAAATCTTTTGTCTTACCCATGTTCCGGCAAACTGTATGATAAGCAGTTGTCTTGATACCGAGCATGGCTTTCAAACGCTACGTCACCATGCGTAATTACCAGACCAGGACAAGTTAGTGTGTCTGTAATAAAGTGGCCACTCAGTAAATATATTAGTTATTTCATTTCATTGAGTGTAAATTGTCTTATTGAATTTATTGAAACAGCCTAATCGTTTTCATATGTATTAAAGGGCTTTTTAATATTTCGGTAGATCATTCGATTAAAGTAAAATTTGTAATAATGTTAAATACACTTTTTTAGCGACCCATTGGTCGCGACCAATGGTGATAGCGACCAAAATCGGTAGCTATTGAGTTTGTCCTGTCCGTCCCTCCGTGTTTGTCCACCCCTAGCAACTCCCGAACGGAAGGTCGGTTCGACAAACTTGTTCAGGAATTGTAGGAATTCTTGCAAAAATTGTAGGAATGCGATATCTTCAGGGGCCAATGTCTCACCATTTTCGAGATATTTGGCATTGTTGTCATTGTATTTCCTCTATTAGCTTATATGTTAGAAATGCAACCATCCATTTTCAATTGTTAGCTATAGCTTGATGGTTAAAGTTTCGGAATCGGATAGTGATGGTTGTCGCTTTGAATCCGTATATCTACTTTTTTTTTCCCTCTTAATCTTTTTTTTTTCTCAATGACCACGTGGGTTTTTCTTTTTTTTTCTTTTTCTTATTTTTCTACCTTTTTTTTACAGAAAATTTTCTAACTTTTTTTTTATTTTTCCTGAAGGTAATTGTAATTTCTTTTTTTATTATTATTTTTATTTTTTTTATTATTATGGGTCGCCCTTAAATTTATGTTTTAGCACAAAATTATATTCACTTGTTCTGTAAAGGTACAATTTATAGTGGGCAGATCGACGACGAATAGCAAATTCATGAGTATCTTACAAGTCAATGACTATTTAAAATGAAGAAGTCTCCATTGTTAAGAAAGCGACGAACATATGAACCATCACGAAAAACATCATGACCCATCTAATTTCTTAGTAAACTTTTTGTTATGTTAGTTACTGACATACGTCATATATTTTTTGATATGTTTAGTTCCTGAGATCTGGTAAATTTGCCTTTTTAAATGAAGTTAGCCTTGTTATGATATATTCATCAACGGCCGATATGATTCCCTACATCGATCTGGTGACTATAAACGAACTCTCCCGATTTACGGTCAAGTTTTAAGAATGGAGTCGTTTGTTTGAAATGACTCTGAAGCCTGCTGCTACCTTGTGGGGATCTAATGATACTGATTGTAGTTTCCCTTGCTACCGTCAGATGTCATTGGCTGTTGGAAAACTTCGGTTTTCTTCCTTCAATCTAATCTACAGGTTATTAAAAGCTAAAATTCTTTTCAAAGAAACGGTATTCTTTTTTATCAATATTTTCCAAATTTTATTATCATACTTTTCTTTTAATTACGTAGTACCGATTTGCTTTCAATGACTTTAATAATGACTTTAAACAGTCACACATTAATTTTAAATTTTTACTCATTGTTGGTATACTTTTCTACATTAAAAGCTCGTGTTTATTTAGACCGTAAGGGTTTTTTCTACAAAAGCTAGAATTAATAAACACAAACAGCCGAAGTAAAGAAAGAGGCAACACGAGGAGAGAAAGAAATTGAATACAGATTCAGAGTCAGCCACCTCTGCTACGCCTGAACGGCTGTTACAGGTGCTACTTACTAACAGAATTTCAATTGTATTTTTCCAACAAATCTTCACGATAAAAAAAAAAAACAAAATAAAACAGAAACGCATATATATTAATAAAACTTCACCGAGCTTTTTGTTTAGTTACGTGAGTTTCTGAAATTTTCTTTAATTATATGTATTGTCTTCATGCACGTTAAATTTGATTTCTATATATTAACATTGTAATGATTTAATCCTTAATAAGCTAAGCGGAATGCTAGTGTGGATTAATTACTTTATTCTTTACTAAGAATAAATCCTTTATTCTAAATGTATTTTTGATGTTTTTTTGAATTGAGGGGTCATTGTATCGTCTTATTTGTCCATTGTGTATCTTGTTTTGCTGATCTGGGTATACTCGATGAATCCAACTGAGGAGGGTTATACAACTCGAAACAGTGCTGTCTCTGATTCCCCTCAAAAATAGCTTAGTAAATTTTTGTTTAGTTATTTGCGTTTTTTTTTAATGCGTATATTGTCTTCACGGTTTTAAATTTGATTTCTACACTTTAATTTTTTTTAATTTTACTAAGTTGAATTGCTCCTCTCATTTGATCGATCTTCAAGAATCTTTTTGTAAGTGTTACTGAAAAAAAAACTTTGTAAGTACTTTTAATGCATTTCCTAAAATAAATTAAGCGGTATTCAAGTGTAAATGGTCAAATGGTCAGTTTCCTTTATTTTGAAATTGTAGAATTATTAGGAATTGGTCTAGTTTCGAGGTAGACAGAAAGGATAAATATCCAAGGCTCTACAGAAATGGTGAAATGCTGCCAGCTAAAAATTCAATTTATTATTCAGCTAAAGCGAATTATTCGCTTTCTATTTTCAAACGAAATAAAAATCTATCCTAAGAATGTGTATTTAGCAATTCACCAGTTTCGTGGATTGCATTTTGAAAATTCTGTTTTAATGAGGAATTTCTTCGCAATGTACAAATGATGTGGAAAGATGTGTATGATCCTCCGATAAAGGATCCTGGAGAATCCTGGCCTTTCCGGGCTTCAATGTATTAGAGTTAATGAGGGAATACTTTTGTCTGGATATCGTGGAGGCAATGTTATTGTGATAAGTAATGAAATGATGAATCCTGATGATGTCAACAGTAACACTGATCGTTATGAATTTCTAATGGATTATCGACTGCCCTATAGCGAAAACAATTGTTTATTGTTTCAGCAAGTGTTCTTGGTGCCAAACTCTATCCCAGTAGTACTCTCTATCAAGAAATTTAGTAAAAATTAACTCCAGTTTGATTTTTTTGTGTGTGAACTGAATGAAACAATTTTATCAAATGTAGACACATCAAATGTAACAACAGTGATTATGACATTATTAAAATTAATACATAAATCATTGTTACAGCTAAAGTTTTTGGAATTGCTTTGCAAATAAGATTCAAAAATGTCTCCATCATCACAACAATAAAAAATTTAGTAAACGGATTAAGTAGTCAATCACTCAGATGTCTGTCTGTCTTCACCTTGGGTTGTCGAAAAAGATATGAAGAAATTTGAAAGAAAAAATGTAATTTATATTTTTGTTAGTTAAGAAAGATTAATATAATCGTTTTATACATTTTCTAATTTTCTTAACTAATTTTACTAAAAGTCTTGTATTCTGTCTGTAAGGGATTTTTGAAACAAATCTGAGATTCTATTAAAGTTGAATAGAACTTTAAGTTTCTTTGTTATTGTTGTACAATAACAATAACAATAACAAAGTAATTATATCTTATTAAAAAATTAGATTAAATTAATGTTCTTATATAAAGTTATATATAAAGTTATATATTATAACTTTATATAAGGGTTTATTATTGCATATTAAACTAACTTGATACCCAATGAGGGTACTTGGAAAATGAAATCAGTAAATAGAGCGGAAGTGAATCCATTTCTCAGAGCTTGTTTTTTTTTTTGAAAATATATAGGTCTATTAGAGAACATTTTTTGTTTGTTTTTGTTTTAACAGTAAGAGCAAGAAATGAATTGAATATTTCAGAGGTTTTAGAACAATTGAAACAGCGTTTCCTAAACTTTGCTTAGAAGCTCTGTGCTATTGATGAAGTCATTACTTATATCCCACAAATAAAAAATATGATAAAAAGTATTGATAGACTTTACTTAGAATTAACAAAATAAAGTTTTAAATAAATTATCGAAGACTTTGGAAACTAAATTCGTTAAATGCTTAATTCGCTTTCGATTGAATATTGATTTAGCTTGTACTAATTGTTGGAAACCGCAAATATTGTAGGAACATTTTATTAAATTTAATTTGACTGACCAAATAGACGGTCGATAATGTCATCGCATCGATAATGTCAATCACATTCTAGAACAGCAGAGAAAAGACTTGTCGCTCAGTTCATTTTTTTTTTCACAAGCATGAACATTTGAAGTCATATTCAGTTTTCTGTGGTGGGGGACTAATGATATCTGATTCTTAAAATTTTTTAGATGAATTTGGCAGTTAAATTGATTTTTTTTTTAATTCGGCTTTATTTATTTATTTTATTTTAGTTTTTACTTGAGCGAAGTACGATTGATTGGATAACATTTACTATAACATTTACACCGCATATTTTTATTACAAATTAATTATTTATTCTTAGGAATGAAATGTTGCGTTTAATATTAATAAGAGATATTACATTGATAATTATCTTAAAATTAACGAAATACAGATTATATCATAAATGAAAATGCTTTTCTCTGAGTTTACCTTTATATATTGTAGCATGGAAACGAGTAAATTTTATTATTGATATATTATTATCTTTCTGATGGCAACACATTATTAAGTTCTGAGTGTAAGAAAGCTTAAGGAATTCTGAGTGAAAACGATGAAATAAAAGAAGAAAAGGATTAACTTATAATTAATCATTGATCTAGAATGATTCCCATTTCAGTATAAGATTTAACTTGCGTGAATAGAATATTCAACTTCTTCTTTCTCCGGTCCCATTCCTTTCGCTTCAATGCCATCTTAGATTTATCTTCCGATGCTTAATTTCGGCATTAGCACTGAGGAGACAAGGACTGGGTGTAAGAAAAATGCTTAACTTTATCATTGTTTTTATCATCAAATATCTATTTATTAATTAATCTATTTGCAAGTTTCTAAGAGAATCTGATTACGCATTAAGAATGAAAAGTTACTGATTTATGGTTCAGAGTATCAAATCACATAGTGTCATATGATATTAAATAGCTAAATAAAATATTTAAGCAAAGAGTTTATTTGCACATTGGATTTTGGGAAAGGGGAATAGTTAAATAAAAACAATGAAGAATTTGCAATATAATTTCCAACTTTAAGATATATACAATGAAATACAAAGTTTGTCTGTTACTCTATAAAATTTTATTATCATAAAAATAAAAAATTAAAATAATAATGTCTTTAAGATATAACCAGCCGTTTGGACGGTGACCTCAACAATATTGCTATGCTAAATTCCCGGATCTGGCCTGGGTGTTAGTCTTTCTTCCTTCTCTCTTCCTTTCCTTTTTCTCCTCCGAACTTGGTCACTGTCATTCTTCATGTTTGTGCAACAGACCTAATTTTACTTTTGTACCAATGGGTATACTCTCTATCCCTTCAAATACAATAGAATTTTCTTAATAAAAAGAAGGCCTCACATTGCAGTAAATGTGAGCTGGAGTTTTCCCAATGTTCGACCACTTTCTTAAGTAATAGACCATTTTGAAGTTTTCATGATTCGGCTTTCGTAATTGTTTATCTGTTAACAATGCAGATGGACAGACACAGAAAATTCACTAAAGCACTTCATCTAGAGATAACAGAAGAAAAACGTGGAAATTGTATAAAAAATAGCAAGGAATTAATATAGCACATAGAAAAAAGTAGACAATAACAGATAAATTATTTTCCACTCCATCAATGAAGAGCAAAAAAAGGAAATGAGTTCGTCTTGCCAATCATCTGAGAGCTATGTATCTTCCATCTTTTACATAGGAGTCTCTTGTTTCTTGTCCTTTTCTCCGAATAACAATATTTTTGCAAATCTGTAGCATCTACGTTCGAAAACAATTATTACCAATTGTTGTACATGTCTATTCAAATATGATTTTGAACTCCTCAACAACTAGTAGACGAGCATTTATTTATCGTGCCAAAAATTTGAAGACTTTCGTTTGAAGATAGCAAATAGATTAGAGGGAAAAAAATTCTTTTCCTACCATCGTTGCCAACTAATTGCGAGTTGATTAAAAATGGAAATTAGAAAATGTGCTCAATTATTTAATCATAGATGGAATGTTTTTATGCTGGCTGACATTTATAAATCACATCAAAGATTACCAAAGATCTTATGGATTTTTATTTACTAATTTTAAATTTACTTTGATTCTATTGAATACTATTCACAATGAAGATGAAGGAATTGTTAATCAACATACCTTGTCAGACATAACAAAAAGAGGAAAAAAATAGCAAATGAATAATTTAGACACAGCCATGGTATCAATTGGACTGACATTTGCTTCAGTTCGAAGTTATAATCTTGGTAAAACCAAAACAATGAAATGATCATGCGTATATGAAAATTACTGAGGAAATTGATTGTAAGCAAGCAGAAGAATAAAAGACTGAAACCTTAAGATGAAATTAATTTCAATTGATTAACATTATTAACCACAAGAATAAGCCATTATCGTAAAGTAGAAGAGTGCAGAATATAGCACTCAAAAACTAATTGGTTTGCTAAGAAAGCATTATCCATCTGACTGAATAACAAACAAAAATAATCAGAAATTTTCTTAAAATTTCATAGCTGAAATTGAAATTTTTTAATTATTAGAAATTTTAATAATATTTTGGTAAAATTCAATTTTTTGAATTTGATTCATTCGAAATAAAAAATTTTATATAAAAGAAATTTTTTTTGCGTAATTATAAGTTTTTAATTAATAAACTCAATATAAAAATACATTTCTTTATATTTTACAGATTCTCTTGAGATGGATTTAATCGTTCCTTGCAGTCATTACAGTCATTACAGTGACTTTTGGCAAATAATTTTTTTTTTACTTGAAGATGTTCGTTTGTCATTCTATCATTTTTCTTCAGATTATTTGCAATTAGTTACAGAAGAAAATTCTGTGTAAATTAACAAATATTTGACAATTGCCACACTTACTATCTTAGAGATTTTCTATCAAGTAATAAAAGTTTAATGAACCTTCCTTTGTTCATAATATTATTGGAAAGACATATCACGAATCTATATATATAAAAATGAATGTTTCTTTCTTTCTTTCTTTGTCTGTCCTTTATACACTCTTAGGCCCTTTGACCTATCTGGACCAAACTTTGCAGAATTACTCTTTAGGACCCTGCGCAAAAGATAGGCTACCTTAGAACCCGGACCCACCCCCCAAAAGAGGTTGAAAAGGGGTAAAAGCCCTGAAAAATCCAATATCCACCTGGTGGTTAAAATAAGAACTACACATATATTGTGTAAAGTGAAAAATTCGCTCTCCTATGGGGGGCAGGGACACCACACTTGGATGGGAGGAAGCCAACACAAAGGCTGAAGTGTCCCACCCCGACCCACACCGGGACCTTATATTTAGGGCCCCTTCTCGGGCCCCCAAGTTAATTGCAAATAAGGAAAAATTCGCTCTCCTATTTGGAGCAGGGACACCACACTTGGGTAGGAAGAAGCCAGCACAAAGGCTGAAGTGTCCCACCCCCGACCGACACCAGGACCTTATATTTAGGGCCCCTTCTCGGGCCCTCAAGCCAATTGCAAATAAGGAAAAATTCGCTTTCCTATGGGAGGCAGAGACACCACATTTGGGTGGGGGGATGCGACACAAGGGCCTAAGTGTCCCACCCCCGATCGACACCGGGACCTTATATTTAGGGCCCCTTCTCGGGGCCCCTAAGTCAATTGGAAAAAGAGAAAAATTCGCTCTCCTATGGGGGACAGGTCCACCACACTTGGTGGGGATGGCGACTCAAGGGCCTATGTGTCCCACCCCCGATCGACACTGGGACCTTATATTTACGGCCCCTTCTCACGAGCCGTTTCTGTCTTTGAGTGGCATTGCAACGCATGCCGGGTACAGCTAGTTACATCATAAAACATACAATATAGTACATATATTAAGGATTAACTTTATTAATTTTTCTTTATTCTTTTTCTCTTCGATTCTGTATTTATATCTGCAAATATCAAAATAAGGAATTAGTTGTGTTATTTACATAAGATTTAAATATTTTTTTTTTTATTTTAGCATTTTTAGTAAAGCAGAAACTTAATGATACAACATAAAGGGTGAGGAGCTAGGGAATTTGCCCTATCCTGGAATTTTTAATTTCAATATAATTCATTTTTTTTTCGTAAGAGAACTAAAATAAAAAAAAATAAAAAAATAGTAAATTTTATAAGAACATTAATTTAGATTACTTAAATTTAACAAAGTAATTGATCATTACCACAATAAGCATTAATAACATAAATATAATATCATGATTATGTTATTAATGATGAGTGAGGTAATGGTCCTCTACCTTGTTATTATTACAATCGCACGTTAAATACGTTTATTCCAATTTACTTAACGTTTATTCCAATTTAAATAATTTCACAGTATAAAATGTAATTTTTACATAAATTTTAACATTGCCGATCTATTTTATCTCCTCCTGAAAAAATTTTTTTGGGTCTCATGATTAAACGATAGGAAAAAATATCGTAAGCCCCTTTAATTTGGACGATAATAACTTAAGAGATGGATTAAAATAAAATAACGAAACATTAGAATAGGTTTGAGGATGTCAAGAAAAAAATTAAATAAGAATAAGGAAAAATTAGAAAAATTCTAATTTACCAATAATGCTTTATGAGATTCGTCTTGAAACAGAAATCCGATGGAGATTTCCTGCAGTTTTTTTTCGGAAATGGTAGTTTTTCGAAACTTTGTACAATTAATAACTTTCCGTCCGTAAAGTTTTCGTGTAAGTTTTGAAAACTTGATTGTCAGAAAGGATTACTTCTTGTTCACTTTTTTTTTATCAAGTCACAAGATAAACATTTGGTATAATGGAAAAGGAAATATTGAAGTTTACTTGCTGTACATTTCTGTAAGCAGTGAACGAAATTTGTAAAAGTTTTCTGTCACTGACTATTCCGTCTGCTACATCCAATGAGGTCCTTTAAACTTATTATCAATTGTATATTCAAATTTTACTTTTTTTTATGTTTTTCTTTTTGTCGATATCATCTGAATTTTTTTTTCTCAGTTACAAAGAGAAAGAAAAGGGGATTTTACTTTTTCTTTTTTGTGTAAATCAAAGAAAAATAAGATATTGGTTCAGAAAAGTCAATTTGAGATTGGCTATTATTTTACTTCACAAACCTTATGTTTCTTTTTTCATTTTAAAATAATGAATACCACTTAGCTCTTGGTGTTCCCTTCAAAAAAGGAAAAGAAATATTTGTCTAAAAATTATTTTAGTATTTGAGTTAAAAAGGAAAACCTTGTCAACTTATTCAAAAGTTTTACATTGTTGAACTTATTTAAGTTAATTTGATTTTTACAAGCGGAAATTTGTATTTTAATATCACTCTTTATTAAAACTCTAATATCAGTGGGAAATGTATTGATATCCTGTCATATAAACGGATCCGCTTCGGATAATTTAATTACAAGTAATGAATCGACCAGCATCCTTCTGTCATAATGTCTTCAGAGATGCGGGTCTCAATCACTCTTTTGTCAAATAAATTTCCAGTTTCAAAACACAAAGTTTCTGTTCAGGTTAAAAAGAAAATTTAATAAAATCTGAAAATTAATTATATCTCGGACAATAATGAAATGATATCTGAATAGCGATGAACAGCAATAACCTCTAAAGAATTATTAATTGAAATGAGATTTTGAAATTGATATTATGAAAATTGATTAATGTTGTAATAACATTTTTTATTTCATTTCAGTGAAAAGTTTAAGTTCTTTATTTCTTCTGTGTATTGCATTCTGAAAATTTCATTTTAAGTAATCTTGAAAGATAAAGAGGATAAATAATTCAGGAATATATTTCACATTTTTTATTTATTAAATACTTAAATTTAATCTACTTAGGAAACGTGTTTATCTTTACATACATTTATATACTTCATGTTTTATTATTTCAAATGTTTTGTTTTTAAATTTAATCCAGTTTTAGTTATCCTTCAGGTGTAATTGAATCATGATTATATTTAAATTAGATTCGATTTTTTTATTAAGTTTCATGTTTTGTTTGTATTGTATAAAGTAAACAAATCTAATATATTTGTTATTCACAGTAAAACTATACACTGTGCACTTACAACTATACACTACACAACACTATACTATACACTACACTACACTATACACTATACATTTAAAGAAATAATAAATAAATATACGGTAAGTAAATATTTCTAAAGACACCATTAGTTATTCTTGAATAATATAATGTATAAGACAGAAAAAACCCACGAAAATTTAATACATTAATACTAATTATCTACGATTGTCATCTTTTAACAAATACTAATTTTATTAATAATAACTTAAATTCTTTTATAAATTCAGATGCAAAGCGATGTAATAAAATTAAAATACGTACAGAAATGTACCAAAATATATATTCAAAATTCTACATAGAAAGAGAAATATTATAAGTCATTAACCTCATAAATGTATCCATATTCATTTTGTCCTCCTACGGAGGGTTGATTCCTTTACAACCTCACAAATTTAAGTGTCCGTAGCTTCACGAAAATTCGTTCTTCAACCGCCTGTTATGCTCAAAATGACCACCAGCATTCCGGACTATGGCCCTCCAACGTAATTCCACTGTTGGAGTGAACGAGGTAAAATACTCAGATATTTTGTCCCACTCCTTTTTACGTACTTTACATAGTCCATCAATTATTGTAGTACGTCTGTTCTCTGTCCACATGCTACAAAAATCCATTGGGCTGGCATCAGTATACTTTACTGGAATATCACTGAAGGGGATTTGAACGTATTCCTGTTCTGAATCCCATTTCTTGATAGAATCTCAGGGACAATTTCCTGCAGTTGATCGTCTTTCAGCTCGATGTCGGTCATTCAACGCATGCACCTGAGCTATATGAAACTTTTCCAGTCTGAGACGGTTCTGCAAGGTTTTACAGACAGTGGACTGAGCGATGTTGATCTTTCTGGCAACCACAAGGGTTCTCAGTTTGTGCCAAACATCGCAGGTTGACCAGAACAGCAGAAACTGTCTTCGAAAATTTTCGTTCCTAGTCATCTTGGTCTGGGAATTTCATTCAAGAATTCACTATCACCGAATACGAAAACTTCGCATGGAAATTTTGGAGCCATTCAGAAAAACTGTGTTATTACTAACAAAAAATGATACATTTGATCTAGAGGCACGTGGCTAAGACGCTGCACCATGTCTCATTTTGAATAGGGACGCGCGTAATGACATCGCATTTGTCAGGTCGGAAAGGAATCAACTCTCCGTATACTTTCAAATGAACCATTATATAGATGCTTTAGCATCTAGTCTCTAATTAAATAGAGTCAGTACCGGTAATCATTGAATATACATTTCTTATATTTCACTTATAATCACTTATAAAACTGTTTACATGTATTTGTTATTTTTTTATACATTATTAATCTGCAAATTTACTTAATAACTCAATTATTATTATTGCTAGGATTTTTAAGGAGGGAGGTCCCACACACGGGAGCGAGAACAGGGATTACGGCCTTCACGCACCTTCTGAATCTGTTGTTGGGGAAGTTTCGCTGGTTGATGAGTCCTCAAAAGGACAAAACGGCCCGTCCCAGTCTCTTCCCGATGACAGACTCAGGGTGCGAATCCTTTCGTCTCTTGTTATTTGCGTTGGCCTTCGTTTTTTGCTCTTTTCATAATTTATTTCTCTAATTCTAATCTTACATTACATTATGCATTTACTAATTATTTTCTTATATTATTATAAGTATATAAACGAAAACAATAATCTAAAATAAAATGACTTCCAAGTAAAATTTACATTAATTTATTCAGGGAAATTAAGTCACAATTTACAACATTTCTGTGAACGCAAATCTGGAAGATCAATGATTCTGATTTATTTTTTTCATGAAACGTTGACACATCGAATACATCTTTGACATCTTCTCCAAATACAAATTTATTTGAGAAAGCTTTTAAGATTGGAAAATACAGAATGCTACAATTAATAATGTTTAGTTAAACATTTTGTCCGTCAGATATGACGGATAGGAAATTAAAATGAATGCATTGCTGGAGACATAAATGAATTTGTTTATTGGAAGGCTTGATGCGGGCATTACTGGGAACTGACAGCGCTTCAACTTGAATGGCAAATTGGCGTCACTCGGTTGAAAACCGATTCTGGGAATGGTGACGATATCAACTTTGTTGCTTTCCGAAAGAATTTCTGCCATGATTAAATTGCGATCACACTCTTTAACAACATATGATCATTAATATAACTTTGTAAAAGGTACTTTATTGTGTTATACATGTTTTTCCTAGCAATATGTTGTGCCATTTGAGATTTTCAAATGAGATGTATCCTAATCGATTTGTACCACTTTCGGATTTTGAAACAAAATCCAAATTTTGATGGCACTCCTTAGCGACCAATCGTATGCCATTACAGAATCCTTTCTTTGGATTCGGATTGCGAAGGAGCATCATAATTGATCCTTTCTTCAGGCTCAGTTGATGAGGTTGCATGCCGGAAATTGGGAGAGTGTGAAGAAACACTGCAGGATTATTTCATCCATCACTTGGATCATCCGACACTACTATATCTGCGCTGCAGTAGATTTGAAACTTGTTGGACAGCTTTCTGATCTCTTGCGATACACACAGAGGGATATACACACACAGAATTGGAAAACTATATATTTAATGATATAATGTAATCAAGATTATCTTTAAGAAAATCAAATAAATAGCATTCAGTTTAGAATACGCTTTTTTTTACATTATGTATTCTGCTTCACCTACCAATATGCAGGATTTTTACTTTTCATTCAATGTACCATTATTTTGTTAATTATAATCTATCTTTAAAAATCTTTGTTGTTGATCATTTGTTTGTTAATGTAATTTTGAATCCAAACCTGATCGATAAATCCATTTTCTGATAAGACAAAACATTAATATTTAAGGATTCAATTTAGTTAATGGTTGACTTTTTTAATGTAGCTTAAAGTACTTTAACTTTTCCATTTGGGATCACAATAAATAACATTTTCTCTCATATTTAAATCAGCTCAATCTTCTTCTAGTACTAATTAACACAAACTAATAGAAATAAGGATATCCTATTTTCCTGAATATCAAGTGAAGATTTTATTTTTGTTTTATAGTTACTTTATAGTTACATAAAAATGCTCCGAAGATAAAAGAGTTAACCGATTTTTAAATTTATACTTTTCTTTGTTTATATTAAAAATCATCGTAGTTCATTATAAAATATTTCTAATATAATTTCTAATATAATACTTTCTAAACGAAATAGAACGGATTCAGAATACTATCTCATGAATCTAGTAAAAACATCAATATAATACCTTTTCTTAAAATTGAAAGTTATCACAATTACTCTTTTCTGCATTTACATCCATAAAATTACTTTATTTTTAATATTTATTTCATTTGTAGAATATCTTCAAAACGTGAAATCTTATTAACTTGTCAAAAATTAAACAACTAATTTTTGGACGATATTCACACCATAAATTATGTCTGACATAAAATATATGCTTATGTTCTTAATAACTTGTAAATCAGATAAATACATATATTTCAAGGAAAATCGATATATCGGAATCTCATTTAAAATCTATTTTTATTTGAGGTTATATTCTCCAAAGTTTAAATCGAACGAATAATTGCCTTTAAAAATGAGTATCTACGCAAAAAGTATTTAATTTAATTTGGGAGACATTTTCGTTGAACAAAATGCTTTGTAAAAATATTTCGGTATTCCGAAGAAAGTAAGATCCAAATTCGCCGAGGATTTTCTTTTGTTCTTATTTAAAGGTAACTTAATCTATCTTAATTCAGTAAAATTGCTATAAAACGAAGAATGAAATTGCTTAAAATGGCTGGCAGGAAAAAGGGTTATAAAAGCATAGATTGAATATCAGACTCAGTCGATTGTTAAATTACTTCTCTTGAAATAAACATTAGTAACATTTTAGAAACAAAATATAATTGAACGATTTGCTCTGCACCAAAATACTTAAAAATGACAAATAAATCATTTTATCTTTTTAGTAGATTTACGAGTGAAGAATAATTCAACGAAAATGTTTAGAAGTGTTTGGAAACATGATAATAATTTTTTGGTTTATCTTTAATTTTGTTAAAAAAATTGTACAGGTATTCATCTCAGTTTCTTAAATCATTTATTTCATTAAATTCAATACAGCAACCACACTTGTCAAAACAATTATGGAAGCAAGAGTTGCTGTAAGGAAAATCATGTGTGACTGACATTGCTCTTCGTAAAATATTATTTTTATATAATATACAGACATAATTCAGTAATATGAGTAAGAGAAAAGCATATTAGCGAATTTTTATGCAATATATTACAATTTAATGCACATTATGCGATATGCTATCGAGCAATATCAAACACTATCTGTACAATAAGAAAAATAAATTTTTGAGGATGGTCACTGATCTCTAGTAGAAGGGCTAAGACCACTGCTCAGCTGTGTAGCTTGGAATTGATGAGGTTATCGAGGAGGGTTTGTGGGTATCTTCGCCACCTCTGAATATGGACTTTTTCCAGTTCACGAAGAGTCAGCGGAGGTGCTGGTCTAGATGCATTCATCTGTCAAATGAGTTCCAGATATGTTCAATGGGATTTAAGAAAGGGAAGCATACTGATCACTTCATGTGCGCAATACTCACCAGATTAAATGGTCACACTCAATATTGGTCTACGTGCGTAAAGGCCATCCTGGTGAAAGCGATTGCGATCTTGTTGTCACGAGACGCTGTCGCTGAGGCTGAGTAGCGTTTTATCATCATTCCAATGGGCTGTTAACGATAGTAACGGTAATCCATTGCAGTAGTTGCTCGTGGACGGCTTTCACTTTCCCTCATTCGAACACTTCCCGTATCCTGGAATAGATTCCACGTTGAATAACGACTCTCCAAGACCTTCTAGTGCTATCCGCTGTGTCTGACCTGCCGAAGACTTCAACAAACGAAATGTCACGGTAATCGAGGAAGAATAAAAAGTTTCTGAAAAACCTCCGTTTTTATCCTAATCTAAGATTTATGCGTTCTGACCTTAACAGACGCTAATTTGCGTATGGATATGCAGGATTCTGCTTCTACATCAGACTCGACTTCCACGTTTAGACAAGTTATCATACGCTGTGCTTGCACATACTTCCAGTGGTTTTGACTACTGTATATGAAGTCATTTAATGTCGATGAAAAGATCTCAATTGGAATGAAAAAATATCAAAGCTAGAGTAATTTTGAAACAAACAAATCTTGTCATTTCAAGATATTTGAAATATCCACTTAAACCTATACTACAACAAAAAATATGAAAACAGTTGTTGCATTTCCAGTTCCTAGAGGTCGAAGGACCTAATTATTCCATTTCTTTCTTGACATCTTGACATTCGTTTTTACCAAATTTCTGTTGTCCGTCTTTGGCCTTTCCATCATCAAACTATGAAATCCTTTTTACTTACCTGTACCTCTGTTTCCAGCTCGTCAGTGTTGTTGCAAACGGAAAAAAAATAGCTTTATTCACAGAATAAAAATGCAGAGACAGCATATCTATTTGAATTCATCTCAGCCAGGTTTAAGCAAAAATACGTTGGTCTCCCCCGCAGTATTTCTGTAGTGATATAACTATGTAATGCACAAACATGAGATTCCTGTAAATTTAAGGTAGACTGTCTGTATCTAAACAGTCATTGAATGGTTAAAGTAAAGAAGGCAGTTTATGTCCAAATGCAAAAAATTGTAGCTTACTTTTTAATGATAATCAGCAAATTAACATTTTTACAGAATTAATTATCAAACATAAAACTCAAACACACTGAAATTAATACATATATTAAATTTCAAAAAATTACAAAGGAAATGATCATGAATCCCGACAGAAGACGAGTATTCCTCTTCAAGGCAGATTCTAGCATTTATCCAATTCTCTAAAAAGAATGTTGATCTGCTTTTTTATAGGCGATTCTTATAGGATTAAAGGCGGAAGAACATGAACTCGCCACCGATCTCAACTTTATCCCGGTGATCGAGAATCGTTGGGAACCTATACCTCCATTTCTCCTTTGGAGACTACATGCCTGCATAATAGTGATACTTCATTTTATCTACAATGAAAATTGCTTTTCTCATTATTCTCTTGTTTCATCAGTTACGTTTGCCTTAGGCTAACGAGATCGAAATAGTTGAACAAGTCCTAAAGAATTATTAAAAGAGAAAAGATTTGCTCCAAAAGCATTTTCTCAATTGCTTCTTGTCTTATCGTACAGTAGAACTTTTTATCAATTCCAAACGTTCCGATTTAATTAAGAAAACATTGTAAATTCCGATCTTACTTTTATTAAAGTGAATCATGTTATTTTAAAATTTCATTCAACTTTTTAAGTTTTTAAAGTTTCTTATTTTTACTTTTCCCATCTCATTCGTTTGAGTAATTTAGCAAGAAACTCCTGATATTTTTTCCCTCAAGGGAGAGACACCGTGGAGATGATAGAAGAAGAAAGAAAAAAGAAAGGATAAGATTTGTACAGGTAATTAAACTTGTTGTAGGGCTCTTCTTGAGGAGCGCGCGGTTTAAGTCTCGGACAGTGGTTGGCCTTCGAAGAGCAGGCGCCGGGTATAACTCATCGACTTAAGCCGGTTGGTCAGTGGCTCTACCATAAGTCTTTGTTCGTGAGCGTTCCTTTCCTTTTTATTAATTTAAGGGCACAGATTCGGGTAGCTAACTGCCGGCTTCAGTCTCGAATTTCAGACATCGCTCGAGGTGAGGGCGGAAATTTCCACTCGTGGAAATAAATCTGTTCTTTATAAGTCTGTTTTTAATTTAATGAAAGTGAAATGAAGAGTGGAAGTTCGTTTTTTTTTCCTTTCCAACTTCAATTGAAGAAAGAATCAATTGAAGTTGCAATCAAATGTTTTGTTTATTTCTTTTTAGAACTCTCAGGATTTTTTCAAATGTTCAAGTAACAGCTGCTAAAATATAATAAACTTTTATGTGACATTCAAATAAGTTTCTGATTAAAGAAAGCTCTATTTAAAACTCATCCTGGAAATCTAATCATTTAGTTAAACTCAATCTGTTAATTTATCTCAAAATCTAAAAAACTAAATTGCAAGATAAATGTATATTTTTTTTAATTATTCTAAAATTAATAAAAGTTTCTTGATAAATGTTATTGAGTTTGTAAATTCAGAAGGGAAATATGTTTATATTAAAATTAAGTTCTTTCAATTCTTGATATTTTATTTGAAATATTAATACTCTACGCCCACTGTTAAACTAAATCAATCACATTTTCAATAGAACAAATTGCATCTATAAAGATATTGGGATTAAAAAGTTTACTAAGAAATATTAATTCACGGAATAAAGATTCTGACTTACTTTGGTAAAAATATCAATGTATTTGAAAAAAAAACCACATAGTAGCATAAGAAAACATCGACGTTAAATACGCAAACATCTTTTAGTTCTTTCAATTACAATGTTTAAAACATAAGAAAAAAATTCTAGAAAGTTTCTTTCTTTTGTTTCTCTTTTTTTCCCTAACTTTAAGTAAACGAAAATCCCTAATTAAATAACGTTCTGTTCCTATGGTAAGTTTAATGTATTGATTCTTTAATTAAGAACCCAGCAATATGCAATGGTACCGCAGGTTTCGCACCAGTTTTTGTCAGCTTTAATTGTCATGCCAATTATCCCTAATGGAATGTAAACACAACGTCTTCGTACTGTCACCGGGAGACTTGAGAAGGGACCACCCACAGAGACCAACAAACACAGAGATCTAACTCTTGCTTCCTTATTAACAGGTATTAGTAAAACTTGGATGTCAGCCGTAAATTTGATTTTCTAAAACTTCAAAAGGAATGAAGAATGATATACGACTCAACAAGACGGAGAAAATATGATAGGTACATCCTGAAGGCTATGAAAATTTTAAATTACTTATTTCCTTTTTTGAGTTTGGTGCAAGTTTAAAACAATAAAAGAGCTTAGTTTCTGGAATTCCACAAATAATTCGAGTGCAATTTAATCTTCTTTGGCATTTAATTGAAGAAGCAGATACGAATCGAAATAGTAAATAAAGAATCATTTCCTTCCAGTCTTTCATTGTTAATGCTGAAGATAAAGAGAAAAAAATCTTTTCATCTTCACCAATTTAGGTGTAATTGTTAATAAAAGATTCTTTAATGGGAAGCAAAAACTTAGTTTTGGCAAAAGAGTTGCCGAATTGCCAAATGTTTTTTAAACTAGTCTATCTAATAGGATTTATTTTTGATAAAGCACTTTGCAGAGTGGATTGATTAATTAAATTAAAAAAGCGTTGTTGGAACAATTAATAAAAAATTAGGATAACTGAGACATCTGTAGAATTTTCTTTTAAAAGAAGGTAGCCTGAAAACACAAAAGTCCTTTGTATAGACTTTGAAGTATTATTTAATAGCAAAGAGTATTACGCTTTTTTTTCATTTTTTTTTTTTGAAATCATGGATTTCAGCAACATATAGAACAAACACGGCGTTTAATTGAACATTAGCTACGTAGTAGAAGAGACTTAACTGAAATTATTAATCCTTTCTCTATATTTTGTTTAATAACAGAGTAAACAATACAGAACAATTACTATAGAAAAACGTGAATCTTCTGAAATGTTTTAGATATGTGAGGTGAAAATTTTCTGAATTTTGAATAAATAATTTTGATTTTCCTTTCTACATCTAATTGTAGAAATAATATTCTATCTTTCCAGTGTATCTAATACTTTACCTTAAACATCAAAAAGGTTTTTTTTTTTTTAAAAAAAAAAAAAAAAAAAAACTTGTGTTTACTTAAATTCTAATTGAAATCATCAATATGAAGTCATCAATTCAAAATCAAACATTTGAAAGAATAAGGGAGGTGTACACCAAACGACTCTTCCAAAGCAGCTGTCAGTTAATGAACATGAAATACTCGAAATTGCAGCTCTACAGGTCTTTAAATAATAGTTGGTGTGTACCAAAAACAATTAGACAGTAATTTATTGATGAATCGTTGATAACGTGCGTGTTTCTAAAAATGGCTGCGATTGGTTAATAACAATTAACGTTGTTTCCGGTTCACTTTTCATATGGGCAAATAAATTTCAAAATGGTGGCTTCCATTGAGACGATAACACTTGGGTCACAGTTTTCGCTTGAAGAGAAGGATTTTTAGGGTAATAATCTTCAAATAATTGAAGATATCTAGCATTATTTTGGGAAGTTTTAGTAGATTATATGCATCTAATTCACCATCATAGAAATCAGAATCGATATCAGCCATCTTGAAAATTGAACAGTACGGGGCTGAAGAGAATTTTCTAATTGAGCAATAATTTACCAGAATAAAATTGGGCAGCTAAATTTTGA
>JAFIDM010012231.1:129596153-129616603 GCA_023159025.1 Thereuonema tuberculata | reverse complement strand
TCCTCCCTATAATTGAAACAGAAAGGCAATTTTAATTTATTCATGTGTTGATTTGTTCTTGTTTCCACTTTTTTAATCAATTTGCACAGCACGTTAAATGCTTTATTTAACAGCATTAAGTGTTGGCTAAACTTTGAAGCAATCAGCGAAATATTTTTAAACTTTTGATTTCAGTCAACTCAAAACGATGTTGATAACAATATAGAAAAAGTTCATCTTAAACAAATACGGCGTATAATGTTAACATATGACTCCAGGTTACCTAATGTACCTTTGACTTTATTTTCATCATAAGTTACTGCTTCCAATATATCCAATTACATCCAATATCCAATTTTTCAAAAAAGTAGTCAGGCATTTTTATAATTGTTATTCGTATTGGAGTAAGTTATGAATGTTTATTATGATAAAATTCTCTTTACTTTTAAAAAAATCTCTCCTTTAAAAATTGTCTGTTTGACATTCAGTGCAAGTTCTCCTTGAAGTCTTTTAGTTTGGTTATGTTTACAGGTCATATCTTCTGTGAATTAGAAGAAATTCTGAGAAAAACAGTTTTATTAGGAATTATAATTTTTCGCATCAATTTATAGAAGTATGTAAACAACTATATGTTTATTTACAGTTAAAGATGTTTACACTGAAGTCTCAAAGGAGAGTAATTGCTCCAGGTATTTGATAGGAGAAACTCAATTGAGTTTTGTTAAACATCTGGTGTTTCATAACTTGACTAAATGAAACAAGATGTGGTAATGAATTTGCTATTCTTATGATTTTGAAGAATCACAGTTCTGATGGCTATTTTTGTCTCATTCACCTTTCTTTGTTACATATTTAAAACTGAATAATACAAAGTCACTGATTATCCTAAGAGATAAAAAAATGAAAGAAAAATGACGATCTGGAGAGTTGTCCAAAAAAAATAAAAGAACCACGCAGCTGATATTAAACACTATCAAAAATCACATCTTTATTTAATTACACATACTGAATTACTAATATTGTGAATAATTTAGATCTATCTAAGGAGAAAGAGATTCTGCCTCCACATTGGATTTCTCTTTATCTCAACCATGAAAAAGATTTATTAGCTGTTTCGTCTTCAAATAGACATATCTCATTCAGCTTTGTTATTAATCGATTAATGAAGTATTCGGAATTTCATTACAAATTAAAACTCTTATTGACACATCTGTAGGAAAGTGTTCCTGTTTTCATGCTGCAGAGATGAAAGAAAACGCAAAAGAGTAAACAACTAGCAACTAAATTACTATCTCCTGCTTCTTCATTATTGCTATTGCAATAATTGCGATGCCTTTATTAAACTCATAGCTCAAGATAGTTTTACCAAGTTCTGCTGCTTATAAGTGAATAGGGTATTTCGACAAAATTTTATTAATTTGTGAGAAAATAGTCAAAACTTGACTAATAGCTTTCTGGACAAAATAATGTCAGAAATGAACCACTAACAGATTTGCAAAAATACTTTATGAAAAATTAAAAAAAGAAAATCCTTGACAGAAATCAAGCATTTTGTGTATTTGTGCATTACTGTTGAAATTTCCACAAGTTCTTAAATTATCTTTTTACTATACAAAACTTTTCATGAGTTGTTCAAGGGAAAGGAGAAGCTAAATTGCGAAACATTTGAAGACAATTTTCTTTGAACATCTTATTCATATATTCATATATTATTCGTATAAATGGTGATCCTGAGTCGTTGAAGTGATGACTTGGAATGATAAATTTTAATAGAATAGATATTTCATGATTCTTTCATAGTTCAGTGGAACATTTAAAGAAGTTGTTCACTAGTTTCTTAGAAACCATAAGCTATCTATAAAAAGCTTCTAGAGTTATGCTTGGATCTTACAATGTTTGGACTTAAGACCACAAATAAATTTTCTTTAACAAATGAATATTAAAGTAAACTTAAGTTACCGTAAGTAAAGTTTTTTCTCGCAAATACGAGAAAATTATATCGATACTTCTAGAAAAGCTTATTTCTAGAATACTTGTAAAGCGAATAGTAAACTCAGGAAGTGGAAATTTAACTTAAATTTACATGCTAGAAGTAAAAAAAATATTAGTTTTTTTCATATTGTTTTTATTTTAGCTTTAAACTGATAAACACACATTAAAAGCAATGAATTTTATCAAGTTGCCAAACTATGAACATTGAATCTAGGAAAATTCTCCTTTTAGAAGAAAACCTTTATATTATAAGACTGACTTAAGTATCTCTAGACTTCTACTTTTGTAATGAAATTCAAGAAATCTAAAGACATCATGACTGACTTGATTCAATTCTTTATTCCAATTAGTCACTCAACTTGTTGACAAAGATTGCCATTGTTGAAGAGGTTGCGTGAAACTACTTTAAAATCGCTAGATCCATCTGATCTCGACTAATTGTTGGATTTAGAGAAAAGTTGTATGATTTTCGTTAGGCTTTAATAAACTCTATAACACTGCACAACACACGATTTGCCTCTCAAATGAATCTTTACTAATTTCGAAGTGCTGAACACGAAATTCTGAATATGAAATCTGTCGATTGGCTCTTGTTTAGAAAAGACAGAGATGTTTACGTAAAGCAGCTCAGTCCGCATTGTTTAAATAGTTATCATTTGCAAAGCTGTATTTCAATCTCCTGATTACAACATATTGCGTCGTATTCCATCAACACATGATACAAACCCCCTCCAGGAGTTATTACATCATTGTCTGGTGCAATGCATTTGAGTCATGATATCGAGAATTTACGATCACTGACACAGGATAAATGCAATCGTCGGTGTAAAGTGAAGTCTCTAAGGGTAAAAATGCAATTTGTGCGACTTCCCGGGCTACAGTCCCATTTCCGCCTGCATCATAAGTACTACACAGTTATAGGGAAAAAGGTTATCAACTTTATTTGGATTCGAGATCGGCACCAGGAGAAGGCCTGTGCTCCACATATACTGTTTGTTGCAGTATATAAATGTCTTTACATTTCATACTAGACATCTTCCGAAATGTTTTCTGTTGCGATGATTTGGAGGGAGTCAAGCAATCGCACAAATGACAGCTACTTCTGCACTTATTTCTGGTGGTATCCAGGAAAAATAATAGGAAAAATAAGTGAACAATTGCATAACCGAATATACCATGTACTCTCCAGTTCCCGTTCCTGAACCTCCGAAAGAATTTTCCTTTTAAATCCTCCAGATTCAGAGGATGATGAGAAGGGAGGCGAACCAATGTCGGGTTCTCTTCAGCCTTCGGCGTCTAATGATGATCCAAACGTCGGTCAAGGTGCACATTCTCACACAAGAAGAACGTGTTCGCAATCTGGATCTGTCCAAGGTAAAAGCGGAGTTATTTGGGATCAAGACAGCAGCAATAGAATCTTCTCAAGTAAATTATTCCCGTGACTTGGTATCGCACTCGTCATAAGCAGTTTCGCCTTACTTCTGAAAGGAAGATAATCTTTTGTTCTACTACGATGTGGATGGCCTGATGAATGCCCTTCGAGTCAACATGACTCCTACGAATAAACTCGTCGAAATTGAGTCTCAAGTCGGTGTTGCTATGTAATGAAAACAGGCTTCTATCCGTTTCAGTAGGACGCGCTGTCTACATGAAAGAAACCTACGAAACCTAAACAGCAAGTATGACTGGCATCTCGATGGTGACTTGAAGATAGTGACTGGATTGATGTTTCTATAGCTTGGATATACCAAGTACTGCTGCTTTTATGTATTAATGGCCAGTCGAGCAAAGACTGCACTATCTGAAGAGAGACTGACCTGCGAGGAAATCTCTGAATTTCGGAGAGAGGAAATTATAACACCCATGACTGGTAGAAACACAGAAAATTCTGCTATCTCCCCTACACATCAAACTTGTCTGGTGAAAAACTTTGAATACACACGGAAAGATCATACAGTAGAATATGTACAATAAGACAGTAGATCCCCTCTTAAGTCTAGTATACACCAAGGGACAAAGTCGCGGAACATGTATCTCGGGACAAAGTCGCAGTTTGTTCCGCGACTGTTGAGATACAGTTTTGTCATGTTCCGGGACTGTCGCGATACAAAAGTCGCAAGTCTCATGTTCCCCATCGAAACGGGGAACACGAGACTAATATTGCTCGACATTTCGTAGTCTGTACGTGTTCCGAGACTTCTGAGTCAGTTTCTACTTGTCCGCCATGGAAACAACATTGAAAATAATCGAAGATTTTCAAGCCCTCCCGTGTCTTTGGAATATAACAAGTCTAGATTACAAAAACAGAAATAAAAGGAGGGATGCTATGGAGCATTTGGCCCAAAACTTTCTGAAACCCATGCCATCTTCGAGTTTTAATTTTTCGAGAAGATTAATAGCAACAGTGATGCCTCCCGAAAACAAGAGTTCTCCTCCAGTACCGTTTAGGTTTACAATTTTTCCTTTTTAACAACGTTAAATTATTTAAACACAAATTCAACGCACAGAGAGCAATCTGTTACGACGTCGCGTTCTGATATCTGTAGTGCAACTGGCTGTTTAGGTGTGGACGCGCGACATTGTATCGAGGGACAATGTATCGCGACTGTCCCGAGACATGTGTTCCGCGACTTTGTCCCTTGGTGTATACTTGGCTTTATAGTGATACGTGCAGGAGATCCTGCAATCAGTTGTTTTGCCTTTAGTTTTATATCTGACAGAAGCAATTTTCCAACACCATAATGCACGTCTACACAATTCACACTGTTTCCTAGCAATGCCTCCAATCAATTCAAACCCTTCTCAGCCAGGTCCCTTATCAAGCAAGTCTGGGATAAACTAAGATGTCAACTGCATCATCGAACGTCCTGCATTTGTATCAGCAGTTGCAGGAAGCTTGAAGATCAGTTACAAAACAACAACAGAACTTTATTCCATATCAGATTCAATATCAGCATGCACAATAGCTAAAGCCAGCTCAACTAAATACTAATAATGTAACAACGTTGCTACTATTCGCTCAATAAAATTTCTTTTTATACTGTGAAATTTGAATCAATCCAATTCTCGTTCTCCAAATGGCAAAGTTATAAAGTTTCATTCAAATTAGATTCTTCCTTGAAGATGCTTCGATTTTTTTTATTATAAAGTTTATTTTAAATTGCTTATCTCCTTTTAATTTAGAAAGATCGATAGCATAAAGTAAAAATATGAATGTTTTACTTTATTCTAATGATCTTTATAAATTTATTAGCACATCAGAACATTGCATGTCATTATTTATCTACATAGAATAAACGTAATAAGTGTTTTGATTTTAATCGAACTGAAATTAAGTTCATTTTCATGCAAAAGCTTCCTGGAAAGGTTTACGATCAATTTTCATAAGAAAGTAAATTGAAAGTCTCGGTGCAAATATGTCTTCAGTCATCGAAAAGAAAATTAAGAAAATGCAAACTATACCTCAGAAAATATTTATTTTGCAGAACATCAATTTTCCTTCTTGAAAGTAATTTTAATAAGTCCTCAATATTCTTCGTTTTGTTTCCTCAAAAAGTGATGGACGAGGAATCATCAAACTCGAATAATGTATGAGAATTATCAATCAAAAGATAAGTCTTTCTTTTATGAGAGTAAAATTAATTTATTCGATTAAATAAATATCAGTCAAAATTTCACTTCATCAGAAAAAATATATAACAATTACTTAATGCCCAATCAATTCCAAACGAAAGCCATTTTCAGGAAAACTTTTGTATCTTATTCTGAAACATTTAATGTCATGGATTACTGATTTTGCGTTAATGGGTGAATCTACGGAAAACCTGTACTTTTGTATCCCAGAACTGTAAATTGAAAATATTTATCATTTTTTAGAATCACACATTGAAGTTCAAAATATACTGTTGTTTAGTATATTTTTTTTTGAAAGTTTTTAGTAAATGAAAAAAAAAAAGTTGTCCACAGAAGGTGATTTTTCACTTCCATGGACTGTCACAAGCTGGAGTTGGACAGCTTCTGAAGATGAAAACTGCTTTATTTGTCAATATTTTTTTAATATATACTGGCACACATTGTTCGATCACAAAACACATATAATGTTATGTGAACTTTTTTTTTCTAACTATCAGTAAAACTATTTTGCAACCTAAGTTTTTGTCACAAACTTCAGCCATCACTTCTGTGAACATTCCTAAACTTTCTAAAAAAAATCCACAAGATGCACAACTTGTCTTCTATCTTAATCAGATTCAGAGGATAAGACGGCCACTTTGGATTGGGAGGTGATTTTATTCGTCTGAGTTTGATATTTATCAGGAAATTATTCATTTTTTATAGCACAGCTCATCCCCTCACTCCTGTAATCTTATTTAGAATTTAATTTTTATACAGAAAAATTATCATTATTGGGCATGACAATTGAAATATGGTAATCTTAATTTCTGAGTGACACTTGTTCGTAATCTCAAAATGCAGAGCACATAGGCCAAAAAACAAAAGCATTCGTCAATTTTGTGGACATCACTTCCGTGGACATGTGGAGTCCACGGAGTGATGATTGTCCAAGTGATTTGTTTTACAGATGTTTGTAATTTCATACACACAAATGCAATGAAGATAATCCTATAAATATTAACATTGCATTTACGTTATTGTCAGGTCGTTTTTGAATAGAAATATTGTGTTTTGTGTGATGCAAGTTCCTTTTGTAAAAGGATAACAGGATGCTAAAAGTTCTTTTAATTCATAAATTATTAGTCTTCTATTTAGTAATTTCACAGTTTCTCCCAAGTAAATTCATTATTTCGAATAAAATTTATATTAAAATCCTACATCATTATCATCACAAGTCACTTCCATGGACATCTTTTTTTTCTTTTTTTTTTTAAATAAACAAAATGGGATGACCTGAACCCTGTATATCATAGATGTAATAACATCAAAAGCAATCATCTCAATTTTTTTGAAAAGGAAATCTTGTAATTTAAAACTCAACATTTTTGGATCAAAACTGCAGGTTTTCTGTAGATTCACTCTAATATGTTTCTTAATCAGTTATTACATCATTCTATTGGATTCCATATTCACGCCATTAACACCTTAAGTCAGCAAAATATTTTAAATTCGTTTCGAAAAGACAGACGTTGTTTGTCTTTTAGCTTTTTCATTTAACTTCACATCCAAGCTTTTTTTTTTGTGTGTTGCAAAATAAGATATTAGAAAATATCTACAGATAAATAAATGTTTTTATAAAGTTTTTAATTTGAAGCACTAATGAATGAAAATAAAAGACATACAACAAATGAGACATGTGGTGATATGATGACCTATCGAGAATCTAAGACGAATAAGCAAGCAGTGGCGTTAAACAACAACAACAACAACAGTGGTCAATGAATAAATGAGAAATGATTGACTGGGAAGTCATCGGCACCAAGGATTTAATGTACAAGGATCTGAAATATGAAAGCACTGAGTCTTCTGCAGTGAGACAGAAGTATCGGTTATGAACACAATAAATGTTTGTTTAAATTTTTTATTACAGCTTTGTGAACACACAAATATTCGAAACTATGCTTTTTTTTTAATTTTTTCGTAAAAGAAATTTTCGTTAAAATTTAAAAGCAGAATATAAAAAAAAGCAACGCGTTAATTAAAGGATAGACCAAATCTCTTAAATAGAGAGAAGAGGCAGATTTGAATAAGTGCTCAAAAACGTGATTTTTGTTTGCAGTGACCACTAACTAGCAAACTAGTCAAATCCATAATTTAAATTTTTATAATGTAATTGTTAATACTGTTCAGCTCCGGAAAGAGTGTTGACCTCATTTCCGGGATCGTTACATAATTTCTACACCTCCTCTATTTAGGATATTTTAAAAATGGAAAAAACTATATGAAATTACCAAAATAGCGATTTTGTTTTTTAGTATCAAATTTTACAATATTAAAAAAAGTTTTAAATGACACATATCATGACCGGATGTGATAAATGGAAGTTAAGTAAAATGTAAAATGGCCGCCCGCGAGTTGGCAGAGCAACAGAACGGCTTTTGTAAAATAAATGAGGTCTAGATTTTGAAGTTCTTTTTTTATATAGTGTTATGTATATAAATATGTATGGGTTTTTATATTGTTAAGTTAAGTAGACATTGTTTTCTTATATCTTAATTTGATGTTTTGGTTTGATTTCACTTATTCGGTTAAAAGCAGTAGCCGTTTTACCATTGAAGAGAAAAGTTCCTGATATTACGAACTGGGATGCCTGTATATTTTACAAAGAAAAAGTTTAGCCGGCAATTTGTGGAAGTATGGATGGCAATGCGCGAGTGAAGAGGCGTGGACTCAACGCTTAACATGGACCCGAAAATGAGGCGTTTCACATGGACCCGAAAATTGGATGGTCGGATTCACGAATCGGACATATTCTCTTTCACATTGCCACGAAACTCTCTCCCACGTCGTCTATACATGTAACATTCAAATCGTTCGTTTAGACGCGGTTTCGTGGCCATGTGAAAGAGAATACGTCCGATTCGTGGATCCGACCATCCGATTTTCGGATCCATGTGAAACGCCCTTTAGAGTTTAGGGAATCTGACACCGTTGTGCAAATACTTCAACCGGACATTAATAACTTGGACAGAAGAATTCAAAGTGGCACAGCAAATCATAAACAAATTCTTTCAGAAGCAATAATTGATTGTATTGCTAAGTAAATTCCTTGAGGCACCAAATTCCTCCAGGACCTCTTATAAAATTTTTTTTTTTTTCATTGTCTTCAGACTATTTATCTGCGCAAAAGCATTGTGGTTCTCTTATATAAAAATAGAACATGCCTTTCAACCTAATATATTTCAAAGACTAACTGTACTTTACATGATTTCGATGCATTACTAGTAAATACATTGAGAAAAAACTTAAGAATTCCTACATTATTTAGATTCCTGTAAATAACACAATTAACAGAGTTACAGAGTTCTATTGTAAGTATAGAGATCGCGATTTCTGAAACACTTTTAACTAATGGAAGTAATCGTATACAAGTAATCTAGAAGAACTAATATTTTGAAGAGTGTTATTAATATTACACTGGGGAAAATATGGGAACGCTCATACAATCAAAAGAGAACTCTTTGCCTCCGTTTCCTCGGATGGAGTTCGTATAAATGTGCTAACTCAAATGAAACCTTTTGATATCAGAGTGGAATCGAGCTGCAAAACACAGTTAATAAAAAAATAATAATAAGATAGTAAAAATATAGTTGAAATTAATAACATAAAAATAAGTGAAATAAAAAAAGATATTTTTTCGGAAATAATTAAGTTATAATAAATATATAAATTTTATTATATTATATAAATCTTTTTCAAAACAATGAAATTAAAAATTAACTGTTTTATTTTTGAATGTTCAAGATCTAACTGTGTTACTATCTGTCATAACATACAAAGGCGCTTTGTAATTTTTATATGAGATATATAAAACAAAAGAAACAAAAGATATTAATTAATAATCTATAATACGAAAAATTCAAATTCATGTGAGAAATATTCATGAAAGTTCAACGCAAAACGAAAAGGGAAAACAAAACATTTGCAATTTATTCATAGGAGTAAAGAAAATTCTGCAAAAAACAAAAAAGAACAAACTTCATGAGAATGCACATTTGGAAAATTCGTACACCTTAAAAACAAAAATTCTTTAAATATTCGATGTAGCGTAATTGATTCTAATGTTTTTAAAGGATTTCGGATCTGCTCGGAAGTTCAAAATTTCGACAAATACACAGAACAACAGAAAGTCCGCACAGAAGTAGTAGGTTATGGTTAAAGCACAGGTTTCCCGAAGGATATCTATCTAGCTTATAATTATGAGTTTATAATGTATGTTGATTTAAAGACACATGCACACAGTACATGTCATCCTGATTTATAATATATCTTATAGGCATTAAAATAATAAAAAAACAAATTATTGTTCACTAAGACTTCATTTCTTCTAATACAATTTTCACTTCCTCAAATATAATAGAAGCTGTCTTAAGAACACGCGAAAAAAAAAAATTGTTTTTATTTGACGGCAATGGATCATTGAAGCCACTTATAATCCTAATAAGCAAACTACTCGTAGTTATTTACCTGAGAAGTTACTGAAAAAGATAGATTTATTAATAGAATTTTGATATTTGAATCTTATATTTCCATTTGAATTTGATTTATTAACCCGAAAGTCACAGCAAAGCTAGCAGCATATTTGCTTTTACAATCAATTAGACTGATAGATAACCTTAACAAACTTTTATTAAATTAAATATCAAAACAGGAGAACTTTCAAACTATAAAGGAAAAAAGATCGAAATGGTTTAATTTATTCAAGTAAGTTTAATCGATTTTATTTTTGTTGTCCAGTGAATGTCTTAGGGGAAGAAAGTTGCTCTGTTCTCTTGACTTTGATAGTAACGAGAGTGGACGGGTCTTGATGGAGTCCATCGGTTGGTCCCATCGATTGATTGGATATGGATCAGAGAAGTCCTCTAGGACGAAATACTCTCTACGGTCAAGGCTCACTTGCATTGAAACTTGGCTTCTAAATAAAAGTTTATATAAACAGGCATTTACCGACCGATGAAATGCACCTAAGGCATCAAATAACCTTATGTCAAAGCTTTTAGTGTCATTTTAATAATCAATAAAATTTATGATACTGATATAGGTAAGTTCTAAAATTATAGTGTTTCTTATCTTAAATACAATGATAAACCTGAAATTTAAATTAATATTCAAGATAAGCTTTATTTGAATATTCAAGTAATATTCAGTTTTTATTTTAATTTTTAGAGGTAGTCATTTGTTTTCTCTCGTTTAATATTTTACGAGTATTTTTTATATTTAAGAATAAATTATTTTATATGAAATTTATCTTTAAAATTTAACTTTGCTTCAAACTTTAACTTCAAACTTTAACTTTGGTAATAATACATTTTATTAACTGTTTTGCATCTTCTGGATATACTCGTACATTTGCTACATTTGGAATTCAATCTTTTGAAAGCTAAATTTTAATCAGAAACAAGATACATTTTCTGTTCTTAAAAAGTTTTGAAGAGTGTTACAATAATTTAAAGAAGAAATTATAATAATTTAATTTTTGGTTAGAGATGCTAAGCTTTAGAAAGCGAAACTTTTATTAAATACATTAAAATATATTTTTAATATGCAAATATTTACAAAAATAAAATAAAGTTCAAATTCTTCACTGTTTGTTTGTTAATTGACTTTCCAAATCCGTGTAAGAAACTTTTTTAAGGCCTTAATTAAACTCTGTCCTAATTTTTTTTCTGTAGATTTTTTTCTACACGTTTCTGTTAATTCTAAAGACAAATTTTAATTGCTGAAATTTGGTAAGTACTATATATTAGAACCCTTTAAATCCTAAAAAACAGAAGAAACCGAAATTTAAAAAAAATTGCAAACGCTAAACTGTATTAGCATTGCTAAGTAACGTCTAACTTCAATTGTTAATCGTATTTTTTTTTTTAAATTTAAAAATAAAATTTGCTATAAAGTTCTATTTCGCTTAAAAAAAAGCTATTAAAACTGAATTCTTTTCTTAGCTCAGAACTTTTTTGACAATTGAAATTTCTCTATTAAAACCCAATTTGGGCTAATGTAAAAAAGCATTGACTATTTTTCTTTCATATCAACAAAAACAAGTATTCGAAGTACTTTTATGAAAAAAGTATATATTAGGTTTTAAAATGAGTACATTCTTAAAAGAATTTAAAAATATGAAGATATTTTTATTCCTAATAAGTATGAATATCGAATAAATATTTTTCTAATTTTAAAAGCATGTCTACTTAATCGATTAAAAAAAAAATACTTCACATTTCTTACCGTCATGAGTAAAGTTGTTTTTGTTTTTTTTATTTCCATGGAAAAAAAATGAGATTAAGAATGCAATAATCAGAAACATTAATTCTTTTTTGCTTTCAAAGAGAACAATTTATTTGAAATAGGATTGTTGCTTAATTTCTCCAAGAACAGTAACGGCCTTAAAAGGAACACAGTCGTTCGTTCAGGTGACATTTGCTTCTGTGGAAAAAGCTAAGCAGCGAAGGATATTGCGATTCCAATTCTCTTCGTTTTTCTTTTGCGGTTTTATCTCCGCCACCCATACAGCCAGGAAACAGGATCCACGTCCGACCTCCCGCCCCCATCTCGGGCGAAGCTGTGCGTCTTCACCTACAGCCGTCGTGGTTATGGACCCACGCCCGAAGGAGGATTAGAAGAGGCATTCATGGAGGTCGTAGCAAGGGCCGTCACCAATGTCAATTTGTAGGCGTTGTCCGGATGAAGTCTCGCTCCCCTAATCCCGGAACCTAGAGGTCGAGGCAAGGTCGCCCGGTAGCCTCGATTTGTTGGACGGAGAAGAAGAAGAAAAAAGAAGAAAGGCAAACGAGAAATCGTGAAGAAAGAAAGAAGAGAACGATGACTGTAGTCGAAGCAAGAACCATATCAAATAAAGTACGGACAAAAATTATTCTCTACTCAACGAATGAACAAACAAAAATGGGCAAGAAAAGAACAAGATTTTATTTCTATTTATGATTTATTCCATTCAAATGAAATGTTCAACTGTAATTATTTTAATTAAAGCTCGACTTTTCCCTTGTCGTAAAGTTCAAGAATATGGCGAATTTAAAATGAACCAAAAAAAAAAAACCAAAATCGAGGAGAACTTAAATAAAATTTTAAATAAAATTACTTATTTAAAAAAAATCTCCTCGAACCTTATTATGGTAATTAAATGAATTCTGAAATATTAATTTAATTAATTCTAATTGCTAAAAACAGGAAACCAAAGTTTCCTTAGATTTTGATCTTACAGACATAATTTAAAATAAAAAAGCAGTTTTTTTTCACCAATACAGAAAGTTTGTCATAATCGTCTAAATACTTTAACCAAATTTCCGATTTTTGCTTATTGAATTTCCACAATATATATACATATAAATATAAATCCGGACAGTGTTGTGGAATTTAAAAAAATGCCAAACAAAAACCATATCACTGTTTCTGTGTTATGAGGCCAATTTATCCTCATGTCATCAGCGGCAAAAGTGGAAATTAAATTAACTAAAATTTAGAAACAATTTAGGAAACAAAAATGCAATATTCCAAGATTTCTCTCTTTTTTATTTAGTTTTTATATCAGTAAATGTTGTTAATTTTATGCTCTTTTAGATTAAAAATAAAAATTTGAAATTAAAAAGATTAAAAAGAGTTAAAATTTACAATATTGAGTTAAAGTTATAAATTGCAAAGTAAAATAAGTAAAATAAAAAAAAGTGCATACAAAATCTAATCTATGAAAAAAAAATCCCTCGGCATGCGGCTCTTTGAGAATTAATATGCAGTCCTGACTACCCACACTTCCTGAACACTGGCGATCTTGTTTTCTATAGGCTGCTGTGAAATGATGAAGTTTTTGATTGGCCAGTAGAGACCTGCGGCTCTCAACTTGGATTTGGTTTTGAAAAAAGTAGCTTCGCATTCCAAAAAGCTTTCTAATATCTGATTTACTGAGAATCAACTGCTAATATCACAGTAGTTTCATACTTACAATCAGTAAAATTAAGTTACAAAGATAATTGTTTCTTATCCTTTTTAAATGACTGTCGGTGTCCAAATTTGATTCGTATTTAATGAAAATTATTGATTAAATAACTATAATTTTGTGCTTTGAATATCAGCAATTCGATAAGTTATGTTCAGTTCTTGTACATGAATTAAAATGAAAGTTAACAAAAATTTTCAGTAGCAGATGACCTTTAAATCAATAGTTCTTTATAAAACAGAATTGCCAAAACTGAATTACCTTCTGATTTATAATTTGCTTTTATTAATTTATTCTTGATTCAAGAAATAACTGAGATTTACCCTCTGAAAATTTTGTATTAATTAAGAAAAATGACTTTTGAATGAAGTTGTAATTGTGAAGATCAGCCATGGTTTGACCAGAAGTTCCTACTGCTTAATAAATCCAATGAATTTCGTCTTTCAGTTTTAATTTTTCAAGGTTTTCTATGATATTAGGCTACCGAATACAGCTCGTCTATTATAAATTAGTTAATGTAAAGTTAATCTTGAAGTCTAAGAAATCTTATCAATTTGTAAACAGATATAAACAGAATTGCAAGTAGAGTGCTAATTTTCAAAAACATTGATTAGTATTTCATAAAAGCTTAGTCATACTAAGTGGCTTTGTAATTAAACAAAAGAGAAAACATAAGTTTCTGATTGAAATCAAAGAAACTGAAGATACCAAGAAATTTCAAACAATATAAACAACAAAAGAGTTTCATAAATTCAAAACGTAAAATTCACCCTAAAATTTATAAAGAAAATTCTTAGACGTTTAATTAAAATTTGAACTCATTTCCTGGAAATCCAAGTAACATGAATCATATAAGAATCACTGTTCTCATTTGTTAAGTCATTTGTTAAGTCAGGAACTTACAAGCAATTCCTTCAAAAAAAATCTGCGCAATCTGTTCTAATTACACAATTACGACAAAAGATATTTCAATAAACCTTTTCAATTTCACGTCAAATTAAGTTCTAGAATAATTCGAGAAAACCCCAAGGCAATATATTCAGAAAACAACGTATAGGAAATACAAGATTATATCAAAAAGTTGAAATAAATTTATTGAAATCTGGCTCAAATGCTATTGAAATTTACGAAAATTCACTAAAAGATATGTACTTGTAATGTAATGTAATGTAATGTAATGTGGTGAGCGTGGGTGGCTTGACATCCAAGCACCGCGACCTGAAAGATCTATTGTGCTATCCCACGGAAACAAGGACAGACGGAGAGAAAGACTGTGAAAGGATGGTGAGAAATGCAGGGGAAACGGGAGAACCCCGGGAAAACTTGCCCAGCGCGGATCGCTACCATCAACGAAACCCACATGAGAACCGAACTTCGATACTCAGAGGAAGATATGTACTTAATATATTTGCAAACTTTTGCTATTTGGTGTTATATTCCAATAATCCACTAATAAAGCTCATGTATAAAAAAGTACTGTAAGTTATAAATGAGAACAAAATAAATCAAAGTCGTAAATAAGTTTTTTTTTTACGAATGCCTGGACATATCGTAGATCTATTGTCTTACAAATCCATAAAGACATACTTCCCGGTCTTGAAGAGCTCAGACTGTAATTATAATCTTGAGAGCATACGACAATTTATGATGAGCTAAAATTAGCGAAATTAATCGTCTTTAAGCTCAGTGGTAAGAAACCACTGTAACCCAAACCCTGTACGTTCAAGTGATAAAGAACGTCACTGCATAGTAGAGAGTTGGATTCGAATACCGGCAATAGTCGGAGATTTTTCATTTTCTTTCTACTTCAATCCTAGTGTTCATCCAGCTGTCTGTAAAATGACTAGTGTAGTAAAGGAGAGGGGACTGACCACCCGTCTTTAACATAGTTTCGTGGTTCAAAAAAGCCCATACTTTTAACTTTTTTTAACATCGTCTTAAATTTATTATTTGAAATGACTACGCAATAAAACACTATGATAACTGACTTATTTATATGTAATCTACTGACGCATTTACTAATCATCGGCTGTTAAATCTGATGCTCTGGAAATCAGGCTAACTAGTACTTAGTATGTAGCAGCCAAGAACTGTAAGCTTGCAATTAGGGTTATTGTAAATGACTTATTTTGCAAATCTCAATTACTTTGCAATTTATTAATGAAATATGAATGAAAACAGCTTCTATCATTTTAAAACCTTAGAGTAGGTTTATGCAGTTCCATCTTGAAATATCTTATGAATTGGACAACTATATTGTATATGTTACTGGCAATGTGTGAAATCCGGCATTCTATAGAATGCCTAGGAAATGTATAGAATGTCTAAAATGGAACGTCAAAGTATGAAATGATTGCTACTTTATACATTGCCTAGGCATTCTATAGAATGCCGGGTTGCCGTGCGGCAAAGTATTTAACTGGCCGGCGGGGGCACTTGGGTCGCTGTTTGATGATGGCGATCGAAGCTTAAGTCTTCTCACGATGTCAGTGCATGTGTATTATCCGGCTGAGGTTCCACAGGCGCTCTCCCGTGACGTTTCCCCGTGGATTGTTGTGTGACCATGTCGGAAGTGAGTGTAGTGCCAGGACAGGAATCACGCCATATTGATATGCAACAACGGTTCTACGATGAATTATCTCAAGTAAGAGCCAATGCTGCTAAAAACTGTGTTTTTTTAACCGAAACTAGTTACCAAAAAGTAGTGGACGATGTGAAAAAGGCTAAGACGACAATTAAGAAAGAACTACGGGACTATTGACTGGTAAAACACTATGATGTCATGATGGTGGAAAATAAAGAGTAAGTTTATCTATCCTGTCAAAGAAGGTGTGAGTTCCATACGGTTTTACGTCGCGGACTCCGAGTTATCTGACGTACTTCATAAGGCTCATTTGGCTATTGATCATGGAGGACGGGACAGAATGTTGAAAGAACTTTCATCCAAATGCGAGAACGTTACCCGTCGTGATATTGAACTGTATATTAACCTTTGTGAGCCTTGCCAGAAAAAACAAAAAGGTGTCGAAAAAGGTATTGTGGTCAAGCCAATGGTTTTTTTCTGAATTCAACTCCCGCTGTCAGGTCGAGCTCATCAACTTTCAATCCCATCCTGATGGGGAATACAAGTTTACAATAGTGTACCAAGATCATCTCACCGAGTTCGTGGTTCTCAGGGCCCTGAAAACAAAGAGGGCAGAAGAAGTAGCATACAAGCTCGTAGACATATTTACGTTGCTTGGTGCTTCAACGATTCTACAGTCCGATAACGGCAGGGAATTTGCAAACAATGTGGTAAGCAGCCTAAAGGAGTACTGGCCCACCTTGAAGATTGTCCATGGTAAGCCGCGCCACTCACAAAGCCAGGGGAGCGTCGAAAGAGCTAACCAGGACATCGAAAATATGCTGTGTGCTTGGATGCAAGATCAAAAAAACTGGCTGCTGGAGTGAAAGGTTACGATTCGTCCAACTTATGAAGAACAGAGCTTTCATTCTGGGATTAAAAGATCACCATACGAAGCTCTCTCTGGCTACAAAGGTAGAGTAGGTCTCACAACGTCGTCCCTACCTGACGATGTTTTACAAGTCGTGGAAATAGAAGAGCTCTATTACTCTCTCTATTATTTTTTAGAGGAAGAGCTCGAAAAAATAATAGAGAGGGTACAAACAACACAAGAGCAGGAAGACAGAGATGAAAAAATGCAAGAGACAGCGCTTTCTGCAGAAGGCATGCATGAGAATACAATCCATGAAGACAGAAACCAAAGCAGTGGTGAAGCCATGGTTATCGAAGAGCCTTCCGTTTCCGTGGTTACCGAAGACCCTTCTTCCACTACCTGCTGGTCTGCTTAAAAGAAACCAGCGGTGCTCATACATGTCGAAAGTATAGCCGAAACGTTCGTGCCATCTGTGGGCATCCCCCTAAAGACGATGCTGACGACAACGAAGTAGAAGGTTATGGGGTTAGCATTTTGTGCATTGTTTGCTTCAATATTGAGAAAGCTATCAAAAATAAATAGAATCGAAATCGAACCTCGAAATGCAGGCCAAAAAAATGAAAAGCAATTCTGACAAAAAAATTTCTCCTGCGCCTTTGGGAGCCACTGTGTGAGTTCCCATTCCCAATGTTGACAAGGGCGGGGAGACTCGCGAAATCTGTTGGCAGTTGTTATGAACATGACAGAAAATGGCTTTTATCGGGTTGGAACTGCACAAGGAATCTTGAAGCAACTCTATGCCAGATCAGAATTCACCGTATGTCCAAAGGATTTAATGAAAGTGGAAGACGTTCCTGACCATGAAATTGCTCTCCGATTTGTTGCCACTTCTCAGTCCACAGGAAGCGGCCAAGGATTTGTCAGGTGCAAGACGAAATGCCAAACTATGAGATGTCTTTGTGTGAAAAAGAAAATTAAGTGCAATTCAAAATGTCATTCTAGTCTTCCCTTATGCAACAAGTAGCTCATTCCAGTTGTTTTCTACTTGTTTTCACTGGTATCAACATCCTGTCCTTTTTATTTAGCAATTCTTCACTAATTCGTGAAATATGAATGTGCAAGACCTAAATGTCAAAATAAATGTGTTTTTGTGTGAAAGAAAAAAATTAAGTACAATTCTAAGTGCCATTCCAGTGTTATCTACTGTAACAAGTACTTCAATCTCAGTTCTGCTGTAATGATCAATAAACGCTTTTGTTGCGCTCTTCTGTCACTTTCCCTAAATGATACTTGTCATTCTATATAATGCCTAGGAATTGTATAGAATGCCTAGGTAAAGTATGCAAAATCTTTACAAAAACTGATATTTCGTACTTTGCTTAAAACCATCAGGCATTCTATACATTTCCTAGGCATTCTATAGAATGCCGGGATTTCACACATTGCCGATAACATATACATTAAATTAATTTGGATTAATGAAACTTAACGTTTCAAAGGCAACTAATCACCGATTAATATCCAAAGTTTCTCGTCTTAAAATTTGAAAGCTTCCAATCAAAACTTACCTGCTGATCTGCTACATTACTTTCAGAAACTTCATAATAGTAATTACGTGTTTCGTATGGTAAAAAAGAAAAATCATTCTAATTTTTGAATAATTAAAGATTCATTAAAACAGAAATAACAAATATGGGACAAAAGAAATTTAATAAAACGAGAAATGTACACAATTTATTTTGCTTCGTGACACTTTTATTTTTTGAATATTAAAATTAATAATTTTAATATTAAACAGAAAAATTTACAATAGAAATAAAGGAGGAATTATGGTAGTTAATGCTGTATATCAAAATTCTACTACAGTAGTAGTCGTTAATTCAAATAGATATATGCAGATTACTCCCGATCCAAAGCATATAAATAGAGCAATGGAAATTTGGAATTAATAACTGAATGGTGGATAAAAAGGAGAGGATTTAATCTTTTCTATTTTTATTTCATCGATATTTACTTTTTGACTAAGTTAAGAATCTCAACTTAAAATCATGAATCCATCTTTGCATCCTGATTAAATCAAGCTGAAAGAGCAAAGTGAACGTTTTGTTAGCTGTGAAAATATTCAAACAAATCTACAAATATGACGTCAGTAATATTTCTCGAATCTTAATTTGAGAAAAAATAATAAGACAAACTAGGAGCTAACAGTTAAGAATTAACATAAATAAAAATTTTCAAAACTAGGATATTCTTTCGATACAACAAAGTAACACAGTCTTCGTAGAACATGATGTAAGATGTCACAATTACTAAAATTTTAAGAAAACTGTACTAATGTGCTTTTTTTTGTAGAATATTTCTAATTGACAGTTATCAAAAGAAATGACTATTCGTCTCTAAAGTAAATTTATCTTTTAAAGAACTAGAAATGAAAACAGCCGCTCTTTTTCTTCTGCTTCTTTTAGTTTTTTTAGGCCCTACTTTTAGTTTTTTCTTTTATGCAGCAGCATCTTATCAGCTTTATTTTTACGCGCAGACACTACTCCTTGTGAGTGACCTTACGACTCCAATTTCTGATTTCAGGAACCACAATGATAAACTTCAAAGATGTAAATTTATCCTTGCCCTTGTTGTTTCCAAAACATAATTGACTTTAATGTTAGCTGAAGTTTAGATTATCTCTTGAAAATGAATCATTTGCATTCTTAGCATTATCGAATTTAGCGAATGTAGCAGATACTACAATGTGTTTTGGTTGTAGAGATAAATCTTTCATTTTCACATTTTAAAATGATAAATACCACTAAAGTTGCACTATATTGTATGTTGTTCTGAACAATTCAACAAATTGAAGTTATCTTAAATCTGGACTGGAGTGCTTAAAAAATTCTTTAAATTACGATAGAATGTTGTATCGCAGCTGAAAATGTCTACATCAACTTCAAGAAATTTTGTAGGATTAAAGGGATGCAAATTATTATGGATTAGCTGATCTCGGAGAATTTTGCAATCTTCAGGCATCTAAAAGGAGAAATACTTTTTCCTTATTATTTCTGAAGAAGTGATTTTCGTGTGGAATCTCATCATTATTCTATATTTGATTCGTGAAGGCTTTTGTTGTATTTCTTAAATTATTTTTCATTTTCCGTTCGTTTTTTAATGCTAAAAACCAGTTTGCAGTGTCCTATATTTATTTTTGTAATATGAGATTATATTTTAAATTCCATAATTTCGTGATAGTAAAAAAATGTTTTTTTGTTGTTGTTGTTGTTTTTTTTTTAAAAAAAAAACTGATGTATTTTTCACCAAAGGGAATTTTACGATTGGCGCTTACTGGTATCTTTTATCAACTGACAAGGAAAATTCCGTATCATTTGTATAAACTTAGAGTAACAACTGTGAATATGGAAAGTCATCAT
>JAFIDM010012231.1:129565769-129596143 GCA_023159025.1 Thereuonema tuberculata | reverse complement strand
AAAAAATCAACATAAAATTTGATATAAAATTTGTAAACAAATGCAATCAATTAGTTTTGAATTTTTAATACGCTCGAAAACTCGCTATCTCGAATTTTTTTAGCGTCCCTTCGACTTCTAGATATCAAGAGTTTACTGTATTTGTATTTCTATTATTTTATTATAAATTATTCATTTCAGAATTTTTATTATCATTTTTATGATCAATATCTCTTTTAATTAATTTTCACTTATTCTTATTTGAAGCATTATTATTATTTAAAAGCTTATTTAAGTTCATTTCTGTGGTGAGTGTGAGTGGCAGGGAAGCCGAGCACCGCGACCGTTGGTCTATTGTGCTATCCCACGGAAATAAGGACAAAAGGAGAGAAAGACTAAGAAAGAATGGTGGGAGAAGTGCAGGGAAATGGGAGAACCTGAGCAAACCTGCCCAGCGCGATTCGTCCACCATCACGAAAGACACATGAGAACCGAATATCGGTACTCACTTGTCAGAGGTGAGAAGCCAATGTCTTAGCGACAACGGCAACCTCACGGCCCTAAGCTTATTTAAGTTTAATATAAATCAAATTCCATTTTTTAATGTCAACGAAACTTGATAGATTGAGGTTCTTACGATTTATTTAAGAAAAAATTTTAATGGACAGCAAAAATTAATGCATAAGCATTTCGACTAAAACAAAGATTGTTAAATGTGAAACGTCATTGGCAATTCTAAATTCTAGAAAAATAAAGAACCTATAGCAATAATATATACTTGAAATCGCTGTGCTTCTGCCTTGCACGTATTATTTTCTGGATTTCATAATGTTTTAAAAAATAAACCGATAATTTTTTCAGATAAGATAGTTTTAATTTTGCAATTTAGAAAGAATTGGCAACTAAGGTAATATTAATGACCTTCGAAAGTTTCTTAAGTTGGTTCTAAATTCGTACGAACGGATTCATTTATAAAGGCAATTCTGTTTAATACAAAAATATCCGTTTTGCTAATAATCCATTCGAACTTTGAGAGAAGGACTGAAAGTCAATGCAGTAAAAAAAAAAAAATAACAAGAAGGGGAAAAAAACGATGATATCATAAAAAAGCGTCAAGATTGAAATCAGTTTTTATTGAAAACCAGGCCGGCGTTGAATCAATAGATCGCTATCTGGACCAAAGAAATGGCGTGCGGAAGGATGAGAGGTAAAGGAGAAAAAAGGAATAACGACAAAAAGTAAACTTAGGAAATAATTCTTTTCTTTAAGTACTAGCTAGCTGGAACTCTGTAGAATTGATAAATAGTAACGAATTCCATCTCATTTCAATGAAAAAGTTTTTTTTTTCATAAAATAGAAGATGTTTGCTGTACATTACAATTCTTAATTTTTTCCGTCATTGATCGTTTGTAATGAATCCCAACAATAGAAGATCTATTATATTATTGTCCATAATGTAATAGGGAAGAGTTCTTTAAAAAACACAAAGAAGATGTTTAACAAAACTTATCTGATCAATTAGGTGTGTCTCCAACCCCCTCATTGTCTCCATCCTGGACTTTCCTATCAGGCTTCAGGATTGAACTACCTACAGGGATTCTAAAAGTTTGTCAAGGCATAATAATGCCATGATCAATAAGGCATGATCAATAATAACAATTGCATAATAGAAAGAATAACTCAATGGATTTTTTTTTTGTTTTATTTCTTTTTTTTATTCTTTTTTATTTCTTTATTTTGTTTCTGAATTTCTTCTGTATTCATTGCTCATAATTTTGAATATTGAGTAACATTCTGCTATATTTTTACCACTAGGAATTTTCAATATAAAAAAAAAATTATATAATATATAAATATGATTTTATTTACCCATGAACAGAACATGAATTACAAAGTACAACAATTGTGAGGTACGTTTTCGTCGACATATTGTTAGCAAGATAACAAATCATGAACGCTTAAAAAGGCTTTGATTTGTATCAGTTTAAAAAGGCTTTGATTTGTAAAGTCACAAAATAGCCATTGTTGATACTCTGCTTGTATCAGCTGAATGTTGTACTCAGCTGAATCTCAATTATTCGGTAGTTTTCCTTGCAGAAAACGGATTATTACGGGAACCTCTTTCTTTGTGTTCATGTTAATTTTTTTTCACTCTTTCCAAACAATGCTGTGATGACTACGTATTTTGAATAGCGTAGTCACAGCTATGTCCTATTGATCGCAGGATGAGAATAAAACAAATGCTTAGTTCTTATCACTGCTTTTATCAGGAGAACCTCACTGTGGACAGAGAAAGAAATATGTATATTTGAAATGAAGGCAAACAAGTGATGTAATGTCCTTTTTTTAATTTGTAGAAAAATTTGCTTCATTACTAAAATTTAAAAAACTTTTAAAATTCTAAAAAAAAAAGCTATTAATGAATTTTAATAGAAAATAATGTTAACATAATTATTAAAAGAAAAATTGTCAATCTTGATGTAAATATGATTAAATTAAAAATGTACTTTTCTCAGAACTTCCTGTATTAAAAAAAAAGCAGAAGGCTTCCGATCAATAATTACATGGTATATTAATTAATAAGTGCTGATCATTAATCACTCGACTTAATTAATAAGAAGGATGGCAAGGACTTCCTACAGCGATAATTCGATATATTTTTGGTTTTATGGTTTTTTTTTTCCCTTGTTAAATTTTGATGGAAATTATAATGGCCATGTTCAATAATTATTAAATTTCATTAATTTCAGATTTATCATAATGTAGGATGTAACTATCATTTCTTCAAAAGAAGTCATTATGTTAAAATTATCCAAAGTTAATTTAATTTCATTTCCTTAAAATCCAAGTGTTTCGAGCACTAATTTTGTTACGGATAGTGGAACTTCTTATTAACTTCCTATTTTTGTTTTTGTTTTCAATTTCAAATTTAGTGTAGTCTAAATTGACTGATATGAAATTTCACAATATTTGGACTAATTTAACAGAAATTTTATCAACAATTAATAGTATATTAATCACATTGAATCTGAAATAATAGGTAATTTCTGAGTTAGATTTGAAATAAAGCTTTATTTAAAAATATGTTCACAAAAATACTTCCAAGAATGTTCTACGTACATCAATATGGAATCCATCACCTTCTTCTGTCCCAAACACTGTAGTTTAAACAGAATATCTAAATTCTTCGATAATAAAGGAAAATCGTTGTTGTCCTTGTTCAAGGAAAACACAACATCTTATGGAAACTCAACCCCTGGCCCTTATACTTGATATAAAGCCTCTCGTTTTCAACCTTTACTGCTGCCCGCACCCATCTGGTTCTTAAAATACGTTCTCGTGCCCTTTATCAAAAATCGTTCAAGTTGGGTCAGAGTCATAAAGCTTAGTCATATGATAGCCATAAATTAAAAACGGATTTACATATTATTCTGCTTTCGTCATAAAATAATTAGTGCATGACATTTTTTTAAAAATGATGTATTGTCTAAAATAATTGCTTGAAAAACTTGAAATTTTTATGATTTATAGTAATTATAATTTCCTTCTTCACAGTTCTTGGTTACTTTATTATCTTAAAACTACCTGTATATAACAATTCTCTCTCCCTCCCACATCTAAATGAAAATAATTTTTAAGAAATATTCCCTCAGATCATATTCCAGAACATACGAATCACGAATCAGTACTAGATTGGAAAAGAAAAAAAACGAAATAAAAAAAAGTGGCTTCACAGTGTATAGGAAACGAAGCAACTCGTTTGTGACAGAAAGTGACAATAGATCGGCATTCGTATTCTATTCCTTCTTCATAATCATAAGTCATAAGGGTTCCAATTAGGCGATACTCTTATCTACCGGAATTGGAGTTTGGTATGTAGAGATGATGTAGACAGACAGAATGAACATAAGAGTATTTTACAGAGCAGTGCTCGAAAAAAAATTTAACAGGCTGAAGATTACTACCGAAAGGAACTGCGAAATGGATAACTAATAAACTAAATTTTTGATTTTGTTTTGTTTTATAGCTGTAACGTAATATTCTTCGGAACCTCTGAGAGAGGCTAATGCTGATGTCATGAGACTAGTGCTGACGTCGAATCGTCACATTATCGTAATCGGACTATACCATAAATTTTTTGTGTGGGAAGTAATTAAATGTATCAAAATATTTTCACATTAAATTATAAAAAAAAAAAACAACAAAGAAAGAAAGAAACAAACAAACAAAGAAAAAAACTTACCAGTAAGACGTGATTCAATTGTATATCTCATAGAATCAGCAATTAAATTTTGTTAACTCGATTTATTTCATTTTTATTTTACTTACTCTGACCTCCAAACGGCAAATCTGCTTTTGATTATTATTTCGTCAGGAGCATAAATATTTAAATTTTTTAAAAATCAAAATGACATCTTTCTTATCCTTAAGGACGAAATATATTCTCTGATTTTAAAATACAATTTACTTAATTCCAATATTGTTGATGTCAAGCAGCTGAAATATAAAGTAAAAATAGAAACAAGGTAGGGATAGCGATTATTAAACCAATCACAATGCTTCGCAACGTCTTCTGATACATTAAAAAAAATATAATTGATTTTGCTTTAATTTCCTTATCATTATAAATGTGATTGCTGCGAATGCAGAAGGCGCAATTGTTGCGATTATTGTGATTGTTGTGATTGTTGCTGAGCTGTATTATATATATGATTAGCTTATAAGTATATATTCCAAAATTCTCCCTAATCCTCTTCCTCGTATACATATTTACGAAATCCACTCTTACCTCCTCATCTCGAAAGACGCAATTGTTTCCATTGTTGTGATTGTTGTGCTTAATGATAATTTAATGAGATTTTAATGATACTTGTCCGAAGACAGAATGACAAAGCGGGATTAGAAGTCTTCTGATACTTTTATCAGAAGACTAAAAAACAAAGTTAGTGCTTGCAAAGAGAATTCACGATTAGAAAACATTTAAATAAGAAAAAATATTAATTAACATTAATTATTTTTTTGAACAAAAATGCCTATCTTTTCTTAAGTAAATCGAATCTTAAATTATTGTCTGATTTTTTTTAATTGATTTACTAAAAATGTTTAGAGGATATATCTCAGTTTTAATAAAGAAAAAAAAAACTATAATATTACAAAGGGGCAAGATAATTATTAGTAAATACAGTCGGACCTCTATTTAACGAAGTCGCTAAATTCCGAAAAAAAGTTCGTTATATGGAAAATAGATTCATCTTTTAAAATTACTTTAAACTACATAAAACAGATTTAAAATACAAAAACAATAAATATTATTAAAAAAAAGTAATAATTTCAATGATATGAAACATACCAGATGCGTACTTAAATTTTACTAATAAGTCTGTTAATTTTGTCTGAGGTTTTTTTTTTTGAAAAAGTGTTTTCGCTCATAGTACGTTTCACATCTTTGCAATGCACTAAAAACCTCTTCAGTATTTTCTTCAAATTGTAATCCGCGTCGGATTGTTTCAAATGATTTTAGCATTTCATCATAAGAAGGTTTTTTTTTTTTTATTTCTGCATCATGATCATTTCCATTTTGATCATCTTCATCTTCATCGCAATTCATAGCTAGCTGTATTGTTTTTATTTTTCACACTGTCCAAAATATCCGATTCAGTTAGTGTTTCCGAGGTCTCAACTTCAAAATCAAGTGAAAGATAATCATCAATCAGCACATCATCATTAATTTCTTCTTTTTCCCTCACCTGTTTCCAAATTTCTTTCATTTCCTCTAAGGGAATGTTGATAATAAAAACATTTCAAGGAGAAAAAAAAATAGATACCACGAAAAAGTTCGTTAAATAGAAAATGCACTTCGCTATTTGGAGGTTATTTTACGAAGAAATTAGCAAAATGTTCTTGGTTCCAAAGAAAAGTTCGCAAAATAGAGGTTCGTTAAATAGAGGTCCGACTGTATCCTTATATATTATTTCTCAAAGGGTTTTTTTTGTCGGAACGCCGTATTTCCTTTAATACTTCATCAAAATCAATGATTGAGGCATCATTTTGAAGATTACGTTCCCCGCTAATGACGAAAAATAAACAAATTGTTTAAAATTAATGTTTTCGTTAAAAAACTTTATTTCAAAAGCCTTTTTATAAAAAGGTAGACACGCTTTAACAGAAGCGGTTTATTTTTCGAAACCGAAACAACATATTAAATAAAGCGTTTTAGACTTTAAATATATACTTTTTTGAATTAAAAATGCAATTTAAAATGATATTTCATCGTTTATTTAATAAGAACAGATAAAAAAAAAACAAACAAAGATTTATATTTTAATAAAATTAAAGGAATTATTACAATAAGAAACCTAAAAATTTGTCAACTTCTCATATATTATTTTTAAAGGTGTTTTTTTTTTTTTATTTCCCTTAATACTTCAACAAATCAATGATTGACATATCATTTTGACGATTATGTCCACCGCTAATGAAGAAAAATAAAAAAATTATTTAAAATAATGTTTTCGTTAAAAAATGTTATTTTAAAACCTTTTTTAAAAACCTTTAGTTGTAGAAGGCACACTATGTTTAAAGATTTTGGAGTTGCTTATTATTTCTCAAAGGGGTTTTTTTTTTTTTTTTTGTCGGTGCGCCACATGATTGAGACGTCTTTTTGAAGGTTACGTTCACTTAAATCAACGTTTTTCGGCGCAAGTAAGTACCATCCTTATATATTATTTAACAAAGGTGATTTTTTGTCGGATACGGCATGTTTCCCTTAAGACTTCATCAAAATCAGTGTTTGAGACATCATTTCAAAGATTACGTTCCCCGCAAATGACGAAAAATAAACAAATTGTTTAAAATTAATGTTATCGTTAAAAAACTTTATTTTAAAAACCTTTTTATATAAATGTAGACACTCTTTAACAGAAGCGACTTATTTTTCAAAAGCGAAACCAAATTTCAAATAATACTGTAGCGTCGTAACTTCTAATACATCCTTTTTGAAATAAAAATGCACTTTAAAAAGATATTTCATCGTTTATTTAATAAGAACAGATAAAAAACAAACAAGATTTATGTTTTAATAAAAATAAACGACTTATTACAATAAAAAACATAACAATTTATCAACTTCTCATATATTATTTCTCAAAGGTTTTTTTTTTTTTTTAATCTCACTTAATACTTCATCAAAATCAATGATTGAGATATTTTGAAAATTACGTTCACCGCTAATGACGAAAAATAAACAAAATGTTTAAATTATTGTTTTCGTTAAAAAACTTTATTTTAAAAACCTTTTTATAAAAATGTAGAAGATGCAATCTATTGATAATCTGTTCATTTATTTATTTCCACATTACCATTCGGCGACTGATGAAGATACCATGCGAATTATTCGCACGGGTCAACCTTTTTATAAAAATGGAGAAGGCGCCATCTATTGACAATGGGTTTAACTAACATGCACGACAGCTGTTGGATTTGTTTATTATTTCTCGAAAGTAGTTTTTTGGTGCGAATTATTCGCACGGGTCAACTAGTTAATAAATAATAGTTTTTGTTTCTTTAAGGATTTAACGGAATAATATTTATGTAATATAATATAAGAATGGTAAATAAAATAATGAGATGACAAGTGCCCAATTACGTTATGTGAAAAAATAAGACTGTTTCCAAAGTATGAATTACCTAATCTTACTTTCGAATACTTGAATTGCAATAATTTTGTTTGTTGTTACTTTCAGCTTTATAGTTTTACAAATCCAGCCCTGAGCTAGAAGACCCTCAGATCCAAACTGAATACCATCTGATCATGAGAAATAAAACTTCGCTCTCTTCTTTATCTACTCAATGAAAGAGAATATTGCTGAAATTAGCATTAATGAAAATATTGTTTTAAAATTTATAAACTTTTATTAAGTTTACAAAAGCATCGAATTAATGAAGACGTTCATATATGACATTCATAGAGGGATCATGCTATCTTATAATATTACAACATACACAAAGTCAAAACAGTTTCTTTTGACCTTTTTTTAATGCAAATTTATCAATCATCATTAAAATTAGTAGGTCGCAGTTTATCATTTTCTGTGCATAGAATGTCCAGACAACCAGACAACTGATCTTGGAACATTGTTGACTACACATTATTCTTGGGACATTGTTCACCATGGAAAATGGTCTTTCGTCAATACGGCTAACAATCATAAAACAAGAACAACCTAAAAACTTTGAAGCTATCTAAATTTTTTCTTGGATCATTATTTAATATATAGTTTGGTGGCTGATATTTTATTTTTCATGGTGAGCTTGTTTGATATACAGATGCAAGTGTTAACTGACTAGATTTAGATCAACATCCTTTGAATACTGTTGCTTCAACATCTCGAAGCAATTGCGAATCTGTTTCTTGATTGCTTGCAGGTTCAGCAAAAATGAAAAATTGCCACCAACACTTCTATGCGCTGTTGCTGCTCTGTCAGTTGGTTTCGAGAGCATCCATGACATCAATTTACCCTAAAATTGTCTCTTGGAGAAAGATCGTCTAAGGCTTAAGTTGCTGTTCCATTTTCTACAGAAGATTTTCAGCCTGTGGTCTAGTATTTCCCTTTTCATTTTTATCACAGTCAATTTGACTGAGGGCTTCAACAATATTAGCTTAACTTTCGCTAATAGCTGTGGTAGCTTTGGCGTGAACCTCCTATCTAAAGTCTTATAAATATTTAGGAACTTTTGATTCGGAAGGCAAGAAATTTTTTAGCGTTGTCCATAATGAGAAAAAACATTAAAGCTCATTTATTGCGCACAAAAAAAAGTTCACTGAATCCAAGCACTACTCATCTGTGTTTCATCCAATTACAGTGTGGCCGGAAGTTCTCGTACCCCCTACTATGTAGTAATAAATGTAAGTATTTAATAATTAATGTTATATCAATTGTTGGCACTAGAATGCAGGTGACACTAGAATGCAGGTGTGCCTGTTGGAATGCAAGTGGTATTTCCTCATTATTCAGTGTTGTTCATAATCATAGGGTTATTATTGTCTCTAAAATATTTGTGTCTGCAATGTTATGGTTTTCTCTGAGATCAGTTCCTTTGTTTTCCAAGTCTTTAAGATGTCAATGATATGGAACTGCTTCTTTTGCTATCTACAGGGAGTGAAAAGAATAATATAAATAACCACATGAACATGCCATACTTCATTTGCATAGTAGAGCCATTCAGAATAGACGTCTGCCACCTAGTGGCCGAGAAGGCGGAGATTTCAGTCGATCAATCGTAGTCGTACAGGTTGCATGTGAAACTTATGCTATCAGTGAAACGCAGTTATATCCGATTTCTCGGACTTCGAAAGACGAATGATCTTTGGAGCGCGCCTCGCTGAGCTTCAGTGACGAAAACAGCCAATCTTACAAGAAGCACTTTGTCAACTGATATGACAAAACATGGTAAGACATCATCCGCGAAACAGAACAGTGGGTCAATATCAACTTCAACACCTGTTTATTCCTGTCGATGAGCTTAGATTTTGAACCATCTCCAGGAATCCGTATAAACCAAAAATATCCAGCCGGAACTGCATGCTTCAAACATTCATGGCAGAGCGGTCATTCCAAAATCGTTGGTGACACGACGTAATGCGCTGAAGTGACGGCAAAGGTGCCGCGAGCACAGAAATGGACACAACAGCACTGGAGACATGTCATTTGGTCTGACAAATCTTTCTTTATATTATTTCAAACCACTGGACGTGTAAAAGGCCCTCATGTTGACTGCCTCCCTGCAACTTTAAGCAGGGAGGGGTAGCTGTGTGGGGTGCGGTATCTTGGCGTGGTCTGGGGACATTTGTATTCCTGCAGGGGAAGGCCACAGCGCAGCATTATCTCAGCGTTATGGGCGATCATATCTATCCTCTGCTGCAGACTATGTTCCCTAGCGAACGACCTCTGTTCCAAGACGACAACGCATCATTCACACTACTCTGTGTCTAAGCACGGTTCGATGAGCACGAATAAGAAGTGGAACATCTCGTCTGGACTTTTCAGTCTCTTGATCTTAACATAATCAGACCTTTGTCGGGTATTTTGGAGGCCAAAGTGCGTGCTAGGTTTCCACCTCCTCCATACTTTCTGAAATAGAGAAAGGTGTTGGATACAAGCTGTAATTCAGGCGAAGGATGGACCAATACCCTACTAATAAAGATTTTGTCATATCACAGGTGTTCATATTATTTTGTTTACTCTTTGTTTCTCGTGGCATGTTCTTTCAGTGTCTTGTGTCAATTTATTGGCTATAGAGTCTGTCACTTCATTGTCACTTTCTCGAGAAGTTTCTATACTTGTAGTAGTAGTTACTGGCAACAGTTATCCTTGCAGTTGAAGTTCTTCGGAGGGTACGTTCTGTATATAAACCGGTTATTCTTCAGTTTGCTCAATGTAGTCAATTTAATTTTGTTCTGCTTGTAAACAAGAATATTCTACATGAGGAATTATGTAGGGCTGTTTGTGTCTTCTATACAAAGCCTAATAATGTGATTGGCTTTGAACGCTTGAGTATTTCCTCCTATCTTTTGTCGCTTTTATTTAGTAGGACCCACTTTCATATCGCTCACTCATTATTATTTTCACAAAAAGTCAAAATTAAATATTATTATGATTCACAATTGTAAAATAGAATCCTCAGTTATTCTGAACCGCACGCTATAATAATGGACATTGATCTGATTGTGAGTAGCCTTAACGCCTTCTCGAACTTTACTAAAAACTAAGTATGCACAAGTGCAACTGTTGTGTTTAATACAAACGCATTTAATTCACGAATTCAATCCAATGTTCGATAGTGGGCCTGGATAGTATTTCACATGTTTAATTCACATTATATCATATGTTTAATTCGCGTGAAAAAAAGGAACTTATTCAGATGTATAGGCTTGATTTTTTGAGAATTAATATGAACAGTACTGACACGTAAATCTAATTTCGTTTTTATTCGTACTAAACAGTATGTTTACTAAGTAATTCCTCTGTAGCATTCAAGAATACAAGGCTTACTTAGTTGTCTATTTGTAGCAGATTTCTTAAACCTGTTTTTCGAATCTCTTTGGTAAAAGGTGCTAATGATTGAGGCATTTCGTGTTAGTATTTTCCATTTTCAATTGTGCGGAGGTGAGTATTAAAGGCTAAAACGGTGAATCAATGGAATTAGTCGCGGTTGGTGTCCAGGGAAATCTCGCTTCGAAGTAACAAATTGTTGAAGACCTGAGGTTAAATTGTCAGAATTGGTAATGTACTATTTCATGCTTCATTGGCTAATCAAATTAATTAAAGCCCACCACAGCGATGACAGTCAATCAGGCTTCACATTCAAGATCCAGAAATCGGTCGGAAGTAAATAAAGTCCTAATTCGTAAAAGGGAATGATTACCATATTGGAAACTTTTCGACTCTCCTAAAGTCTGTTTCACAAAATTACGTTTGTTTCAAAACAAACAATGAAAAGATCAAAGAATTCTTAATCTTCAAGAACTGAAAAAAAATCTTAAGGCTAATGTTTCTAAATAAACGTTTATTCAAAAATAAGCGAAATCGATCTGCATTGGCAGTACTAAAATGCGTAGAAAAATCTTAACTGTAATCTTTTGTAACAGACACTGTAAGAATGAATCAAAGATACTTCGAATTCTTTAAAGATCTTTTATATTTAAAGAAGAAATGAAATCATTTGCTAAAATTCCCTAATACAACTTTGACAAACAGTATTTTATATTTTGTGTTTGCTACTCTAATCTCTTTTTGGTTTTCTCTTTACGTATTTGCCATCCGGATATTGAAAGTGATGCAAATGTGTATAAACAGTCGAGAAGTAAAGGAATTTATCGATCTAAATCTCAGAACTACGGTTTTTAATACGTAATTTATAAAGTTGTAATTATATAATAATAATATTTTAATATTCTAATTAATTTCTAAAAATAGCTCGAAAAACTTAAAAAAACAATACTTGAGCAGTAAATAATGTTTCGGTAAATTAGTTTATCAATTTAAAATTGGAAGTTCATTTGTAGCTGGATAAAAAAAAAGTACCTCATTAAATATAGTGTTGTATTTCTCTCCTGATACAAAGAGAAATTACAAAAGTGTAATTTGCAAGAGCAGAAGCTGAAAACGTAATAGATCTACTAAAGTATTGATGCTTATAGTAAATCAACATCAATTAAAAAAAAGATTAAACAACGAAAATCAGATACAGCAGATTGCTAAAAAGTTTAAAAAATAATTAAAAACCGAGAGCAAAGAAAATTTAAAAATAAAAAATATCAGGTATTAGGTAGAAAATAAAGAATTGTAAAAGAATTTCTTCAAAAAAATTTGAATTAGATTGCAGAACGATAAAAAATACATTGCAATTACAATAAAAAAATTTTTGCCATAAAATTGAAAATAAGTACTGTAGTTATGCAATTCACGTCAAAGCTAATCTTTAATTAAAGAAAATTTGTAAAGAAACGATTTCAAGAAGATATTAGTTTAAATGTGGTTAAAAGCTCATTGCATTTATAGAACAGACGATTAAAAACCTAGCTTTTCTTTGGTTGTTAAAATTAGCTGTAAGTAGTTTCAATTGTTTAAGCTCTCAAATACAAATGAATTAAAGGTCAAAAATAAATACTGTTTGCTTTTTCCACCTTTATTTTCTATGCCCATAGGAGTTCATCTATCTTGTCTTCTCTACTTCTTTGGTTTGTCGTTTTATCGGCGCTATCGCTTGGTTTCGTCAAAAATACATTATTTTCTTTGGTGGTTAATGAAGCTTGAGGAATATACACGACACGCGGCCCTGGCGGGAAGCCAAACACAAGCAGAAATGGTTCCCGTGAAAAACGGTTTCTACCTAACAGTAGGGACCTACAGACGGAGGGGATTCGTAATAAAAGGTAACAGGCAGGAACCGTTTTGCGATGATATGAAAGTCAGACTTAAGGTGGGCAAGTGCCTCTGCTCGGAGGGAAAGCAAATTGCTTAAGAAAGGCTAATTCTTTAATGAACACATTGCAAGAGATAAGTAGATATTCGTGCTTAGTTATAGAGATTAACTCTAATACCAACAACAGTGAAATGTCCTCTAGATATCCTCCTCTGTTTTAAACTATGAACAAATAATCCACGCTTTCAGATATAGTGGATTAACAAGAAAAGTTTGACATTTCTCCGTGTTGTTGTTGCTGTTGGCTTTTTTTTAAGGTTTTCCCTAATTCCATTTTAATTTCAAAAATCTTTAGTAATTGACTAGTTTCTTAATAAAAAAAAAGGGCTGGGGCAAAAAATGCACTTATGACGACGAATTCGTAGTATCATTAGTATACCTCTTTCAACTACAGGTATATTTAAAGAAATAAGATAATTAATGTTATCGTAATTAATTATGACCGTGCCGGCGTCTCGACGGTGGTTTGCCGTGCGGGCGTTGTGTCGACACTCGGGTTCGATTCCAGGACGTGGCTTGGCTTTTTCAATTTCCTTTCCTGTGTTTGTCAGCCTCTTCTTCACTTTCTCTTCTGTCTGAAGCCTTGTCATAATGGCTTCCTGAGGAAGGCCACTCAAAACCACCTCAGTATTTTTCTCAGGTGGTTCTGGGAGTTCTACTGAATTCCATAGAATGTGAACCTGTCTCCGGACAGACCGACTATGGATGGATGGAATTAATTATGATTGAACAATTATTGGATTTCTTCAATTGCTCGAATTAAAAATAACTATAATATTTTGAAATTAAAGCTTTATGCCCTTTTAGGGATTGAAAATTTAAGCGCAAATCAACAATGTGCACTTAAATTCTCCTAAACTCAAAAGATCTAAGCTGCTTTTGGTTTTCTTGCTTTCTTTTCATAGGAGATATGGGAGATATCTATTAAGAAAGCTTCATTATTAAAATTCAGTAAGATTTTGAGATACTGAGGTTTTTTATTTCGGGAAGTACATTTACAATAGAAAATTGATCACTGTTTCATTTCTTTTAGTGCTTCATAATTTCTATAATCTTCTAATCACTAGTAATATCGTAGATCGGTCCTTTCATTGATGCATTTTATCTATTTTTGGATATCAATGTTAAAACGCAGTTTTTTCGTGATATCTTTATATTGACGACCAGTTTCAAATTTGTTTATTTTAGACCTTGGAGACTCTTAAACTCATGCTTAAACATCATGTACATCTAGCTGATATATTTTAAGATTTCTTAGGATATCCATTTGTGTGATATTTGCGATAAGAATCTTTTTTTTTTTTCTTTTCTTTTTGTTTTTTGTCAATAACGTCTATGAAAAGATGGCTTTGCTTTATTAAATTGTCTAATAATTGTTGATTGACAGCTTTTCTAGTAATTTCTCTAGTTTCACAAAACAAAGTTTTTTCTCTTCTTTCTATTCTCTACTTTGGTAATTCTCGTAAGTATAAAAAAAAGTCAAAACTGAAGTTACTGCTTTTCCTGTTTAATAACACCAATGTCATTCTAAATTTATAATTCTAAATTGCTAATCCAATTACGTTTATACTCCTTATGCTTTTCGTCTTTGATTTTCTTGAATGATGATAATAAATTTGACTCTTCACAACATTTGATTGTGAATGCGGCAAATTTAGTTGTTCTTTTAAGGTACTTTTCAGTTGATTTAATGAAATTTAGAATATTACATTTCTAAGCCTACCAATCATTTACATCATGAAATTTCGTAGCCTAGCAATTTTTTGGAATAAACTGTAACAAAATCTTTTTTAGCATTTCTTCTACTAATTCATGGTTAGCTATTTCTTCAGGGATGATGATTGTGAATCTTAACTTACACTTGTTCTTGTTCCGAATTAATATATACAATGAGTCCACTTATTATTATTTTCAAGGCATTCTGAAATACATTTTTTTTATCTTCTGTTTTAGCTGGTTTATAATAATTGGATTGATTTTTATAGCCACACTCTGAAAAGAAAAGAAAAGAAAGTTGAAAGTGAAATATTAGCTATTGTAGTTTCTAATGGAGCTATTTCAAAAATAATCTTTTTACAATTCAATTTATATAAAACTAACAGAAAGACCCGTTCTTCGCTCGGGTTACAAGAAACCACATTTTCTGATGTGGATAATAAAGAAATTGCGAGATCACTTCGAGACTTTCCCGGTTGATACAAAAAAAAATAACTCAAAAGGTCTGATCTCATTAGAAATCTCTCATTCCGAAAACCCCTGGAAGTTCAACAATGTTTGCCCATCCACTCACCGCTCCTATATACATCCATAGTTCCAGGTTATTCGTATTTTGTAACTCGAGATTCCTAGATATCTTGGATATACTCAAAAATAACCTTTCCCTTGTTATTGTAACTTTATTTGAAAAAAAGTAAATAATATTTTCTAAAAACGAAATCACAAAAATTATTTCTGAAAACTAATAGAATGATTGTTGTAGAAAAGTGTCAAATTTTCATGCTTATTTTTCAATAACTGACCAACCTCTAACATTTCTTTACAAAGTTATATGTTTTCTCAAACTAGCACTAATAATTACAAATATCTTTTATTAAAGAACATTGCGTACACTTTGAATGGCGAACGAGGATGATGTTGATGTGTTTTTTTTCTTTTATATCTAAAACCAAAAATTCAAAAGAAGACTGCAGCAGAACTCTTCAGATGTTGATGTTCTGTCGAATATTATTCGATGTAAAAAATGAATTCAGTTGTATCTGGGGGAATGAGGGTGCGAGTGTGCGAGTATGTCTCGTGGAAAACGTGGAAAACGATGACTTCACCGATATTTTTCAAATAGAAAAATTGGTTGAATTTTTCAATTTCAAAAGAGATGTCACCAGGCCACGATATTGGACTTTTCTAAGAAATTCCAGCAAGGGTGTAAGTTCATTGTAAAGTGTAAGTTCATTGTATTTTACTAATTCTTTTCAATTTAATGTAATTGTTTTCGATTATTTTTAAAAATTCAAATTATCATTGCTGTATTTAGACTTATTGTTAACTATCATTACATATTTATACTTATTCTCATCTATCAAGACTCTTTAATTTTTAGAATATTACTCCGTATCTTGTGTTTTTACGTGAATTTTATGTTTTTATTATGACCTTGTTATCTCGAAAACTCGCTATCTCGAATTTTTTTTAGCGTCCCTTCGACTTCGAGATATCGAGAGAATACTGTATTTAGTATTGAATATTATTTGAATTGTTGACGCTCGAATGCAGGTGGAATGCATGATAAACAGACGCATCGTAAATATTTTCTTAAAATTTGAGTACCAATTAAGGGGTACGGGAATTTTCCGGCCACACTGTATAGCTAAAGTGAATCACCGCACTCTTACCACCCGTTTTTCTCGAAACGGCAGGGTACAGGTTGAACGCGTAAAAATTTCGTTACCAAATAGAACGTAAAGAATCGAATGGATGAATTCGGAATGTCATATGGACACAGAAAGTGGGGGTAACCAGGATCACTTCGAAATTTCAAATGGGAACTTAAGGTATGTGGGTATCGTTGGATGAGATTTGAAAATTAAACAACTTTTCCTGAAGGTGTTTTTTTGCGAACGCACCTTGTTTCAAAGCAATTGCAGAAAGAGTATCGGAATGACAATTACAAAAACGGATATCATCAGAATCCATATGGATGTTGAGAACAAAGCAATTGGCAATAATGTAAGCAGTGTTGTAACACGTACAACATAGAGATATTGTTAAAAGGAAACAGCACCTGTCGGGACCTGGAAGAGGTGCTGCAGCTGTGTAGTTGTTGACTGCTATTGTTTGATAGTGATCCATTGTAATTGACTAGCCATTCCAACGAAGAAGAGTTCGACATGTTGATGGTACTTGGAGAATACCAGTGGAACTGCCAAGCGGCCGCCCGTACATGTGCAGATCGATATCCCGAGCTAGTCCGTCATTCGTATTTCGACTTCTGGCAAACCGTATTCGTACACCCTTTGTGGTCAGCCCATTATCGATGCAGGCGACCAGTCATGGAAGAAAGAGCTGCCGATCTCGTGGCGGCGATGTTCGTTAATCCCCACGACTTCATACAAAGATTTTCCGTGATGCAGCGTTGTTCCAGCATATGGTAGTGAGAATTCTGCACGAGCATAAATTTCATCCGTTCCATTTCCGTTGCCACCATGAACTTGGGGAAGAGGACTATCAGAATGGTATGAACTTTTGCACTTGCTACCTTCCGCAGATCGTGAATTCCATCGCAACATTCTTTGGACCGACGAGGCAACTTTCAGAACTTTTGGGGACGTTAATATTCATAATGCCCACTACTGGTCATAGGAAAATCCACCCTGGCTGCGTCAAGTGGATAGACAGCATGTCTGAACACGTGCTGTGGCCTTTTCGATGACCGTATCATGGGACTTTTTTTTCTCTGCAACTTGAAATGGTGCCACATATGTCGAATTCCTCGAGAACATGTTACCTCCACTGCTGGAGATGTACCACTCGCAATACAAACGACATTCTGATGCAGCAGGACGGATGTCCAGCTCACTTTGAAGTATTGGCTCGTCAAGTTGAGGATCACACATTCCCTGGATGTTGAATCGGATGGGGAGGACCATCCTCCCTCACTCGAAAAAGGCCGCCTCACTCTCCTGATTTGTCTCCATTAGATTTTTTTCTGCTCTGGGGGCGACTAAACGACATCGTCTATCAAGACCGTTCAATATCATGTGACGACTTGATACAAAGAATTACAGCAGCTTGTCAGGCTCTCGATAATGCTGAAATTCTCAGAGCAACGTTAGCCGAACAGCAGAGAAGCCAACGATGTTTGTACCAAGGCGATCGACTTTTGAGCAGCTCTCGGCGTAGCAGCTGCGTCGTGATCGCAAATGACGCACTGATATTGAATGCTGCTGTACTGTAATTTTTGTATGAATAAACATGTTACAATATAGAAACGTAATAAATTTTTGTCATTGCAACACATCTCTCCAATAATATATATCTCGGTGTTCCGAGTGTTGAAAAAAGTCTTTGTAGAGGAATCTCAAGCTGATTGCAGCGCCGCTAAATAGCGCCCTCTAGCACCGAAGATTGCCGTCAACGGACATACATTTATTGACGATAAAGGTTTGTCTTACTGCTCCCTATCTCCCATTAAAATTTGTAGGGATAGTGATACAATATATAAATGCTTTTTTTTCTGTAAAATATATTAAAAAAAAAAATAAAAAAAACCTACAAAGACATTTCGGCTAACTTATGTCTAGATCATTGTTGGTGATAGAATATCATACAATAAAAATAAAAACAACAACAAAAATCAGTATCAAAACGTGAACTCTAGTGACAGTTAAGACCAATTTCCAATGAAAAATAAAAGCTTGTAAAATTTATAAGTTGGAACTGAATAATTTTGCAGTGAATAGCTTTGCATTCAATTTAAGAGAGACGATTTAAACCGAGACAAATAAAGATGACGATGAAGATGTCTACAGCTATCTTGACATTTTTAACTGAATCATATATAAAATTCAGGCTGGTATTTATGGTCTTCGGAAAAGACGAATGATGATTATAAAGGATTAAAAAATAATGCAATTCTTTCAATATTTTTGTTTCAATTTAATTAGTGTAGATTAAAAAAAATATATTATAATCTATTGAAGATGACCAATTTTCATAATTCAAAACCGAATTCTGTTAGGAAAAATTAATCTCTCCATTCCATGAGAAACCTTCTTTCTTTTTAACGACTTTTCTTTTCTTTCAGATAAAATACTTTTACTATTTTTCACATCTCATAAGAAGGAATGGGAGAAAAAAAAAAGGCTATCGTTTAGAAACAAAAGCAGATCTATTCAAAAATAAAGCTATTACGAGATAAAAATCATATCGTATTTACACAAAATGCAAGATGTCGATGTGTGCTTTGTAGTTTGATCTTACTTACTGGGCTGCTCTGCGATAGTGTTTCCTGACCGCCAAGAGCATAACGTCAATTTCTCGTCGTGCAACTCTGAAATAAAAAAAAAAGTTCTATCCTCTCTCTCCCCCCTTGCCTTCCACTTCTTCTCCAACAAGTATTACTTGTCGCCATGTAATATCCTTGTCGTTTTATTAACAGTTTGTGACTCCAGGCGATACGACATACCGAATTGAAAATCCTTTAATCTTGGTTCTTCTGATAAAATGGAAACGCCTTTAAGAAGAAACAGACGAAAAACTCTCTCACCAATTCCATCTTCAACTTTCTTAGTAGCTTTTCCATTCTTTTCATTTGCAAAGTTGAAGTTCCTTATTATTGAGAAAATGCTCTAAAAAAAATCATTCTTGGTTGATTTTTTCTTTGTTATCTGAGACAAAAACTTATTAAAAAGAAGTAATTTTAATTTTTCTTTTAATTTAGAATAACTGTGACGGGAAATAGTCAGGAAAAATATAAATTTATTTTAGATCCATGTTACCATTTTTGTTTCTAATAGCTTTTGATATATTTTATTATCTTTGTAAGGTTTAATGTATTGCTACTCGTTTTGTAGTTTGTTTTCTTTATTGCATAAAACATTTATGTAACATCTTTAACACTTAAACTCTCACTCGTTTATAAAGACTCGGGATGTCATTAATACTAAATTGTGACACGTTCGCGAGGGAATTGTTAACAATTCCTTTTATTCATATAATAACGGAAACAGACAGCATTATAAAAAATATTAAGAATTGAAAAAGGTTTTGTTTTCAATTTGTACGGCGAACCATTGGCAACTCAACTCAATTTCAGATAATCACTGTATCTATTAATTTATTATTATCCTTTTTATTTATAATTATTATCAGTCTTGTAATCAAGCATCTGGACCTTGTATTCATTCTCTTTACAAATATAAAGATAGTATATCGATGCATTTAATTGCATTTGAAGAAGGAATTCGTTTTGAAATCCCGAATTATCTATATAATTTAAATATTCATATAATTAAAAATATTTTCATATATTTTATTAGAAAAATAAACTGAATATTTATCATAACAATGTGCTGCGAATTGGATAGGTGGCGAAGTCTCCCATTTTGTTTCAAAAATCTGTTTAAAGTAATGGTTTCTAATTATTACAACAAATAATACGTTTCAATCTTCAGTTTTAAGATTCTCCTATTTTTAAAGAAAAAAAAGAGACATTTCAGAAGGTTTGTAGAGTTTTTTTTATTTATTTTTGTTCTCTTTTTTGGTTGGAAGTTTACTTGTATTGTTTATTTGTCTTGTTTGGGACTTTTTTTTTCCTTTTAGTTTTCTTTTTAGGTTTACCCGCAGGAACCTGGTTTTTTTTTTTTTTTTGATAGAACATCAAATCCAGCGAAGGATTTTACAAAAAAGCCGTGTATAAGAGTTTGGCTCATTTCAGTAACTTTGCTCCAATCGTATTAAACCAATCTCTTCTTGCAGTGGATTTAAGAACAGAAATCACGATGATAATAGAAAGTAAATATCAAGATACTGCTAAGTAATCACTCTTCAAGGACATCATCGATTTTCGATTTAATCTACTTATTATGCTAATATGTTAAAACTATCTTCTAGTTATCATGGATCTATTTGTAAAACTCAAGCTTAATTGTGAGAAAAGCGTGGCGTATGTTTAAATTTCGTATATGAGTGGAGTTTTGCTAATACTAGTTCCAAAAAATGAATTTCAGTAGTAGGCCTACTTATTTTATCATTCTTTCCATTTCTTAAAAACTCTGCTATGTGTATTTAGTATTAATTTTTAATCTATTTTTTATAAGTTTAAATAAATACAAATGAAATCAATGTAGTTGTTTTGGCACAACTTTACCTGAACTACTGACCATTGCATGCAAAACTCATCGACTAGAGTTTCCCAACATCTAATATTTTAAAAATTGATTAAACCGTTGTAGCTATCAAAGTGGAAAGCATAGACAAGAACATTAATTATAAAAGAAATTACAAAACGATGACAGAAAAAAGAAGCCATTAGAAAATAGCTCATATTGCAAAATTCAAAGTCATGTCAATTGAATATGTTTGCGCAGCTGTTGCGTATTTCTGTTTGCTTAATAATTAATAACAAGGTGATGAATTTTATATAGACTTATTACAAAAGTACGAAGAAAAAAAAGGAACTTGCGTATATGACAATTTGGTGAACTTAGAATTCAAAAAACACTATCTATCAACTTATATAATTTGCTAATTTCGTCCGTCTGTCTGTCTGTAACTCGATATAATTAAGCTATTAAGATAGATCCAAGGTTCTCAATGGTACCATTGAATCAAGGGTACCCAAGTTGGATAAAATATTAGTTCATTTTGTCATTCCATGTTGTTTCCATGAAATTTTAACTGAAATTCTAACAAAACATGCGTTCAAAAACATAATTTTGTTACCACTGCACCGATTTTAATGAAATTTGGCGTACTTAGTTTTTTACGCTGATTTTGAAACTCAAAATCATTTTTGCCGAGGAAGCTTCGTTCACAAGTTAGCGCAGTATTTAGATTATACAAAGGTGAGTTTTAAATGCCTTTCGGCGTTATGAGTGAAAAATAATAATTATTCTTTAGATAAATTAAACTTTAGATATGGTTGGTATTTCGTTCTTCTTTTTGGGTGCACAATGATCCTTTAGATTAAACTCTCAGAACCTATATAACAGGTGTACAGGTAAGAAGTACACCTAAATAGGTCGGATAAACATTAAAAAAAAACAAATGTTTCAAATCAAATCATCAATCGAATCAAATATAAATATATATATATATATATATATAAATTGACTAAGTTCGTCTGTCTGTCTGTCTGTAACTCGATATAATTAAGCTATTAAGATAGATCCAACTGTTCTCAATGGTACCATTGAATCAAAAATACTCAAACTGGATGAAAATATTAGTTCATTGTGTCATTCCATGTTGTTTCCATGAAATTTTATTCTTGGGAACTGACCTCGACAACTGAAATTCTAACAAAACATACGTTCAAAAACAAATAATTTTGTTACCACTGCATCCATTTTAATGAAATTTGGCATACTCACTCAGTTGCTTACGCTGATTTCGAAACTCAAAACCATTTTTGCCGTAGAAGCTTCATTCACAACTTAGCACATTATTTAGATTACATTTACTTTATATTTGATAGTTGATAATAAAATGATTTTTCAGATTTTTTTTTTTGTCTGTCGTCCGACAGGCTTTGCTGCTAATAATAATAATAATAATAATAATAATAATAATAATAATAATACACCTCACACCCCTGAACCTCGAAAACTCTTCTCCAACACCCACCATCCCTGACACCCACACTCAGCAGCTGCGTGAATCATGGGCTCGTAAGGAACTCCATGGCAGACATCATCACGAACTCAGCCAGCCTCATGTCGACATGGAAGCGTCGAACAGATGGCTGACGAGTGGTGAGCTGTTTGGGGAGACCGAAGGGTTCATGATCGCAATACAGGACCAAGTCATCTCCACACGCAACTACAAGAAACACATTCTACACGATGCAAACACACATGACGACAAATGCAGGAAATGCCACACTACGCATGAGACGATCGACCACGTAATATCAGGCTGTCCCCTTCTCTCTCAAACAGACTACCTCCACCGACACAATCAGGTAGCATCGATCGTTCATCAACAACTAGCACACAAACATTCACTTATTAAGAGCACAGTCCCGTACTACAAGTACATACCACAAAGCGTATTAGAATCACCCTCATATAAACTATACTGGGACCGCCCCATTCACACAGACAAAACCATACATCACAACAGACCAGACATCACACTTGTTGATAAGGTCAACAAACAGACCTATCTAATTGATATTGCAGTGCCTATCAGCAAGAACATGCAGAAAACTCACGCAGACAAGATCAGTAAATACACTGATCTAGCACACGAGCTCCAGAAGCAGTGGAGGCAGGATCGAGTACGTGTTGTACCCATCGTTCTGTCTGCCACTGGTCTGGTGCCTCACACATTGCACCACAGTCTCAGCACACTAGGACTTCACAAAAACACTTATGCACAACTGCAGAAGGCTGTGGTACTCAACACTACACGCATAGTTAGGAAATTTATGGACACAAGCACACATCCCTAATCATTCTTGCACACATCTTTACACTTGGCAGTATGTGCTTTGGTCCTTGACCCGCCATATTGTTTTTGCTGGGGAAACCCAAGGTTTGAAACATACAAACATAATAATAATAATAATAATTAGAAACAGCGTGAATTTTATTTTTCACTTAAGCACAAAGAAAGTGAATACAGTCAGCAGTGAAATTGAAGTAAAAATAAAAAAAAAAAATAACTTTTATCTGGTTTATCGAAATGAAGTTGTATGAAATACATTAAAGGAGAAAATGCTTTAACTCAATAAATAAAATAAAATAAAATAATTATGATGAAATAAAAATAGTTTACGACAAGAAATGCAAAATTTTCTAACTATCGAGAAGTCAATGATTATGGTTACCTATAATTTCCGAAAGCTACTTTATAGAAACGAAATAACAGAATCCATTATCTTATAATATTGTGAATAAGTTACTGATACTGTCTTGCATTATATAAAAAAGAATATATACGTGGGCCACTTATGGCAACATGGCAACTATTTTTTATCTGCCAAACATGTGGCACCACTGCAATTCCAGAATATACGTTTGAAAGCTTGTTTGATGTGCTTCTGATTGGCACCACTGATGTGGTCTGGGACGGGTTCAAATCTGCTGGGTGGAAATATTTTTTTCCTCTTTTTTTCTGTTTTTTTACTTTCCTTCTTTATTTATGGTAATGAATTTTCTTCTCTTTTTTTTTATTATTTTAAATAAACAATCCATATTTGTTCCGACGTTTTCTCATATAGGCCCGTGTACCGAGCTGACGACTGCTCCTGGCTGATGATGGTCATATTAGCATGGAATAGCTGTACCAGGATATCATTTGGTCTCACCCATTAATATTAATAAATAATATTCTTCTGAATGTTTTTTTTAATTAAATGTTCTTAATTTAAGAACAACGAAAACCAGGATCCGTAATAAGAGGTGTGAACAGGGGTCAAACTTTCTTGTAGAATGGGCAAAGTGGGAAACACGAAATTTCATATGAATGTTCTTTGTCAATATCGAAAAGATACGTATTCGACAATTTTTTTTTTATTTTCGAGTCCTAATGGAGGTAGACGGAGGGTGGGTGGGGAGCAAACTTTCTTGAAGTTACACGACTATCTTCATTTTCTCTTCTTATACGAAACTTCTTCGTTTGGAAACACAAAATTTCCGCATGAGTGTTCTCTGTCAAATCTAAAATATATACATCGACGAATTGTCAATATTCGCATCGTAAGAGGTGTAAATGGGGGAAGGGAGGACAGACTTTATTGTTGGGTACTTTAAAGGGTTTTCAGGTTACAAAATCAAAACGTAACTTTACTTTGTAATCATCACGTGCTTTTTTACCAACTAAAAAAGGTTTGAAGGGATAGGGGTGTGCAGAAGGGCAGAAAGAGGAGTCTTAAATTCTCCGATCTCGATATTAATTTCATATCTAGGGCTTATCGAGTTACAAACGGAATATAACATTAACTTTAACTACCATTTGACATTTTTACCAACTGGAAAAGTTTCTAAGGATCTCTTCATCATCCATAACACAACTTTTTTTGTAACCCAAGCAAAGAACGGGTCTTTCTGATAGGAATCAATAAGTTCGAAAGACAGCCTTATCACCACGTTTTCAATTTACAAAGACAGATGTTAAGGAAAAAAATTCATATTCTGTCATTGAGAAACATTCAATAATGTTGGGGAAAATACGATTTAAAATGCTATTTCATACAGCATATAACCTAGTGCCAGTTGGCTATATCATGATAATTTTGAGAAGGCTAAAACAAAAAAGCATGTATTTATTTATTTATTTACTAGCAAATGTGTCAAGTAAAATGTTTAGTGATCACGTAATCTTGGATTCTGAGGTCATTTTCTCAGTCACGTGACCTTTGATCGCGACCGGATTACCTAGTTCATCTCAATGAGAGGAATAGCTTGTCTTTACATTTTGGTCATCTAAAATGAACGGTTAAAAGTTGACCTGACAATCACGTAACTTTCGGGTGACCACGGCGATAAAAAAAAAAATATAAAGTCATCCTCAATTACACCTAATTGAATAAGTCACCAAACACACAAAAATTTGTTAAAAAAGTTTAAGAAATAAAAATATTTTTAAAATATTTTTATTTCATAAATTTTTTTAACAAATTTTTGTGTATTTGGTGACTTATTCAAATAAATGTAAAATTTTAATGCATGTTAAGCTTTTATACAATTACAGCTAATGTTTTACATTATTTATTAGGTATTTGTATTTCTGTGTCTTATGGTTTCGGAGGAGTAGCAGGCAGAAATAAAAATGTCATCTTTTACAGTAGTGAGAAAAAAGAGAGGAACTAATGCTTTTTGGGCGTAATTCTTTTACTAATGAATCTATTTTGCTAAAAATTCACAAATATGTTAAGACATTAACATTAATATCATTAGTAGCAATTTAATTCAAACATTCCCGTAGGTTAATAAATTAAAACAAAAACTGTGAAAATGGTATGGATAAAATAATAGGATGCTTAACTGGAAGCTAGTACTTGGTAGTCCCTCATTTTTGCTGATGCATGATGGTGTGAAATATGCGGTTCTTCATAGACTACTAATTTTAGTAAAACACAAATTTTTTTCGGAAAAAAAGGCTTCACGAAATAGCTTCTTGTAGACTTCGAACATCTTCGAATGGCGTCCATTGGCGTTCATAATGGTAAACAATCGATAATTCCCCATAGATTTTCAGTAAGGTTTAAGGTCAGGATTCCTCGCATGCCACTTCAAAATGTTTCTATCTTAAACCACTCCCTAGTCGACTTCGAAGCATGGCATGGGGCGTTGTCTTGATGAAATGTTAAATTTTGCCATTTGATGATGGATCTAAAGAAGAGGAAATATTTCCCAAGCATTTCTTGACACTTGGCACTGTTCTCGCAGTCATTCTCAAAAACCAATTCAACTTTTCTACTTTCACTCAAGGTTCTCAAACCGTAACAGAACCCGCCTCCATGGACTCTCTTTGAAAAGTACTTCAGTTCTTTAAATAGATCATGTTAGTAGTAGTTCCAACCATGGGAGAAGGTCGATTTGATGTTCTTTAGTGAGAAGTGGCTTTTGCTTCATTTTCTGAAGCTTGAGGTTGGAGGAATATGTTAAGGTAGTTGTTAATTGTTCTCCGATGTGGCTGTGATGCAGTGGATTTTTTGATAGCGTTGGCTGAGATTTGCTTGTTCCTTGCCAAGCGAAGAACCCAACGTGAGCTTTATCACTAGAAGCTTTAAGTCTTCCTGTACTTTTCCTGGTATCGTTTCTTTCCGGGTTTTTTTTATGTAAGATGCAATGACCTTTTTGGACCTTCCAATTAAACGAGATATTTCAGTCTTTGATTTACCATCTTCCTTGAAAGCCGTAATTTGCTTCTTTTCGACGTCGGTAAGTTGTTTGCCACATCCCATTTTGAAGTTACTCATTGAATAAACTTAATTTTATCTGAACTTTCTTATTTGACTTAGTAGTTCATTGCATGCAAATATCAATCGCCTGATTAATGTCTTAATTACCCCCCGAAGAATATTTTCAAACAGTTCCTATCATTTGTTCCACCCCGTTTTCACAATTTTTGTTGTAACCTTGGGAATATTTGGAACAAATTGTTTCCAATGATGTTAATGTAATATCTTACATATATATATGCATTTTCCGTAAAATAAGTTCATTATTAAAAGAATTTTGCCTCCCAAAACACGAGTTTCTATCTTTTTTTCCACCACTATACATATAGATTGTCTGAAAATAAAGTTTTAGATTTTACCATTAAAAGCGTAATATTTACATTGTTCAGAAAGTTAACAAAAAAAACCAACAAAGAAATGAACTTTAACATTTATAAGAAATAGTGTCCTAAAAATGATTCTTTGTGACTAAACATCCACCAATTTTTTTTCTGATATCGATCTGAATAACGCGTTGTATGGAAAATACTTAGTTTTGACAAGTCAACGGGTTAGGCTGCTGCTGCTTCCTGGTGTTGTTGGTAAGTGGGATAATCAATTTCTACTATCTACTTTATACTATGAGAAACTAATTTTATTTAAACAGCAAAAAAACATATTTTTTAACTGTGTTTATGATATACATCCAATTTCTACTTCTTTAAACATCTGCATCATAAATTTTATTATGTTTAATATTAAGAATGAAAGATCAGATGAAATCAAACAAAATGAAGCATTCCAGTACAAGAACTCATGGCATCTATCTTTTCATTGAATTGTTGTCGCTAAACTTGAGGGCATTAGTTAAAAAATTTATACTGTGTATATTTGAAACCACCCCAGTATCTTTCCCCAGGCATTTCTGGGAATTCCACGCGAATTCCATAGAAATGGGCCTGTCTTCGGACAGAATACTATGGATGGATGTGTATATTTCTTGTCGAAAGCTTTTTTTTTGTTTCATTTGAATTGATAAATTTAATTACAAGAATTAGAAAAGCTTCTTTTTCTTTTTTTTTTGTAACAGCGTAACATCAGTAAGACGTTAAAAATGAAATTTTATTAGAGTAAATTCTTTATAATGTACGAAAAATCGACGAATAACTTCCTAGTGTCAACCTTCTAATAACTCTTTTATAAGATGATTTCCATACTTTTTGTTTAAGGGAATCTACCACCATTCTGCCATAAATAAGTTATTTGAAATGCCATTTGGGAAATGACATGGTTTGTATAGTCAAACGTTTCCACATACATTTCCCTATAGTAGGTGATCGGTACACTTTCAAGACCCAGTATCCGACTATAAGAAACTAAAACAGAAAAAGATAGAATGTATCTTTCAACAGATAAGCAACTCCTGTAGTAGTCTTTGGATTATTCCAAATAATCCATCTGGAATTTTAAAATTTCTTCTCTAATTTTTTGCTAACCAAAGAATGCAAAGAATGCAATGCTCCGTAATTTTACAACATTGAAATTCCAGATTTCACAATGTAACTTGTCTTTAAAATAATTTTCATCTTTCTTTATGTTTAGATTAACCGAATTGCAGATATATTAACATTCATAGTTACTTTTCAAATTCGATATTAAAGTCTGTTGATTGCGGCCTTCATGCCGAATATTATTTAGGTCAAGTGCAAGAAATTGAACATTCTGTTATTATGATCATATTATTTGATTCCATTATTAATATTTAGATTATTCTTTTGACTCTATTATTCAATTCTATAAATTCAATTCGCTGAAGCTATCTATTGTCCTTTACAGATTTTATTATAGTTTCTTGATAAATATATGAAATAAAAGATATTCTAAATCTGTGAACTTTGAGGGCAAGAGCTTATAAAACGCTGTTAAAAAAAAGTTGTTCATTCGCTTATGTTCATTGTTTTTGGTCCGTGTCTCCTTACTTACTGGTTCTTTTTACCAAAATCCATAGTAATTTTCCTTGCAATAATCTACATCTACCATTATAAATAAATTTATAAAATTTAAATTTTCATGATGACAGAGATGGAACTTCCGATTTAAATTTGCATCTTAAAACTTTTTGTTGTATTATATGTTATAAAAACGTTATTCTGTCTGTCATTCTGTCATAAAACTTTAAGTTTTTCCAATTTTGTGACCAAACTATAAGAGATAGATTGGTCATGCAAATGGATAAAATGTAGATCTTTTTAAGACAATCAAAATGCTACAAAAAGCTTTCAAAACAATTTTTGGGTTTCCAAGATGTCGCCTTTTAAAGGGTCAAATTTTGACTTTTTCTCAATTTAAACGAAAAGTATAAAAGTTGGAAGAGAACATTATATTGAGAAAATGTTGATATTTGAAAGTTCTATAGAACGATATATCAGTCATTCATAAACGTTCTGCGTTTGCAAGATTCATGCAAAAAATGTAGGGCGCCAACTCGCAATACATCTGAGTTAAGTGGAGAAGGCCACAACTGGGCTGGGAAGTCGTACATTCTCCGATCTCAATATTAAATGGCTAAATAAATATATATTTTTTTTTAATGCTATACATGCAAGGGTTCCGGAGCGAAACGACGATACCCGGCTAGTTACTGAATATTTATCTCTTTAGCCAATTACAAAAAAGATGAAGTCAAGAAAAGGGCCCAAATACTTTCTAATTAAAGAAAATTTAATTTTATAAACAGAAGCAACTGTCAATATCATCTTTCTTATTGTAGATGTTATACATTGAGAACTCTCTATTAATTTGATATAAATTGGACTTAGAGATGATAAATTAAGGGCTAAAAACGACTATCGTTAAAGATGTTATCACAATAAATAACTTATTATTTCGAATATCTAAAAATACTCTGATTCTTTTAGGCTATTCATTATCGATTTCATTAATGTTTATTGATATTAGCATGCTTGTCCAAAAGTAACCCGAACTACAATTTTCTTGTCAATATCGTTCTTAATGTCAGAAAGAGAAGCTGTATATCTCTTTACGGATCTGCCTTCAAATCTTTACAAATGATAACTCTTGTATTTGTAATGAGAATTATGTTAAATACTGGACATCAAAGCTAATCGCTAGAAAGCCAAAATGCATAGAAGCCCAAAGTATTAATTTGGATTCATATTGGGATTCCAATGGATTTTTTTTTAATGTTGAGTCCAAAATCTCTTATATACGTAGTTTTCCCTCTAAAGTTCACGTGTAACGCAGAGCAGCTCTATGGTGTGTCCCTCATTCGCAATCGTGGGAGGTTTTTTGAGCGAAGCGGTATTTTCACTTGGCCAGATTTATGTTTCATTGTTTCACGAAACAGAGACACCATCAAAGTACTCATAAAAAAAACCGATGGTGCTCAAATATTCACTCGCAATGTCAAGCTTACCAATAAACAAATTCGCTTTGTTCCTAGGAGTGCATTCATTTTAATTTTGTAACAGTCATGTAAATGACTGGCAAATATCCTATCTAGACTAAAAGTCGTCACATTGACGGTGAGTATATGCTAGTCGAAAATGCTTGTGAAAATGAAAATAGTTTGATTAGATCTTATCATATTTGGAAATTCGAGTTACTCATTCGAGTAAAGTTTTTCGTAACAGAATTGCTCTGTCGTTTGACAAAAATATTTCAAATTCGAGTACAAAACATGACATTTCATATTTACCTAAGCTAAAGTACTGAACACATTGTAAATGTACAACTTTAGATGTTGTACATTTTTTTTAATCTTCTGAAGATAGAGCATAATTCA
>JAFIDM010012231.1:129483558-129560769 GCA_023159025.1 Thereuonema tuberculata | reverse complement strand
GAATAAACGTGAATAAACCCTCAGTAAAGCAATATTATTTAGAATTAATTGAATAATTTATAAAAAAATAGAACACACATTGTAATATTAACTTTTCTTGAGAATGAAGGGAACTACGCTCAAAATACTCTTTGTAATAATTAATAGGAATGACTTAAATTATTCTTCTTGTTAAATTCTGCTTTTAACTTAACTCTGCAATTCAATAATAATTTGTGGAAAATGAAATGTGTTATAAATCAAGATTTTAAAAATAGAAGCTTCATAGAGAATCAACAGTAATTTAGTTAAAATAACTAAAGACAGCAAATTTAAGCACTATGTAGTGTTATTGCTTAGTTCATATAATAACAGTTTCAAAGTTAGTGAAAAATTCGAATGTGTGTATTGTGTTTGTGTGTGAATCTGCATTTTTTTATTTATGTTATTTTTATTATTATTTCAAGATTCCCCGTTCTTCTTGCTGATTATCATGTGCCAAGAAACTTATCAAGAAAGCCTGACAGCTGAAAATTTGGAATTCTTATTTTAAAAGTTTTGTTTAAAATGAGTAGCTTTGTATATCTTTAAACTCCAATCAAAAGCTTATTCTCTTGTTAAATAAATAAATTTTAAAGAATGTTTTACCTTCTCCAATCGTTAAGCAGCATGGAGATTAAAATAACATGAGAATAAGAGTGTATTTCTTTATCTTAAATTTAGTCTCAGTTATTCTATTTAATCAAACATACATCACAATTGTTCGATAGCTGTACATATCTGTCAAAGAGTTTCGGTAATATTTTGGATAAAGGTTTATACTTTAACATTGTCTTTAAACATAGGAAGAAATTGAAATAGATGGAGATCTAGGGATCAAGCAAGCGTTGCAATTGATCCATTCCTGTACTTGGATAGTGAAATAAATTCATTTTTAGAAAGTAAAAAAAAAAAATTTATACTTGTTTCGATAAAATAAGTCAATTGTTTATCTTAAGGATGCCTTATAAAGTAATGACTATAAGTTTGGGCTTGATAATCCAGAAATTAAATTTAAGTCTACTAAGAAGTTTGCTGGCAATAAGTTAATCCAGGATAGAAAAACTATACAGGAACGAGAAGAGAATTGCATTGAAAACGATCGCTTTGTCATAGATTAAGGAGCAGTGTTTCAATCCCAACTAGCCTCCAATCGTTCTTTCTCTTTTAAAACATAGAAAAAAAAATTTCTGTGATTACTGCTTACATACGTAAGTAATGAATTTATAAAAGAATTAATAATTTAATAAGAAATAATTCTCGAGGTGAACTTGAAACGTAATAGAACACGATATCATTAACATTCTTCAAAAAGCTTTTGTAATAATCAGAAAGATAGAGGACAGGGAAATACGGTCTTTAGGCGTATTTGCTGAGATAACAGAATTTTATGGAAACTAACTAATAGAAAATTTTCGAAAAGAGTTTCTTTCACATGATATCTTTACTTGTCCTCTGTGATTATCTTTAGTGAGCTTCTGTTAGATTACTGTCATTCAACCCACAGATAATGCAGTATGTTGTAAAGACGGCATTCTTTACTTCTTTCTATAAATATCTCATTTAGTTTCAGTCATCGCATATGATCCTCATTCGAAAATTTTGGACAATATTCAAGTTTATTTTGTAGTTAATTAAAGTTGACTAAAGAAAAAGATGGAATAATAATGACTTAACTTTTAGATTTAACTTCTTCAGCTTCGTAACAATTAAAAGGAAATCTCAGCAGAAGAATTTATAAATAATTTATATAATAAGTGACTTATTTGCAATTAATTCATCTTCACATTACAAAACCTTTTTTTTTTCCTTGTTCTCTTCTCTCTTAAAGTATTAAACTTTGATTAGGATTAAATATTGATATTTAAATCTGATAGCTTTATTGGCAAATTTTCCAAAGATATTCAATTTTTAACTTTTTCATTAGTATCAAGGTTGTTGTTGACAACCAGATAATAGTTAATTGTGTTCTTATATATTGAATATGTTCTGTTTTCAATTTATACAGTAATAGAAATTGATAGAAATTCTAAAATGAAATCCTTAAGATTTTACGAATTAATGAGAAATTTGTTGCATTTCAAGGAATTTGAGAACCTGTATTATACCATAACACCTAAACCTAAGAGTCATCAAAAATCTATGAATGCTTTCTAATGACTCAATGTACTGTAATTGATACCTTGACAATTTTATCCTCCGCTAAGAAAATTGAATAATATTTGGGAGCTTTGGATTAAGCAATCTCAGGTCGGGAACACATTAATTCGCTCGTAACGGAAGTAACGGATTCGTTAGCCAAGTGACGAATTATTTTTTTAACACTTTTACATCCATAGTTTATTTGTTTACGATATCACTTAAAGCAGAAATTAGATTTATGTCCTTTCTAAAACAAATAGTTATTTTTTTCTTTTTTATCTATTCTCATTGTACATACAAGGGCTATAGAAAAACATCTGATTTTTACATGAAAGATTATCAAGAAGACGTTTTATATAAGACATCTTCTATACAATATCTTTGAAAATCCTTTGGTTGATTTCTGGTTTTGCTTTTTAATACTTTATCACGTTCAAAAAAATTATTGATTTTTTTCGTAACTTCATATTTTGCAAACACTCTCTCTGGAAATTAAAAAAAGCAGTCGTTTACGACGTTTTGGAAGCTTTTCAAAATTTGAAATTCTAGCTTTCTTGCTATTATAACTTTTACAAAAAAATCATATCTTCTACAATAAATCAATATTTTTTTGGTCAAATGAAAAGTTTATGAAGCAATAGCAAACTTCAGGGTCAGTTTTAACTGATAATTTATGAAGGTTGAGCAGAACGCTACGGAGGGTTGGTTTTGCAGCAAGAGGTCGAAGTTGAAATATGACCGAAAAAAACTGAACGAAATTTACACATTTTTCAATCTAATAAGTATTTTTAACGCTGAACAATGTCTTGTTGAGTTTTCTTATTCTGAAGATGTAATTTAAACACTTTTTATTGTGTTTGATTTTAACAATTTCATTAAGTTTTAAATACTGATTAAATAATCTCAATCACGGAAGAGTGTAACTTGTAAGAATGATATTTAAATATTTCACATTTCATTTCAATAAATTACTGATATAATATCAAATGTCTGCAAACGATACCAACAACTGCTGAGGGATATTTTTAAATAGCATCTTAAGAATTACTTCACCATACAGAATATGATATGATAGGTCAGAAGTCTTATTTCTTTAACATTCAAATCGTTAAAGAAAGAAACTTGACGACTAAGCTGATAGTCATTTCTTTAAAATTAAGAAGAATGTAGAAGATAGACTAATTTTTCATCAATCCACTTTATTTTTCATGTTTATCGTAAACTTCCTACAGGTTGGTTTTTTTAAAAGTAAAGTGGTGCTTAAACAATAAGTGCAAACATTTTAGAAATATATTTAGATAGCAAAGAAAGGTTGTACATCTTGAATGTCAAAGTTTCAAACGAGGAATTTGCAGGAAAAAAAGTCCAGAATTTTAACCTGTTGATTATAAAAAGTTAGTTCATCTCTGCAGTCTCTTTTATTTCTGTTGATGTATTGTTTGAAAAAAATCAATTGGTGTCATTTCTTCACGTAAAACAATCGAGATTACCATTTGTTAAAAATAAACAAAAGCAACATTTATATCTTGAAATATGCAACGTAAGCATTAATAGCCACAAATGGCATAGAGGTTAGATGAGGTTTGTTAGACGAGGTTTGATATTCTCAGGCTGAATTACAGATATCAAGAATTATGCTGGTAATAAGATCTTTCGGGGTAATATCCATTCAAGTCAAAGAGGAAATCTAAGCTTCTGGAGATTACGGAGCCTGAACTCCTTCTTCCTAGAGTATGCCATTCTTGCTGTGGGGTTGAGATCAGGTGACAACTCTGTAGGTGCTGATTAACCAGAGGAGTTCAATAGGTTCGGCCATTACGATTCATTACCATGTAATGAGGCCGATGGCTACCAGAAATGAATATCGGTCTTGAATGATGTCGCTATACCTGCCTTCGCTACGATACTGTCTGGAAAGAAGATCGGAGCAGCCGTTGATCATTATCCCAGCCAACAACATCGCACTCCCATCGCCATGTCCTTCTCATTCTCAGATGTTAATGGAATGATATCAAGTTTCAGGCTTTCTACTTATCAATGCTCATCGGGTGTCACTTTGTACATTGAATCGGGACTCATCACTGAACAGCACATTGTCCCATTCCATTAAGTTAGAAGGAGCTCATCTATGAAGAACATTAAATACTACAAACAGCTTCCTGTTGCATAAAGAAACATTTAACGAAGCCTCCGAGAGATGGCTTGCAGAGAGACAAAGCCTGCAGCCAGCCGTCGCGATGTAATGTGTCCTCTAATGTCTTGTGCTGAAAGGATATGTTGATTTTCCTCGCCAATATGTCCTTAGATGTCACGATTGGGATTTCTGGAATGTTTGATACCGATTCGAAAGGCAACTTTTGATTCTATGATTCTCATTTGGATTTATCTCGCTACCTCTGGTTGTCTTTATCTAGCCTCCAATCGTCAATTGGCTTCATTTCTTCACGTAAACAATCGCGATTACCATTTATCAAAACTAAACAGAGAACAACATATAAATTTGCCTTTTCTATCAATCATTACTGCTTTTGTTTTTATGAAATTTCAAAAAAAGTTAAACTTTCATTCAAATTCATTGAATACTTTTTTTTGCGACTTATTGTTTGTTTGCATAATTCTGAACAATAGTGTTGTTTTTCACAAATTCTATAATTATCTAAGGGTTATGATAATGATAAATAGGATACATTATTTAGAATCCAAGTTCTTCGTCTCTAGACAATAAGAGAAGAGAGCATTTACCGTATTGACAATACCGTATATTTTACGCCCTCGCGTAATTTACGCACCCCAAATTTTAAGGGCAAATTTTGGATTTTTTTTCTCGCATAATTTTCTGTGTCAAATAGTAGACTGGTCAGTTATAATAGTAAAGGGCCTCATCACGCTCGTCTTAAAAATGCCTTCCACCCGATCATAAACGTTTGATTTCATGAAGGTCGCCTCTCGCTTACAAGCCCCCCCTCCCTCCCGACTGAGGTTTACTTCAACTGTGGGCAGTGATACATCTCGCAATTGGTGTACTTATTTGCTGTTTGTGACGAAAATGAGTGAAAAGCAGAAGCTTACCTTTAAATACAGTAGTTACATGGCCAGTTTTAAAGTTCGTGTATTCTATTTGGGAGAAACATGGGAACCGAGCTACTGGGATAAAATTTGCTGTTTCGGAAGGATTTTTTTTATTTCTCGCGTAATTTACGCACCCCTATTTCAGAACAATTTTTTCCTCCAAAAAAAGTGCGTAAAATTACTGTGGATTTCATAAGGAGTAAAATCATTTTTTTTTATAATAAAACAGAAAAAGAGCAATTTGAATTTTGCTTAAGGTTTAAATTTCATGTAATTCGAGAAAGACAATCGGATTAATAAAGTGCTTGAACACTTGGGTGCGAGATGCAAAGCATTGTTTTAACTAATAATTACGTTATTGGACATTGAGAATCAAGAATCCATGATATACATTGATAAGAAAAACACTTGGTTTTGTTGATGTTGAACTAGCAACGATTATTGCAGTGTGTTACATCCAGTCGCCATGGACAGCAGCTTCGGAGAGTGAGGGATAAGGTGATAAAAATATCCTTCGTTTTCATATGGTAGTAATACTTCGAGCTGTGATATATAGAAAGTTAACCAGTTCATTCGTGATGTGTGAAAATTAACTGTATATTTTTTTAATGTTTATTTCCAGAGAGGAATCGACGTTGTATTTCGTGACGGATATGGCAAATGGACCAGTCGAACGCAAGTGGGCACAGCTGATAGGCCAAGAGAGATGAACGGAAAGGAATTACTTCGATGTGGTGATACAAAGAGGATAACCATTAGTAACCATGAATTGGTGAGAAGCATCATCGTAATTCGTAAGTATAATTTATATTTCATATTTTGCTAAAGGAGGATATTGTAGCGAACGAAATCATACTGAATTACAGCAATAAGAGAACATCGAGGGATAATCCGTGAATCATCTTAATATGGAATAACAAGTTGATTTAAGTGATACAGTAAAGACTTATCTGTAAAAGGAACTCCGATTTAAGTGATTTATTTTTTTTTAACTATAGTTGTTAAAGAACTATTTAAGCACGATCTTGCTTAGGGTTACAACGCAAAGATGTTGAACGTGTACAGTTGTAATAGACAATGAACTTTGGAAGAACTGTATTTTAATATTGACAAGAATTTTTAAGTACGACTTTCAAATATGAATATGTAATTTATAACATATAGAACTGGATATATATATATATATATATATAGTGTGTGTGAATAATGCTTGGATAACACTTCGCTGTTCTTTTTGGAATTGATTATTAATTCAAAGGTGTTATTCAGAATTAGTGGATAAGCTAAATTATACATCCTAAAAGAACATTTATATTTATGAGAGGTCAAGATATATTGCAAAATATTCTGTAGGTTTTAATGAAGGGAAAACTCATTCATTATACTTTGTTGTATAAGAAATTTATTGAAATGGAGATTAAGAAATAAATCTATTATAATATTTTAATTCCCCATCAATTATCGGTTGCTCTTGGTCGTCTTCGATTAAATAGATTTTGTTTTTTTTAACTTGGCAAACAATATTGAAAACTTTTGTGTACAGCAGCATTTTAAGTAGATGACTTTAAGGAGATCTGAGAGTATATACCCATCATTGCAATTATCCTTACATATATTTATCCTGCTACTACAATATTTCTCTTCGTTATAACCCAAGACATCATACTTGTTAAATTCTTTATCCAAAGTACCATTCTTATATATAAATTTTGAAATATACAAATTGTCGAAAGAAATGTTGAAGTTCATTCTGAATTTTTCTGAATCTTTCAAATGTTTTTGAAAAAAAAGTTCGAAATCAAAAAAATTAAAACAAACAAACAAACAAACTAAATATAAGTAACAGTGCATGTAATGTATATTCCACGAATGTTAATCTATGAAATAGTATTTTATTTCCCTTTAATTATTATATAAAAAAATCAAAAGAAAAACATGGTATCCTTATCAATATATCAATCTTAAGATTATACATTACAAGAGAAGGGTTTTACCTTTCTTGAAATGACTCAAACAACTTATCAGGATAAGCATTTAAAACATTTAATTGTCTTTACGTTAAGACTTCTAAGTTTCATAATCATTGAATATGAAGCATAAAACGTGCTAAACATAAGACAGAATATATTTATCCATTTATAATAAAATATTTGAATGCATATTACAAATTAAATAGAACAGTAAACTAAGAACAATATAAGGTTGGACAATAATTTACTTACATAAAAAATTCAGGTTATCCTGAAAGGTTTCTTTTATATTAAATTCTTTGAAATTAAAAAAAAAAAAGTTTTAACTAATTATCAAACAATTCTACATTGGCTTCTCACAAACTTAACATCAACTAACTCTAAAACCTTCTCTCCAAATTTACAAATTTAAATGGCTGTCCAGACGCCTTATGTATCGCTAAATGTTCCATAATAGAATAAGCATCTACAGGCTACAACAGCTAGTACTTAGCTTGGCTGCCGTTATTTTTGTTGAATTGAGACTATATATGCTGAACAGTTGAAAGATATAGGGATGAGGTTCGATGAGTCTTTGCTTCCAAGGTAGGTTATGGTTCATTGGGAGACGTATTTCTTCTAACCACGTCAAGAACATTCTTGCAGCAGACTTCGATGACAAATTAACATTCAATGATGAATCTCCATATAAACGCTCAGCGATCCGATTGAAAGGGATCTGATTAGGTTTCACATAATCGTTTTCCCAAATTCAGAATTCAGAAGATGAATACAGAACATTTCGATCTGCTGTTTTAAACTGTTACGTTCATCGTCTAAAAATCGAAAATCCAATTTAGGAATTATTATAAAATTTGACCCATGTTCCTATTAAATCATTATCTCTTGGATAGGCTTAAATATTTGGTATGATAATAATTCGATCTCTGAAATATGTATAAAAAAACCTACTACATATACATAAGAAGAAAAAAACATTTGATTTCCTAATAAGTCTAGACTCATTAAATATATTTTAAAAAATCGTATCAAGGGAAAAAGGAAAAAAAATAGATTACCATAATATATTAACAATAAGATTATACACTTTAAGTCATTATGATATAATGTAATTTTGTTTTGTTTTTAACTAAGAGTAGATAGGAGTTTGGAAATAATCTATAAGCGCAATTCCTCGAATTAACTGTATATAAATTCCCAACTGGTATGTATCCGAAATGCTTCAGTTCGTGAAGGATATAGGCTACCTTTCACATTTGACTCTGTAGATAATAAAAGTATTTAATTTCATAAAGTATGAAAAATGTAATTTATATATTTTCAAATTTGTTTAAATTCTAATTAAAATATTTAATAATAGCAATATTGCTATCATTTTACAACTTGGGTAAACCTATGAGTATCTAATTAATATATATGATGGATAACTTCATCAATAGATATTCCTTTGACGAAAAAATAAATTAAGGAAATTAATCACTGATTTAAGAAAGTTAATCAATATATATTTTTTACTTTACCAAAATATCTATGTTATTAAAAAGAAGCGGCTTATGTGGATACGTCCATAACAATTGAATTGCCCAACAATTGAAGTTCGCACGCGTGTTGCCAGGCAACAGACGTATTGTTGCATGGCCAAATTCCGACTGTTACAAATTGATTTCAATATTGTATTGCTTGTAGTCTTTAAAATTTAAATTTTTATTTAGTTTTAAGTCTTATTTTTTTATTTACTTGATGTAATTTGTATTTTTGAATGTTTTCCGTTACATATGCAACGCTTCCGGAGCGCAGCAACTGACAGCCTTTCTAGTTACTTTCTAATAAATAAAAAGATCGGAATAAATCAATAGACTATTTATCTTTATCAAATTGTTTTGCTATTGTTTTAATTTCATAATTTTAAATTATAGTAATTTTCAGTTTTGGCTTATTTGACCAATGACGACTACGGTCGTTCCATTTATAGCATTTGATGTTAAAGTTTATATATTTCTAAATCTTTAGATTCTTTATGCTCATTATGTATAGTTATTCTATACTATAATTATAGATAGAAATTCCTTGATGAAAAACGCTCTCGTCGAATACTGTTCCAAGAAAATAACAAAAATACAATGTAAATATTCACAAAGATAAACATAAAAAGTAATTCAAACATTTCAATATATCTTCTCCTGTATACTATATTTGAAAAATATATAATATTTGTATATGACAAATATGCAATACTTGCATATGAAAAATATATAATATTGTATATTTTAATACACAATATCAATACATATAACTTATCTACAAAATAATCATGCATGTTTCTATTTCAAGTCGTGCTTTGTCATTTTTAATTACAAATAGAATCCACATCCATTAACAAGGATCTTATTTGTAATTAAAGATAACAAAGAACAACTTGTAATAGAAACATGAATGATTAACCCATTTAAATGTATAAATAAACACATACGTTGTTCATAATTGTACTTTAGAAATCATCCACCAACATGTAAACAAATATATAACAAATTGACTTCCATCAACTTATTTTTATTATGTTTTCTATTGTTACTCTTTCGTGTTGGGAAAGAGTATTATTATTATTATTATTTGTTTAATATTATGTCATTATTATTTTCTCTTAATATAAATTTTTTCTTAGAATGTAAATATGGCTTGAAATCGCTTGATGAAGGCTGGCATTAAAATGCAGTCAAAATATTGTATTTTTTAAAATTTGTAAATATATAGGAGAAGATACAGTATATTGAAATGTTTAAATTAAAAGCCTGATGTTTTTGTTAAATTATAAAGAAAGTAGAAACATGGATTTATTTTCTACTTAGCGAAATACATCTGTGATAAAATTTACTGTCTAAGAGGAATTATTAGTTTCTTATAATGAAAATCTTATTCTAAAGTCCCCTACACAATAAACTGCATACTTGACAAGCATGCAGTTTCAAGCATGTTTGATAGTGTGGATGGAAAATTTCATCAAGCAAGTGCTTGATCAAGCGGCTTGATGGAAATTTCATCTGCAGGCTTGACAAACCACGGCTTGCGCATGCGTGGTGGGTATTTTTGCAAAAAAAGGTCAGTTGCGACTCAGCTCTCGGCCAAGATGCATCTCTCCGTAGTTTCCTTTCCACCACGGCTAGTGATCTGCGGAAAGGACACAGAAGTATTGGAAGAATTCATTCGGGTTTACCAAAGTAATCCTTGTCTCTGGCGGATTAAATCTAAAGATTATCATGATAAGGCTAAGAAAGAAACAGCATATAATATATTATTAAGAATATATAAAAAACATTGATCCACACGCCGACCTGGATATCATTGTGAAGAAAATAAATAAATAAATAAATTATGGGTGTTACGAGTGACAAAAGATTCAAATAGGTTTCTTCGTTCATTCGCAGATAATTATGCCAATCATTACGATATATTTTCAGTTCACTCAGTAAGTCAATGTGAGAATAGGTTTTTCTTTTCAGTAACCAGTCTTTACACCATATGCCACGTTTCTTATTTCGTGTTTTTCTTTTTAAAATCAGGACACAACGCAGCCAAAGCAAGCAAAGCGTCGTCGTCCGAACTCGACATATCTCAAGCACAAAATGATGCTAGTCAAGCACGCAGTTACGTGTAGTGGCGAGGGGGTATTTGTGCATGCTTGATCAAGCACGCAGAAAGTGTGTAGGGGCCTTAAGTTATCGTCATCTGGAACAACTTGAAATGATAGATTAACTACAAAACTGATTTCATAAACATTGTATGGTAGAAACCCTAAATTTGCATTTAAGGTTTTAAATTTGGCATTTCATATTGAATGAGTTTATAAATTGTTTCGTTTTGTAATAAAAGTTCTTATTAGCAATTTCAACAAAAATATTGCAACTGTTCAAGTTGAGTTTATTTTTTCTATACCTTTCTATAGTATTAGAAATAAAAGTAAAAAATATTACCGCGGGTTGAGATAGAGGAATAGATCTCCTACAAAGATAGACTAAAAATGAGATGGCTACTTGCTGCAAACTTTATGCTACTAAACATTTAATAATCCAGGTTGCTCAGTGATTAATTAGTATAAAATAAAAAAAGAAAAGCAACTTTACCGCTTTGTAAATTTACTTAGTTATGGTCCTTTTATTCTAATATTTTAAAATTCTAATTTTTTATGAAAAAGATTGCTTTGCAACATAATATTTACAGTAACAGTTTTCAGAAGAGAGGTGAAAATGTGATTCCAAGCATTCGTAAATTTAATTCATTTTGAAAAATACCTAAATATCACATTCTGTAAAAATTTACTTTTTGTAGAAAATAACAATTTCAATTTGCTTTAAAGAAATTTTCATATGAATAAAGATAATGGGCGGAAATTTTTTAATGTAATCTGTAAAGTATAAATTGAAGTAGTACACGTTCTTTCTATACATATGATCTTGCATGTCATTTATCCACAATGATGGCCGGGCTATTGGCGTGTGGCTACGACATCTGTCTCTCACTTCTGAGTACCAGGATTTGGTACTCATGTGCATTTCATGCTGGATAATCCGCGCTTGGCAGGTTTTCTAAGAGTTCTCCCGTTTCCTTTACACTACTTCCACTATTCTTTCTTCATCCTTTCCCCCGTCTGTCCTTTTTTCCGGCTTGGTAGCATAATCTAAAATCGAATTGCTCGGCTTCTTCACTCACATTCACCACACACAGCATAACAAATTCATAATGATTTCTTCAGCTTTCATCGAGATAAAAATCAAAACAAACAACAATAACAAACAAAAAATTGTAGATGAAATAACAATGTGATCAATCGCCAGATTATAGATCAATACGGAAATAGTAAGTGAATTTCTGGTTAAGAAACACTATACCTATTAGTCAATCTGATTAATAAAAATTTTTAATAATGGCACAAATTCAAAATTAGTAATGTTGCGGATTTCTCTATTAGAATATATAGAGTATAAAAGTGAAACTAATCGTGGAAAACCAAAAGTCATTTATAATGTTTTAATTGTTTGATTTTTTTTATTTAATTTCAAAGCTAAAACAAAAGGGAAATGATAAGGTTTCAGCTTTGAAATTATACTGCCAGAGTATATATTCTTTGTTTCCACAGTAAAAATAGTGGATGAACTTTTTCGCTATTTTGTAAAGAAATATAAAGATAAAAAAATTGTATATGAAATAAACAAAAATTGTATATGAAATAAACAATCTGATCAGTCGTCACATTATACCAGGGCGAAACGTAATGAGAACTGAATTTTTATTTAAATAATTAGCTACTGGACGTGAAATGCATATCACGTGCAGGAAGTGCAACCATTATTGAACACGACTGGGCACGTGCGTCGCTCTGATTTCCAGTATTGTACAACCACAGACATTCGAAGTTGATAGTGTTGATTTTCGCCTATGAGCTGCAGAAATGGAGCAACATTATACCATTAAATTTTGTATTCATTTACAAAAATCTGGAGTAGTGCACCAACACGCAGTGGAGTCTGGAAAGACTATTAATGGTCCATATTAGGCAACGTTTGGGAAAAACTTCGTAAGCACGTAAACCGAAAACATCCTCATCTGAAAAGGAGATTTTTAACTACTGTAATTTTATATCAAATAATATATGTATTTTATTCTTCTTCAAAAGAATTACTCGAAAATCGTGTAGTTTGAAACCGTGTAATTCGGGGGAAGGTATCCGTGTTCTTCGAAACTCGTGTTCTTCAAGTACCGTGTTCTTCGGGGGTTAGATGTATTCATTTACAAAAATCTGGAGTAGTGCACCAACACGCAGCGGAGTCAAGAAAGACTACTAATGTCCATATTAGGCAAGCATATTTGGGAAGCATATTTTCCCAAGCATATTTGAGAAAAACTTCGTGAGCACGTAAACCGAAAGCGTCCTCATGTGAAAAGGAGATTTTTTTCCTTCATCCCGATAACTCGAGGCCGCATATTTTTCGCCATGCTGCTGATTTCATTCAGAAACAAACATTCAGGTACTTCCCCATCCACCATACTGTCCAGACTCGCTCCCTGTGCTTTTAGGTTATTTTCTGAATTAAAGTTGGTTTTTTTCTGAATGAAGTCAGCGACATGGTGAGAAATGTGTAGTCTTTCGTTATCGTGAAGGAAAAATCTCCTTATCAGATGAGGATGTTTTCGGTTTACGTGCTTACGAAGTTTTTCCAAACGTTGCCGAATATGGACCATTAGTAGTCTTTCCAGACTCCACTGCGTGTTGGTGCACTACTCCCGATTTTTGTAAATGAATACAAAATTTAATGGTATAATGCTGCTCCATTTCTGCAGTTCATATGTGAAAATCAACACTATGAACTTCGAATGCCTATGTTTCTACAACACTAGAAGTTAGAGCGACGCACGTGCCCAGTCGTGTTCAATAATGGTTGCACTTCCTGCACGTGATATGCATTTTACGTCCAAGTTGCTAATTATTTAAATAAAAATTCAAATACTTTTTGATCAGCCCTCGCAGATCAATACGGAAAAAGCAAATGAATTTCTGGTTAAGAAACACTATACCTATTAGCCAATCTAATTCATTAAAATTTTTAATAATTCAAAATTAGTAACGTTGCTGATAATGTCTACTAGAATATACAGTATAAAAGTGAAACTAATCGTGGAATACCAAAAGTCATTAAAAATTGTTTGATTTTTTTTTAAAGTAGATGTCATACCTAAGCAGAAAACACATGATCTTGAAGTAGTAAGTTTCGACGTAAGAATGCAGCATGCAGATTTATAGATTTGTAGAGCAGAATCATTTTTATTAATTTCTTTCATTAAACTAAATTATATTCTTATGGAAAGATTCTGTTTGCAAAAATGAGTTCCTCCAATTCATTGCAAAATCTAAGAAGTCTCAGCCGATCTTCATGAGTTCTTTGTTCATGTATTTCAAGTTCTTCTATTCCTAGCCCTCAATTCACTTCTTACTGTAAGTAAATATAAAATTCATCTCCTATAACTATACGTTCCTATGATCTTGGAACGTATTTAGCATTTAAATGTTAATTGCACATCTGATTACAGTAAAAGTTAGCATTATGCTATCAAATTCATTATAATTAATAGTACACAATATTGCTGTGACCTCTTGAGAGATGTTCTCTAACTACAGTCCTACAAAAACAAATGTTGGAAAAAAAGCTTATGTTCATAATTAAAAAAATAGTTAATAATAGATATCATATAAGCCGTGCCGGTGTGATCGTGCGGTTTCAGGCGTCGGTCTGCCGTGCGGCCTGTGTGCCGGTACCCGGGTTCAAATCCCGGTCAAGAGCATGGATGTTTCATCTTTCTTCTACCTGTGTTTCGTCCGTTACTACCCTGGGACTTACTATCTCAGGGTTATTTCTGGACGGGATGTGAATCTCGTCCCCCTTCTGGAATTTCCTAGCCTCACCCTGACGTTGTCAGGTAGGGCTAGCCCGTGGTCCATAGTTGGCCTAAGTCCATAAAAGGAAGGAAGATGCCATATATATATATTTAGTCATTTTCTTACAGGTTTCATAGATTGTCAAAATAAAAAAAAACAAAAAAACAAATATTCTTTATAAAAGAGTAATTATTTTTGATTGATTTTTTTTATTATTGTTAGACTTAATCAAACTTTTACCGAATTACTTACTTTCACCCTCTAAGCTGGCAACTTAGTATTTAATTTTAAAAGTTTCTTAAAATGTATCCATTTTGGTTTTAAGAAACCTGTTTTTCGTTTTTTGCTCTCATTATCAATATTTAATTTTATTTCTCTCAGTAATGACTTTGCTTTGAAAGCTTTGTTTTTTCTTTTCCTTGCTATTTTTTTCCCCTTAATTCTCACTTTTGTTGTTTACATTATTAGGCACTTCTACTTTTCTTTTTTTACTTATTTGTTTTTTTATTCTTCCTTATACCTCCGTATTGTTTGTTTTTCTTCTGAAGATCATTGCATGATTGCAACTATCATTAATGAGTATTAATTCTTCATTATTTTCTGGATGACGAACTAAGCTGAACAGAAATTATTTTAACAATGGATTTTTAACCAAGAATTTTATATAGAATGATCGTGTAGAAAACAATAAACGAATTTATACTAAGGAAATGTAAGCTAATCTCAAACTAGGAAGCTTAAACTTTGTCGTTAGTCTTATATTTAAAATAAAGATAATAAGAAGTTAAAGTTTACTATTAATTCGAAGTGTTTTAATATGTTTCAGTTATTAACTACAGTGAAACCTCCGAATAGCGGACAGTCACGGGACCGGAAGTTTCGTCCGTTATTGGGAGGTGTCCGCTATTGGGGAGGACTATCTTTTTTTCAATTTTTAGCTTATAGCATGTCATTTAATGAAAAATTACGTACAATCTTAAATTTCTACAATTAACATTGCCCTATGAGAAAATAAGAACAATTGCAAACTCTTTACTGTTTTCCTTTTTAAATGAATGCTAATCCATTAGTCTTACTTAAAATAATAACAAAATTAATTACAGTATTAATTTTGTCATTATTTTAAGTAAGACAACGGATTAGAAAATTAATTTTATTAACTAAAGTAATCAGTTAAGAGAGTTTGACATTTCTTTTTTGCATTGAAAACATGTTTCTCAATATCAATATTTAAATCGTTTAACTTTGCAAGGCCTTCAGAGTCCCCTTTGCTTCCAACGCCTTTTCTTGCAATAACGGTCCACTAATGGGAATGTTTTTTTTGCTCGTGCAGCACAAAACTAATCGAAGACAACAGAGTCGATCGTACTTGTCTCCGTTTCCGAACTTTGATGTGTTTGGAGTTTTCGTTGGAGTTCGTGATCCATAATTTCAAAATTTCCTCTGGATGCTACGTATTACTGTAGCCTGATTCTATTGCTTTTGAAAAGCAACACAAGATCGTTCATTTTCTGTAGAATGTTGTCCGTTGTTGGGAGTGTCCGCTAATCGGAGGTCAATACATGGAAACGTCTATATTAAGGGACTAGGGATTGCAAAATTGTCCGCTATTAGGGGGTGTCCGCTTTTCGGGAGTGTCCGTTAGTGGAGGTTTCACTGTATTAATATAGATTAATATACCTTTCGAATCAATAATAACTAGTAATAATGTTACATGATTAGATTAAGCAGTTTATTACTTCTATTAATTTGAGAATGCAACACTATTTCTTCTTGCAATACAAGAAGGTTTCTAAACAAAAACAAAATTAAGAATAGAAAAAGAAACTAATACCAAATGTGCCCAATAATTCAACAAAATGGTAACCTCGGAAGACACAAAGGAACCAAAGAAAAGAAACTGTTAAGTAGTTTTCAGTTTTACTTTGTCAGTTAACGGTTACATCAATTAGGCAATAAATTCTTTACTTTTTAAATAAAAAATCAAGGTCGTACTTTTGGTTAAATTTGAGGAACTTAGATTAATAATTAGGCCATATTCTTTTAATTTTTTGCCTCATGTTTTCAACTCATAGCAAAGCGCTGCAGAATTGATGAATTAAAGTAATGTTTGGGATTTGCGGAGCAGTTTACAACATTTGATATCTTCAAGTTCTGATCCAAGAGCAGAGCCTTATTGATCTGTAAACTTGATAGTTTGGGATGAAGTTAACTTCTGAATTCACCTGAACAGATCGATATCAAGATAGACTATACATAATTCTCATTTCTTATCATTGTCTAGTAAAGGCGTATTGCCTATCTGGAGACTTACCTTAATCCAAAGTAAAATTATTTTCAAGCTTATCTAATCTTCGTTGACGTAGATAGTATCTGACTCATTTTTCCATTTAAAAAATATCTACGAAATGCTCTGATAATTGTCAATGAGTACAGTACTTCAATAAAAAGAATTATGTCAACGTATTGTAATGTATTTCATGTTGCAATACCTTATCCTGTTGCTTACTTAAGTTTTGTTTTTATTCTAGAACTGTTCTCTAACGATTTCTCTCAAATTAGCTTATGTCCCAAACTATTATTCGCAGAAAACAACAAGTTCTAATGACTGCTGAAGTAGATCTTCAGATAGCATGGAAGTCTGAAATTCATCAATTGCACTGCAAACGATCCTTGTTTTTTTTTTTTAAAAAAAGCATTATTTTATACAAGTAGTAAAATGCTAAGTGATAGAAATAAACTAATGACATTTTTGGAATCAGTGCATACAATTTTATACAAAACAAGTGTCAAAATCAAAATAGCAAATTCCTTGTTGACCAGTGATGTAGTGGCAATTTGAAAGAAATTTCGGTAGATGCAAGTTACTGTGATATTCTTAGAATTATTGATTGATTTTTTTTTTAAATTAAATGTTTAAGAAAGAATGATTAGTGGAAGTGTTGGGTAACATGATGTAAATAAATAAAGGAGGAAAACTGAGATGCTCAAACACTTTAGTTCAGCTTCAATTAAGAATCTAAGTTTGTCATTGTATTCTAGATAGTATCATCACTGGAGGTTACGTTCATGTTTCTAGTTACATTGTTCTAATATTAGCATTAGATGTTATTTTAGCGTAAAGAGCTACTAGAGTTTCAAATTTCTTAGCCTTCTTGTTCCTTCATTATTCTCTAATTGACATTGATTTATTTCTCGTTTGAAACATGAGTTAACAAGATAAGATCTTGTTATATTTAATCATAATCATAATGCAAAAAAAAAAACTATTTTAAAGTCAACTTAACGTCATTATATTGCAATGGTTTCTCTGAAGTTAATAAGTATTGCAATGATATCATGTAAAAAAAAAAATATTAGTGTCCTGGTATCTAACGATGAAAATCAACACTTATGCATTGAATGCTTTATCGCACGGAAAGTTTTATTGCCTATTTTTGATAAAATTCTGTAAAACTGTTGGAATAAATCATGCTGCGCGTTTTTAATCTCTATTTAAGTGAACTGATTAATGAGGTTTTCTTAGATCAAGACAAGTTTAATCTGAAGAATAGGAATGAAAAATTTCTAAGCTTTTTATCGATCTCCACTTGAAAAAATATATCTGTATTGAATTAATTTCTGTAAAGACAATTTTCCATAGTAATTTTTTATTGCCATATTTTATTGCTACAAAATGCTTACAATTTTTATAACAATTCCAAATTAATCATTAAGAATGTTGTCCGAAGCAATTATGTTCAAATTTCTGATATATAAGTTAGAAAGAATAAAGTAGGCCTATACTGCGATTAATTACTTAATATTTAAGGCAGAAGGTGTTTATTTGGTTTTTCAATATTTTTTCCACGTTTTCTATATTGAGTTTAAATATAGAATTGTGTTAGTTATATTTCAGGAATGTCTTCAGTAAAACTATAAGACACACTATTTAATTAGTCAGATGTTGGTGTCGTATACATTTTCTTAAAGTGAAATGATAGCAATCTCGATCAAAATAAATAAATAAATAAAAATAAATAGATCAAAGTCTTGGTTCTCTTTTAAATATCTAGGACCAAAAGAGTTGCTCGGATTTCTCGGATCTTATCTTAATTTCTCAATCAAAATTTAGTTTCATGTAATAGCGGAAATAAGAATAATTATATTACCAATTTTATTATTGTTTTTAAAAATATTTGTATTATTAAGTTCTTTAAAAAATAACGGAAATTTTGTGTATTTTAGCTTCTTATCTACTTTTAACTGAATCTCGACTGTATTGTTTCAGCAATTTGCTCAGAGTTTACTTAAGGGCTTCGACAATACACTAACTAAGCCAGTGTTTCCCAACCGGTGGGTCGCGGAAGGGTTACAGGTGGGTCGCGACTTGATCCTAAAACTACCAGAAACCATCGAATAAACCATCAGAAAAGATCAGAAATTTCGAAAATCGATCATATGTATGGAAGGGATATGATACAAATATGGTTTTATTCTATATTCTTCTATTCCTATATATGTGGAGGTATTCCGATAAGGAAAGGTGGGTCGCCAGCTGAAAAACGATAAGGAAAGGTGGGTCGCCAGCTGAAAAACGATAAGGAAAGGTGGGTCGCCAGCTGAAAAAGGTTGGGAACCACTGCACTAAGCTATTAAATAGGAAATGTCATGGAAGTAGTTAGAAGGTTATTGTTTTTAGATTCATAATTGTTTTCATGAGCGCCTGCAGATAAGAGGAGCGGGTATTTTCCTCAACTTAGATTTTCAATTTTAATATAATTTTTGCAAGGGGTCTAGCATATTTTAAAGAAATGATAAATTTTATTTAATTTATTCAAATAATATTTATTTATTCAAAACATTTTTTTATAAAGTTTCATAGCGTAATTTATAATTTTATAGTCTCTTTTTTAAATTCCACTATTTATTGTCCGAGTTGGAAATATTTCGGCTAGCGTTCATAATTGTTTTAGTAGTTCAATATTTGCATTAAGTAAAAAGTAAAATATATCTTTAAACATTATAAAACACTAAAACTATTCGCAGTTTTGAAGAATCTGTCTTCTATGATGAAAGGGAACTTTAATCAATATTACACTTTACTTTTAATTCTTTAAATTAGTCTTCAACAGACTAATATCCATATATAATATCCATACATAAATTCTTATCATTTGAGAAATAGGTAAAGTATATTCTACATATCTATAAACATGAATTGAAATTTTAGCTTAGCTGTTTTGCTTGATTATTATAACTTACAGATCAATAAAAACTATTACAATGAATAAAAGATGATAAAATTAATGTTGAACATATATAATGTATCTTATATAGGATTTACATATGATTTGGTAAAAAACAATTCATAACCATATTAGCTAGAATAATTGCAATTACTTAATAGGTTATTTCCCATGTTGGGATAAAGTTTTTCATCAATTTATGAGGTGGAACTGGAAACGTAATAAGTTACGAAATAACGATCTGAAAACTTTTAGCACAATTTAGTGTTCTGTCAGGTGAATGGAATTGTACGTAACCTAAGTTCACTTTTGTTCATTAATACAAACTTCTCATAAGTAGTTTTCATCAGAAGCAACTTTAAGCATTTAGAAAAGTTTAGACGTTTTCAAAGTAACTTCAGTGATTCATGGAGTTGCCTTTTAAACCATTCAAATATATTTATTTAAAATTTGTTTTCATTTCTGCTTTCCTTATCAGTTTATCTAAATTCAATGACATTCTCTATAATACAGTGAAATGATTCAGTAGTTGATTTCTAATTCAAATTCATACTAATATATGAATAAAGACCCAACGATCTGACCTTTCTATTATAAAAATCGAGAGAAATCGCAGTAGAATTAAAAGAAGATTCCTTGATTATTCGCCGTGAGTCACTTACAAAATCATTGCAAGACCATTTACTGTGGAATTCATTTGGCTTTTTTCCCAATGGCGGGAAAGTACTACACTGAAATTAAAGCTTTCTTAATACCTTGTATTTATTCCGTATTCGTCTTAATTAAAAAAGTTTTACAAAGCATCCTATTTTACGTTAGCGGCAATTTTCAGGAATATTAATTTAAAATACGAATGCAAAATATTTGTGCTTACATGAAAGACACCGACATTTTTTTTTAAATTTGAGCCTGCATGTTGCGGATACGTAGTTAAGTTTTCTTTTTCAATTAAAAGAATATTGTTATTACAAAGTTCAACATGAAAGTTTCTGATAAGTTTCGTAAAGATATTATTACATTTAAATTTTGGGATCTTTTTTTAAAAGATCACTTTGCAAAATTAATTGTTATCTTCAAAACTTTGAAACAAATATATATGCGTGTTTTTCTTTTCCCTCATCTTAGCATTAAACTGCCACTTATAAATAACAAGAAATCTAAAAGAACTTAAAGCCCACTTTTCTTAAAATATTGTTTCTTAAAAATTTATTTATTTTCTTATTTTTTTTTTTTTTAATAAAGTTGTGAAAACGACAAAAAATGAAGTCTACATTTATATTCTAATCATAAAATTCTTGGAATATAAATAGTATAAATTTTCCATTTTCTAAAAAAAAACCAATCACAATTCTTCGCAACGGCTTCTGATACGTAATTTATGTTGAATTACTGCTTTAATTTCCTTATTAATATAAATTTGTTGCTGCGAATGCAAAAGGCGCAATTGCTGCGATTATTGTGACTGTTGTGATTGTTGCTGAACTGTCTTATAAATGTGATTGTTGCGAATGCCAAAGGCGCAATTGTTGCGATTGTGTGATTATTGTGCTTAATGATAATTTAATGAGATTTTAATGATACTTGTCCACAGACAAATGGACAAAGCGGGATTATAAGACTTCCTATCAGAAGCCTAAAAATCATTAAAAACGTATTATTTACTTGAATTGTGTAAATGGATTAACTTTAATGGAATTTCAATTTAAAAAAAAAATGAATTTAAAACATGGAGAGACTATTTTAGTTAAAGAATTGCTCAAGCACATTACATTAATGAAGTATTATCAATGGGGGAAAAAAGAGAAAATAATTTCACAAGTTTCAATAAATATTGAAGAATTGTTTATTAAAAAAATAGAAGTTATAAATATCATTGTGTTGATATTCTTTAGATAAGAGTATTCTTTAGATAAGAGTTCAAAATACACTAATGAAATGGGAATCAATATGGAGGACTGAGTTTTTGTAAGAAATATATCTAGTTAAGTTAAGAATGTGACCATACACATTACGAGATACGAGATACTCTATCAGTAGCGTAGAGTGTTACATCTTACTCACATTAATGGTTGTTACAGTTGTAGAAAAATATATAAATTCGTTGATATTGCTTTCATAAGAAATTACCATACCTACTACTTTGTATACCTTTTATATGATAACATCTATAATGCAATGTAAAAATAATGTGCAGTAAATAACATTATACATAAAATAATCATATACATTTTCTGTTTAATCTATGTCTTTTACTATTTCATTTGGATGATTATTAAACTATTTTACTTCATTAGATTCAATGTTTCTTCAAATGCAACTTAACACTTTTTTAATCTTTAGACATTGTTTAGTAATTGTATAATTCTTTAAAATTGTCAGTGATGCTAAATTCCAAGGCTTCCGTTGAATTGCTATATTATGTTGAACCCAATTGTTAAGGGCTGGTGCGAATTGAGACTCAAGCAATTCAACCAAACAAACAAAAAAAAACCAAATTGTTATTAATATCATTACTTTTTTCATATCTTGATCGTCTCCTTTCAGCCCTTTTTTTAACAATTGTTTGCTAGGCGTTCTTATACGTTATAATCTTAATTGAAGTTCATTCTGATCGACAGATTTTTATCAATAAAAGAAGCAGAATATTCTTTCGGAGTGCTGTATCTGTTTACTATTGTTCTGATTCCAATTTCCAAGTTTATAAAAGATCATAAAGAAGTGAAGCAATCCCTTAAGTTGGACAAAGTCAAATTCCAGTTAGATTCTCTTTTAAGTACAGGTCTTCAGACAAAGTTAAAAAAATATTATTAAACATAATACTGAAATAAATTCAATTTTATTTCTTTTCATCCATATTATTTTATATAGACAGATAATTAAAATTGAATTTGAAGAAAACTTATGGTTGATTTAAGAGCATATTTTATAATTAAAATACTGTACACAAGAAAAGTATTTTATATTCTTATTGCTTTTACTAAATTTGATATTAATGTTGTTAATCATCGCACTTGATTTTTATTATTACGAACCGTACTCACTGGAACTAATATTTGAACTGGAATATTTCACTACACTAACGTCCGTATGAAAGGCGCTATTGTCTTATTCTATACAACCTAAAAGTGTCGTTTTCTGTTTTCACATTTCGAAGCAAACGCAGTTCTCGTCTCTTCTTCGCTGACGTTACTCGTTTGTTAGCGTATAGTCGAATGCGCCACTGGAGAAAATTGCCCTCTTCGGATCACACATACGGCGCATGCGTCTCGGTCGAGTTCGCGCCATTTCCTCGTCATCCGATGACGTCAATTGACGTCATGAAACACGCACATCCCAAGATCAGAGAAACCACAGTCGGTACGAGGATGACGAGATGTCCAGATTTACTCATGACTTAATAAATAACATTCGAGATATAAATACGACTTCATATCATCGACAACACTTCAGATTTTCTTGATGTAAAAAGAGAACTGAACACTTACAAACAGTGTTATCAGTATCCAGATATTTTTAGTTCAAAAGTAGATCAACATTGATGGATTTTCATAGAACTTCCAGTAACGGAAAGAAAAAAAAAATATAATACATTGGAAGGGAAAAAAAATCGAAAATAAAAATTTGCACTAATAAATCGCTGATTTATTTCATTTCAAATTGAAGAAGAAATTAAATATTAATAAAAAAAAATTGTTAAGTTCTTACTTTTATTTAAACACGTGTACTTTTTTGAGAGAAGCAAGTTGTTGTATAGTATCCAGAACAGTAATCTTAGAGTTTTCAAACCTACTTGAAGTTTAGTTTCATTAGAAGTTGATTAATACCCTTTCAGCACTCAATAATTTCATCTTTTCTCTCTTTTACTTCAACCATTCCTTTGGAGGCCTAAAGGTTGTAGCGCCATCTGTTATCCAATTGGTTCCTCAACCTCTCAGTTGACATATTCTCGTTGCCAGATCTTCGATTCGTTTACCTCTTCCGAACATGCGCGTAGCCTCCATCTCTTGCGGAATCGCCATTTCTGGGCTGAGCACCGAAAATCGATACTCTGGCCGAGACCATTGCGCAATCCATGGGGAGAAGGTGTATTTGGATATTATCCCTGAAAGATACTTTAGTGCCCGCCCACTCTTGCAGGCATTTTGCAAGAGATATACTGTATTTGAATTGAACAAAGAGGGGTTTGTAATTAGCAATAAAAAAAAGTAAAATAAAATAAAAGATGATGAGATAAAAAGAAGGAAAGATGACAAATAAAGAGGATGGAGTTAACGTCAAAAAAAAGGGGGAAAAAATGAAGGTTGGGAGAAAGAAGCGGTGAAAAGAAAAAACAGAAAGGAAGAGAGAGAAGGAATGAGTAAAACCGGCTGAAATACACGTAAAATTCTATTAGTAAAGGTAGACAGATGGGCAGAATAGTTGAGAGATGCCGGTTGCTTTGCTTCAGGCGCTTGTGTCGGACGTGAGCGATCGGCCATGTTGGCAGCGCTTGCTGCTTCTCCATCTTGGACTATAGGCGGCGCTGCTGCTGTGGCGCGGAGCTGTTGGCGGCCTCGGTGGCTCCATCGCTCTCGCACCGCTCGTGGAACCCGGACGGATCCCCAGTCCCCCTGCCAGATGGTCGGGCTCCCCTTGCCGCCCGCCACCCGTGACCCGCTCCAGTGCGGGAGGCGTCGTCGCTGAGAAACCCGGATTATAAAAGGCCCCCGTCCACCCAGAACCTCTCGCGGGGGAGTCCACCGATTGTGAACGCGTGGGATCCGAAGCGTTTGAGTAGCTGTTGTGCTGGAGAGCCGGGCCCTGGACCCTACGTCGTGTTGCCCACGTCGCACGGACCGCGCTTAGGCCGAGCCCGGCGGACCTTGAGAGATGTGCTCATAGCCGCAGCCAGCCTTAGGCAGCCCCGCGCTTAGCAGCGACGGTGGTGGTAAGGAAGAGGTGGTGGAGGAGGACCCGAGATCGGCGCGTGCTGCCTGGAATGCGCGGTCACGGGGCAATACTAACGAGACCGGAGCCATGAGGATCGCCGGCATCCTGGCGTTCGTGTTAGGTAGTCTAGCTGCACATGGTAAGGCAAACGAAGCATCCTTTTCTCTTATGTTTCCCATTTCCTTTTCCCTCAGTCATAAGCGGCCATGCCTGGTGCAACGCCCGCAGTACTGCTCCCTTTTCTGTTCCTGACTCTTCCCAATGTTGAAAGCCTTCGCCGTAGCTTATGTTTCATCCTTTAATCAGAATAGAAAGGTAAATTCACTGCAATTCTGTAAGCGGCAGGTGTATGATCTATTTATCGTCGCCCACAATTTACTCTCCGTCGATAGTGCTTTAATAGGCCTACGAACGATGGCCGGAGAACATGGCAGCACTGAAAGTCTTCACCACGAACGTAAGCCTAAGCTCGGCAATCATAAAAGGGGTCATCATCAGCCGAGAAAAAAATGGGATTTGGGAGAGGGATATCTGAGGCAGGCAGTCTGGGTTACAGTAGAAGCCATAATTTCTCATTGGGGTGAAAGGGAAAGCAGATAAGAGGTCAGAGACCACAGAATTTGCTGCTTGCCAAAAGAGGGGAATGTTGTCTTTTGCAATCAGCATTGGGGAGAGTCGGAAAAACCTCTGTTTCTTTTAATTAATTATAGGCCTAATTTCTTGAATCATGATAGCGTTAATGGAAGACCAGTTCCAATGTCATCCTAAAAATAGTCGCCTAGGGCAACGGACGCGCCTAACTGTCCTCTGTCTAGTAAGGGTACTTTAAACAAGCATAGGGGGAGTGGTTATACACGAGGAAGGGAAGAGCATGTTCTCTGAGGGACCAAAAGGGTAGCCAACGCTAACGGTTTTATATCCACTGAAATACAGTTCGAAAGGATTTCGCACAAGCTATATCGAGAGTGAGAACTAACAACTTCAATGAAAAGAAAAAAAAATCACAAAATTCATATTGAAACGAAACAGAAACACGAAATGTTAAATTACAAAGGATAACCGTCTTAAAAACATTTAGTGAACCAAAGAATCGATTAGAATCAAGTGTTATTGTTGATATCTCGAGAGAATTGAAGAACTCCAATAAAAGCGCAAATTTCCTGGTAAAGAGTACAGTTCAAATGAATACTATTCCTCGTTCAAATCCACAAATTAAAGCGAAGAAACCATTAAAAATGGCTGCTTTGAAGGTAGATATTTCACTTTCATTAAAACGGTAAAACATTTACGAATCACTAAATGATTAAAATCTGCTGAATTTAATTGTTTTACTGTCAAATTAATCTATTTATTAAAAAATAATCTGTAATCTCAAGGTCGCGTTTGGTCTATGAAAGTTTGGTCTATCAAATCATTAAATTGTTTGCACTTTCTTAATATCAGTCACACCTTAAAATGCTTTGTTTTGTTTTCTTTCTGTAATTTCCCAACTTCCTGGTGTTTTTGGTAAAGAAGATCGTTTATCTCTGAAAGTTAACAGTATCTAATGATTATACTAAAGATTAATGTTGATGTAACGTAATACTTCCATACAATTTACAAACTCTGAATAACTTTAAAAACTTAGGGATACTTTACGGAAATAAAAATTTTATTATCCCAAAAACTTTTATTACCATGTTTCCTATTCTTGTGGCGCTTGTTGTATATATAAAACATTTGTGAGGTCAATTAATTTTCCGGTACGAGTTTTACACGGTCACCTGCAAATATCACAAGCGGCTAAAGTTGTGATTCGAATTGTACAAAGTGTAATTGGATCACATCTTAACCTTAACTTCTTGAAACGAGTCATACTTCAGCGGACTTCAATTTCTTTTTCCGTCTTTCTTCGTCTTCCAATTCTTTACTTCAGTATCCGGGTTCTGTTGTCGCCAAAGCGTAAATGTAATTCCATTGAGAAATAAAACTAATAATAAAGCCAACGGAAGAAATGGAAATGGAACCGGAATTACTCAATTTTAAATACTTCATTCAATTAATAAAAAAACAAAAAACATTAGTTTTCACAAGTGCTATAGAATGAATGAAGATGGCATAAACAGAATGCAATTGAAATCCAATACTTTATAAAACTGTGCTTTAAAAACTTTTAAATTATGACTTTTATAAATATCTTTTCTCCTGAATGTATCTTGCAATTAAAAAAAAACAACATTATTTTTAGATTGTGGTTGTAACGTAACTTTTTATTTTTATGAGTTTATTGATTTGTTCGTTACCAATAAAGCTGAATATCTACATAAATATTTTTTGGGCAAACTGTACATTAAACATTAGCAATGATACAACCATTAGGAATGATTTATTTAATCACAAAATTAATTATCAGAATAAAAACCATAATTCTGATAATTAATTTTGTGATTAAATAAATGACAATTGTAATTATTATTATTATAATATTTCCCATAAAATTTAAATAGGGCTTTTGGAATTTGATTTACTTTTTTTTATTTTAATTAGTTGAGGAAAATAATAAACCATTTGGATAACAACTGTCTTCTTGAGACACTGCCTTAGAAATTTGTTAAAGATAACCAATAATGTTAGCTTTTATTTAATATTTACTTTTATTTTAATAATTATAAGCCTTTTATTACGATACTAAATAGTTTTAATTGTTATTAATTATATATATTAATAAGTTAAAAATATAAAATGTGCCATTATTAATCCCTAAATTTGATATATCAAAATATATCACTTTATTAATGTTTATATTAATGGAGAAGTTGAAAGGTCTGAACTAATGTATAAAGATATGTTTAAAAGATTAAAAAGATTATTTTGGTAATTTACAATTATTAGAGTAGAGTTTACTACATATCATGCTTTGATTTTTTTTTTAGCTCTGTATGTGATTAGGAAAGAATTCTAATATATTCTATATTCAAAATCAAAAATAAAAGGTTTTAAGAAATTTTCTGTTTGTTGTTTTGTTTTTGTTTTTGTTTTTTATCTTTTTAATGATTTCAGTTAAAACTCAGTGTATCAAATATTAAGCGAAAAACTCATTAAAAGAAAAAAGCAAAGTCAATAGTAGTGGTTCAATTCGTCACCATCTTCCTTCTATTCTGACAATGAATGATTTCAGAAGGTCGCCAATTAATCTTCTAACATTTGTCTTTCTTTACAAAACGGCTATTTGCCACTCTGTCTACAGTTCCTAAACAGGAAGATAGTCGCACACAAGCGAGCTGTTGTGTTGATACGTCGGATCCTTGCCTGGCTCCTTGGCAATATCTTCTGATCGTTAATAATGCTCCTCAATTATCGCGCTGGCACAGCACTAAGCGGTTCGCTTAAATGCCCACTGACAGATTTGCGTGAAATATGGTTAGCTGTGTTTATTTGTGAAACACACTAACTAGGCAAATACGACATAGGTATTGATCCGAAAGGCAGTTGCAACGGAGACTGTGTTTAGGTTTAATCTCGTCGTGACGTCACAGATGATGTTGACGTGACGCTGCGGATAGGACTAGAAACCCTGAGCGGCAGGCAGCGTCTCACGGCACTGTTGTAAGGCACTGGAAGGTCAGTGACCCCCTGAGGCATACGTGAGACCAAACCATATCGTGAAATCTCGCTTTTTTTATAGTTATTCCAAAATATGACGACAAATCAGGACCACATTGTTCAGTTATGTGGGAAGGCTTACTAAAATGGCGGAGGTGTTCCGAGCTCCTGCCTCAGTTCCGCGCAGTTTGGTTCTCCGGTTGCCTAGCACTGTCTTCCATTTACTGCTAACAACAGAAATAAATAAGAACTTTAGTCTCTTTTGAAGATAGTGAATTAAGACGTTAATTTTAGAGCAACATATCAATAAATGATACTTCAGTTTTCGGGGGTTTTTTTTCAGCTCCATACAAAACTGCATCATGCATTAATTTAATTTGATTTATAAGTAATCCCCTAAAATTATAATCTTTATAATACAATTATGCCAAATTAATGCTGTTGTGTCTTCTCCAATTAATTCTGCTACAATATAACTAAAATTTAATGAAACAATAATAATAACGATGATGATGATGATGATTATGATAACATTTTGTACTAACATTCGGCTTTGTATAAAGATTAATGTAGAAATAAATTACTGTTACTATTCAGTAAAATTTTTAGATTATAATTTAGATTATTCTTATTTTCTGTTGTAATCATGAATAGGATCTTAAATATTCTTTAGATTAAACTGTTATTGTATTTTTTTGTGTAGTGGATGTAGAGATATTAAATTATTAATCTTGAATTTTTTTCAAAATTTCTTTGAAGAAGCATACCTTCGAATTCTTACATTAGATATTTTGTAAAATTTCTCAAATTAGATATTTTCGTGAAATTTCAAATTCATAAATATGATACAATACCTACAAATTAGTGATAGACAGTCTTATTTCTTTGAAATTAAACGCTTTAAGGATTGGAAAATACTGAAACATTCTGGAGCTCGAATAGTTTCATTCTATTTACTACGACAAGCTGTGAATTAACGTTGATTTGTTCTACTATGTTTTTTACGTAAATATTTCTAAAATCAGTTGTCATAGGTGATTAAAAGTTTAGCCCGCACACAAATTGGTCATTTGTTATCATTGGTCTTTGGCTTTTATTGATGTACTAGCCAGATACCGTCGCTTCGCTCATGAACCCTTGCATACATAGCATAAAAAAAACCAACTTTATTTATTTATCAATTGTGGCCTTATCCGGATAACTCAGACGTATTGCGGGTTGGCGCCACACACCTATATATCGATAAGGCAACTTTAAAGCTAAAACATAAATCCTCTTTATTCCCTATCCCGTGGGAATTTCGAAATATCCGGCCTTATTCCTTGTCTACATCGTAAAGGGAACCTCTGTGCAATATTTCAGCTTTCGAGGTCCAAGGGTTTGGGCTGGGCGTCGATGAGTCAGTCAGTGAGTAAGTTCTTTTTATATATGTAGATGATATAAACAAGTTGATAGGAAATGAATGTTAAGAGATAACAATGATTCTCTGATATTTTGTCAAATGTCAGAATTTTGTCAAATCCAGTCATTTAGTACTGTATTTAAGCAGTTGTATGTATTTGTAAGTAATGACAGTTTAATAGATTGTTTCGTCAGCATCAAAGCATTGCATCGAACTAAGTGTCACAGTCTGGAATATTTGCAATTAACATTTCATATGGAATTATTCAAGTTTTGTTCACGAAAATTTCTATCAAAAACAATCTTTTCTGTTACCTACTCGTCAGGAACATATGTGCTTGTTCCATTGCTACAGTAATTCTGTTTCCAGATCATTTGCCAAGTTTTACTTTGCAGCATTTTGTTAGTCAACATTAACAATAAAAACTTTTATATTAGAAACATAAATATAATGATGATTACATACTGATATATTGATTATTTAAATAAAAAATATCGGTTATCTGCTCATCAGTTTTAAATGTTCAAATAATTCAAACAAAAAAATAAACCTTTCTTTGGAGTTCTGTATTATTAATCATTGACTAACTATGTTTTTAATGAATATATAATGGCTATGCTGTTCAACAAACACCTTTTACCTAATAACTTTTTATTTTTAGCATTATTTTTTTAATTTTATTTTTACAAATTCATTTATTGAGATTCTTTTCGCTTATTATCGTGGTAGGCCATCTAATCTAACCCTTTGTAATTTGAAACATAAAATTTATTCATATTGTTGAATTAACATGGAGCATTAGTTCTATAAAGATAGTTAATGTCTAATCATGTGAAACAATTAAAGTAATTCGAACAAAAAATGTTGGAAAGTGAATAAAGTCAGCGGTATTGGAATTGGGAAGCAAAGACTTTTACTTTAGAAAATTTTAGTAATTTGTAGTAAATTTGAAGAAAAATTTAGTAATTTAGTTCTAGGAAAATGTTGTAAAACTATTTTCTTTGCAAATCCGGGCAAAAAATCAAATAGAATAACCATCTACGCTAATTTAACTAATCTAGTGTTTTAAGGTTACACTTTACAGAAACATCTTTCTTAGCTCACATACTTATTTATTCTGAAATTGATGTTGTGAAACAGCTATGAATATATATGGAAATTATTGTAAGTAATTTCTTAAGTTGAATATGATCATTAAAAAACAAAAACAAAAAAATATTTACTTTATATGAAACTTGGAGGTACAGTGAAGTCTCACTTATACGAATTTGAGGGGGAACCAAAAGTGAATTACATATAGGACTTATGGGGGTTTCACCGGGGAATGAGAAATTCTTCGTATAATTGAATGTTTCGTATAAGACTTCACTGTATTCCTAAGTTAACTTCCAAAAGAGCTCTGCTAATTCTCAGTTCTGAGTTGAACTACTTCTTGTTTGTTTGTTTGTTTGTTTTTCAATTTCATTTTAAATCCATTTGAAATATCTCTGGTGCGTACAGTGCTGCAACATTGTTTGTAATAAAATATGGAGATAAAAATCTAAAATACACAGGTATTTACAACGATGTCTGTGGTCTTTCGTAGTTATTAGGCTTGCACAATAGGCTTAGTAGCCGCAGTTCTAGTTGGTCTACCCACAGCCCTTTCCAATAAAAAATTAACAAGCTTACTTCTTACTTTGAGCTTTACTTTTATGTAAAAAGGACTTATTTTTTAAGATGAAGTTTAAGTCTAATTAATCCTGTTTTTTAATCGCCTCTTTATTCTTAGCAGATAAAAATTAGTAATTCCTTAATCATTTGTATATATTTGCCTTTATCATTTGTCAAATTTACGAATGAATTAGATGATTATAATTTAACTGCTGTTACACTGAAGTTTTGAAAGTTAATCTTAATCAAAAGTTTATTCGGTACCTGGGTAAGATTTCTTTCCCAGTGACTTCTTTCTGAAGAGTTTCTTTTTAAACTTTTAATTTCATCCACTGTAGTAGAAAACTTTTCATCTAGCGTTATAAATCAGAAGATAAAAATCGTACTATTAAATCTATGATTTATTGTAATATTCTAGGATTAGAAAAACAATAACAAGCATAAATAAGAAATTCAATAACATGATATGAAATTGTTGCCCTGATAATCTAACAATGTCTAAATTAAAAAAATCGAAATATGAGCTTTTTAATGATTAAAGAAATTATACATAGGAAAATGTAGATGATCTAGCGGTCAAAGGGCAGAGTTTTTTTTAGGTGTTTTTAAAAAGGCATTTCTTGGAGTTTCATAATATCTGAACATAATATTGTTCAGATAATCAGAATGTAGGAAGAAGAGTTTAAAGTTAAAGCAAGCTTCCATTGTCTGTAGAGGTTGAAATCGATCAGTGATGAAATAAAAGATCTCAATAATTTATACGGTATACGGAATTGCTACTGGTAATTAAGTAAATGGAGACAAACTGATATGGTAAGACATTCAACCTTAGATATTTCACAATGAGATCCCGCTGTGCACAGAGGAACGTTCCAGATAAATACTACTAAACGAAACAGTGCTATACATTGACTATTATAATATTGTACATGAAAAGATGTATTCCTGATTATGTTAGTTATTACCCTAAAATGAAAGATATATTATTAATTATTGTAAGTTATAATTTTAGTGAAAACGTAATCTGGATTGTGGGCTTTTTTAAGCTTCATCTTCAAGGAAGAATCTAATGTTGACATCCTTCCTTAAGCTCTCTATCATGCCGCAATTTTCGATTAGGGGAAAGATAATCTTAACCATCTTTACCTGTTGGATTATTCTCTGTAAACTGATTTTTGTCTTCAAATAAATAATGCTTACGTAAATGTGAGTACAAAGAGTCAGTTAAGCCAAGAGTAACATTGGAAGAGCACGATATAATTAGTTAAAGTCCAAAACGTAAAAACTCAGTTTTGTCTACAGCAATGGATTATTCAAACAAAAATAAATTTTAAATGAATATACAGAATATTGCTTAAAGTAGAGAAACAGTTTTCTGTTGCTAACATTGTAATAATTTAGAAGAGTCTTCCAATTACAAAAACTAATAACTAAAAATAAATAAAAGAACAAATTAATCCTAGCTTAATGGTAAAACTTAGAAACAACGAGAACAAATAAGTCTTAATATAGTCAATTAGTCCTATACAAAAAATATTTGCAAATAGAGAAACCCAATCAGATCATTTAAGAAATGTGTTACGATAATTCAGAATCCTAGGGATAAATCTTTCAAAAAATAAATTGGCTATCCAGTTTGTCTTTTATTTTACTGGGTCTTAGCTTTTACAAGCAACATAATCGTGGTACTCTATAAATAAAAGAACAAACGAAAAAAACTCGGTAAAAAGTTTACAAATTTATATCAATATTCATCTAAGTTTTAAATAACAAATAATTAATGCGAAATATTTAAAATAACTAAGATAAGAAAGAGAAACATAAGAATTAAAACGATAAGAAAATGAAGAACAATGAATTGTTTGTTTTCTAACTTAAATGAGATATCTTCTTGGAAAAGAAATTAAATGGACTTCCATTTCTAAATCTGAATTGAATTCATTAAGGTTTTCTTTGTGAAAAGGAAAAAACAAACAGGGGGATAAAAATTTTGAAGTTGGGAAATGATATAGAATTTCCTAATCATTTCGGTTGCGAATTTTTGACTTGTGTAATTGGCTGCCGTCGTCTGAGACAATCCCCGCTCAATGATTGTCAACCTAGTGTCGGTTACCGCTTGCCAAGCAGTGCGGCAGGCAGAGATGAGTTTTGTGCAACTGTAACGAAGCTATGCATACCCTGGTCGTTCATAAATTGCGAGTCGAGTTCGGATGGCAGCAAGAGCCACCCCCGATAAGCGCCCAGATATTGGGCTCGTGTGAGTCCCTTAACAACCCTTGGCAGCATCGTCATCACCGACGAGAAATACTACCATAAACCGAAAATGAATCCCCGGAGAATTGTGACAGTATTCGCCCAACGATAACCAAATTTACACCGTAAAGCAAAAAGTTTTTGTAGTTGACGAAAGATCCTAAGTTCAAGACGACAACCATTAAGGAAGTTGCAAGAGTTTCCATGAAGACGTTCCTTTCTTCTCAACGGAAAAAAAAAAAAAAGATCCTGTGCTGTGGTTAAGTTACAGATTTATTTATCATCTTTACGACGGCTTTCAGAAATATGAATGGACGTTTCTTTCTTTATGAGAAGGGATATAATTTGCATTGATGCATTTGATAAAAATTGCATCAATTTCAAATAGTTCAAAGATGTCGCTTTTAACGGTGTTCAGAGAAATTTCTATCCAAGATTTGACAAAGTTATTTTTTTTAGGTTGCAGTTTCAAGAAGATTAACTGTAAATTAGGTTTTGTTACAACTAATTAAAATAATTCTTGAATATAGAACTTCTTCTGGAATTTTGCTTTACTTAATGAGAGATTTTCTTGCTGCATCACTAATTGGAAAATCAGCTTTCTTTCTACAAGTTGTATTGATTTCATTAGTTTTTGCTGGAAACTTGTAGGCCACTTACTTTGGAACATACTATTATATTTAAGAAAAATTGATCATTTGGAAGAATTTTAAACTGTTTTTATTACCTTTATATGCTTTTGATGTTAAGATAAACAGATTATTATGTTAATTAAAATGAGCTCCAATTTGATTAAAAACATACTTGAGATAAGAAATAAAAATTAAATAATAAAATTTTGTCTAAAATTAAGTTACAAAACTTTGTTGAAAGTGTCAAAATGCTACATACTAGTTAAAGGGTGTCGTGCTATACAGGATGTAGCTCATTTCTACAGAATTCCTCTATTTTCACGATATAATCAAATTATCATTATCAAGAAGTGTTCTTGTATTCACAATACTAAGTTTGATTATGATTGAGATACTACTTATGCGTACACACACATACACACTCACATATATATTTGTATTTTATTCTTGAACTTTGTTATTTAGATTGATCTTCTCGAAAACTAATTACATTTTAAAAATATAGCTAATTTGCCTTGTTTTCAATGATAATAATCCGACTATCCGCTTCAGAGTGCAGAAGTAGTTGGATATCAATTTTAATTACGAGAGAAGTTAATGAAGTTGAAGAGCTTTGGTTTGTCCTGACACATCCATCAAAACTTTTAACTTTTATTGATTAACGTCCACAGCATTTCATTTTGACAAAATAATTTTTAAATAAAATACTACCACCAAAGATTGCAGAACTTATCAAGTCCTCTATCCAAATTACTTCTGTGGGTAGAGTTACTCCTACAATAGCTGATATGCATTACACATTGCATCATTTCAATGTTCTGAAGGTCTGTTTGATTCCATTCTGTTACTCGTATGGTATCAGTTTGCAGTTTGTGAATCCAGTAAACAAAAATCACATCAATAATCAAAGAACATTTTTTATTTTTACTGTTAAATTTTAGAATGAAAATTCTTAGATTTAAACAGTGAAAATTCTTAGATTTAAACAGTGAAAATATATTATTATTATTATTATTATTATTATTATTATTATTATTATTATTATTATTATTATTAAAATTACTGTCATTTACCCCAATTTTTTTGTCTAATTAAAAACAAGATTAAGTTTTGATGGAATTTATAGATTCATCAAAATATACTTTCAGTTGAAGACTACTAGATTCTTAGATGAGGTTTTGACAATATCTTATTAAAATCCTATATAAAAACTTACTTCGTGGAAAAAAAAAATTTTTATTTAAAAATGATCTTATTCAATTATAACCTACTGAATTTCCAGTGAAGTACTATATTTGTTACGGTAAGAACACGAATTTACGATACTCACAAGAACGAATATCTGTTTCCTCCTTGATACGAAAACAAACACACCTAAGAATGGCGTCACCAAAATCTGAACGGGAGCAAAAGAGATGATAAAGCTCCACGAATTCAGATCTAGTCACTCTGTAGCTTCAGTCATATTGAATCAAAATACTTGAAAGACAAAGTGCACTGAATGATATCTATTGATCCTTGAAAAACAATGGTGAATCAAGGGTTTTACTACAGTAAAACAATTTTCTTAAAATCGAAAAACCAGTGTTCAGTAGGTCTATCTTAAGTTCCTGCATACAATACATTTGGTTGTCAGTAACAGTCATATGATCTGAAGTGTAGATATGAACTTGCTTAATTAATATCCATAGAGAATTACTCTGTTTTTAAATCCATCAAACATCGACGAATTCCAGATTTTGTATAGAAATCACAAAAATAGATCTGTGGAGAAATCGAAATTAAAGAACGAAGTTGTGGATAACAGTTGGAAATGTTATCTATCATACTGTACTTGGCCCGTACTGAATTCTCACGCCAGCACCTAGGTAGAGCGCATTTTCTATTGTCTTGATTATTTTGGCATGTCCCGGCAGAATGCTGACTGCTTAGCGAGACTATTGTTAAAAACGTGGTTCAACAATCGATATTTGAAAATAAATCATAAAATTATTGAGGGATAAAAGGTGTCTAATTTATATTGCAATAATGATTTCATATTTTGGTGTATATGAGGCAAATCTGGAAGGGAATTTAACTCCATATATCGTGTATATTCCTTTATTTCATTGAAACAAAGTGTTAATTTTTGGCTTCAGTTAATTGAAAAGAAAGTGTCAATTTCCTTCTTGCCGTTACGAAACAAGAATAGAGTGTAAAATGGGGTAAATGCATCGTATCCCATTACAGGCAACTGTGGCCCATAGGTTCATGGGAGACTCCAGAAGTTTCCTGACCAACGGGACTAAGGAAATGCAAGTGAGTTTGGGCTGACGAAAAAAAATTGGATTCAACAAAACATCTCCATATTCTCTGAAAAGGAATGTTTGAAGGAAAGAGTATTTGATGGAAAAGTAGTATTTGATAGAAATCGTAGTATCTTACAGAAATTTTTAGAAAGTGATAAAGCGAATTTGCATAAGGATAATCTATCAATCATAACTTTTTGGAATGACTACAACTTGCAAACAGTTACAAACTATAAAAAGAAAGTTTCGATAAGTTTGAATGAGAATGAATATTGTAACGATAACTAAATAGGTCTGCTTATTTTTTAATCATAATAAATAGTCAATGACACTTATGAAATTCTTACAAGAACTTCATCAACACTATTGAAAGAACTTCGGATTTGCATATTTATTGTTTATTACAATATGATAATTGCATGGTGCTTTATGCTGCTTATATTTGGCAACAGTATTTTAATTGAAAATTTTTGACTGAACCAAGTAGATTGTGAAATCATTCGCTGATTGAATTCCTTTATCTGATGTTATCCGTAGAAGACAATCTTCCAACGTCCATAGTGGAAGAACTGTGCGCAAAATCATGCACTGTCTTCGCTGACATCCCACTAGAGGACTTCAGTCATGTAATTAGTGCCGAAATTCTGAAATGGTAAGAAATGTCAGAAACAAACGGTGCAATATCATTTGAACATTTACTCTTATTTCATTCTTTGTTGCTTAACAATATTTGACAATTCTTTACCTAATCAATCATATAATTCATGCGATGGATTTTTAATATAATTTGAATTCTCTAAAAAACGTTCACTAATTTCCTATGATCATATATCCTATTTCCATAAAAACTTCTTTTCTTTACGCTCTTATCAAGATTTCATATCAATGCTTAGAGGATGAAAGATCAACTAACTCTCCATCTACTTTTTTACTGTGTACATCTTTTAGGAGTATGCCTTAATGTTCATGTGATGATATGGTTCATATTATTTTTTTTTCCCAAAAAATGTTTCAATAATTATTTCTATTACATTTTATTACAGTTTTATTTTCGTTTAGGATGGAAGAGTAAACGTTCAACTAAATCTTAAGATTCTGCAAATAAGATTATTATTCGCGTTCATTTAAGATTATTATTGCTATAACTTAAAATGATATATATATATATCATAGAGTGCAAAGCGCAAACATTTTTCTTTGCTTAAAACTTAAAAACTTGACACAAGATTGCACACTTTTACAGATTACAACTTTTGAACCATTCAATTAATTTTGATATGGTTTCCTGAGTTCTGTAGAGGGTAATTGTTATAAATATATCCCTAGGATATAGAGATGATTTACATCCTTTTTTATTAATACGGATTTCACCGTTTTGATCTATTTTTATATTCAACTCGCCATCTTCTTGCTGATTTTCACGAAACTTTCACAGGTTTTTAAGGATGCTGACAAAGTTTGTTTCATCGATATAGAGGCTTAATATGTTTCCAGTAGTTATTGATAGTGGGGAAGGGCATGCGAGGCGCTTACGCTGTCTTGGGAAAGAGACAGCGACCTATCCATTTTTACGTTGGTGGGTACCGCGGGGTGGCAATAGTCGAGCAGAAAGGTACTTAAATGGTAAAGGCAGGATGTTCGCGCCGACGGGCACCTAAGAAGTTGTTTGAAGTTCTATTTTTTTGGCAACATTTCTTGCAATAATTAACTATTCAAAATTTATTATTTTTGTTTTATGTAATTTCAAACATTCTAAGTAAATAATTCTTCGTTAATAAATTCAAATATAGTTAAGTGTGAAATTTGTAAACGCATTCTTTTGGCACTTAAGCGAAACATTAGCAATTCTTTGCTTTCCAACATGCACCCAAGCGAAACCTGGTAATAAACATAGTTCTGAAACAAATACAAAACATTAATTAATTAATACAAAATTCTCCTTTACTGTTTCGAGTTACCTATTTTTCTTGATAATTTTTTGTCAAACTGAATCCATTTAAAACAGAAGCTTACAAATGTATACAATATGATATACAATATATTGAATATGCTTTGGCATTTTACGCTATTTTGATGTGATTGATTTTATTTCAATCGATACTATTAATGATTAGTTTTGATTCAAAACAAAATGATCTATTTCAATGTTATTGTTAAACTTAAAATTAATTTTATGATATAAAGAAAGTAATAAAGAAACATTTCCCATTTATTTTTTATTATATAAATAGACTAGTTCTATTTTGTATGACTCAATTTTTTTCTATCATTTTCTATGTATCTATGCATCAACAATGTTGCTTCTACAAACGGTTTATGTTTATTTATTAAGGATTGTTCAGTCATTTCTGATTTCTTACTTTCAAAATCGCCATAATTATCCAGTAGCTCAAAAAAAAAAATCTTTGAAAAATTAGGTCGATCAATTTTCCCAAAATAAACATCATTATGAAAATATAGTGATGAAAAATTCACTGATGATTAGTTAATTTGTTAGCACTATTGTATGGTAATTTGGAGTTAATTTTTAGATAGCTATTTACATTTTAAACTGGGTCTTAACTTTCATTAATTTAATTTATTTCTTGATAGTTACCTTATTAATTTTTTTTGTTATTAAAAATAAATAAACAGAAGCATTTTTAGTAATTTCAAATATTTTTAAAAAGAGTTGGTATTTTATTTAAGTTTCATCCTATTAAGTCTAAATACATTTTCGTGCTTAAGATATAATAATGAATACATTTATTAAAACAAAAATAAGATAAAGAGCATTAAAACTATCATTATTAGAACCAGCTTTCATTGATGTAATTCTAGACTCTGATAATAAATCTCAATAAAAATGAACGTAAATCTGAAGGAAGATTCTTTGGAAATGTTATTGATTTCTCAGATGCGATATCATTCCAAATATTCTCGAAGCCGGATCTTCTTCAGCATTTCCGTTTCTCCGTCAATTGAGATTTTTTTTCCTCCCATTCTATTTTTGGGAATTTTAATTACTTTACTTCTGTTAACAAAAGCAAACTTGACTTTTTTTTTTCAGTTATTAGCACGAACGTCATCTTGATCGTCATTCTATTTTTATGGCGTCTCGAATTTCATTATAATAATAAATGGCTGAATTTTTAACAGATATAGTAAAGAAATTCCTCATTATGAACTTTTGTAATTCGGGCTGGGATATTGTTTTTTTTATATACATCGTAATATAAAAAGTGTAATGTTTAAAAATTATTTTCTTTTTGTTATGTTGACATTATAAAACTTTAAAAATTATATCTGAGTTAAATTACGAGAGGAAAGCAGTAAGTATAGTAATCATTAGGAGTACAGCACGTTTTTTTATGAATTGATTACTAAAATGAAGAAGTTATTAAATAAAATGACTGAGGATAAAAAAATAAAATGGTATTTTATAGATTATTTTGAGATACAATCAAGCAGCCTAATTAATTATTAAAGCGTTCAAATTATCTTTCCATATTATAATTGCCAGAAAGCATGAATTAGATCATGGAAGGTTTCATTTATTTGAACCCATTCAGTGAATTACTGTAACTTTTTGAAGATAAATAATGTATTGTGGTTGTTCATATGTGTAGAATGAGTAAAAGTTAGCTTTCTTTAAACTCTTTACTTCAAAAATTCAGTTAGATTCGTTTAGGTTTGTGTAGTAAAAGGACTTTCGTAAAACTCTTTCGCTATTGTATTAATTGAAATTAATTAGTGAATAGCTCATGTACCTTAGATAAGAAACTGAAAATTCAATTCAATTCCAACATATAACATGCTGAAATTTGAAACTCAATATTCCAAAGATCTAAACATCTTTTCTTTTTTAAGATTGAAGATGCAAATGAAATGTATTTTATTATTTTACATTGAGATGAAATATTAATTTGTTGGCTTTTAATTTCTACTTGTCAGCTAACTTTATATGTAAGATAGTTGTTTTTTACAAAAATAAAACGAATATTTTTTTTTAGAATCATTAAAGATTGCTTATGTGAATTGATTATTTGAATTTCATCCTCGAGAATATAAACATACAATATAATATAATACAGCAATAGCTCCGTAATATAGCTAAATAAAGTGAGACTTCAAGTATCTACCATGATAGGAAATTACTGTAAGTTACATAAAGCTATTTATTTGAAAGTTTAATTATAAATTTATTGTAGTTTTTAAATCAAATTTTAATTATAACTGAAATTTAAGTAGCACTTAACTAGTTGACCGCTACAAAAGAAAGAAAAAGAGATTAAAGAATTAAAAATACTTAAGATTTTCTGTTGATTCTTTTAATTTTATTATCAGGGTTTAGATTATCATTATAATATTTTATTATTTTTATTATCAGGGTTTAGATGCTTTTTATTTTACTTTTTTACATATAGTGGCCACTAAACATAATTGCTTATTTCATGCTATAGAAGTTATCATTATATTGTAAGTGTTTTGTGTATCATTTTTGATATTGTGAAATCTTTAATTTTTTTTTAAGAATAGAATTTAAAGTTCAATTACTAATAATTTGTTTTGTTAGAACGCTTTGTTAAAACTGATTTTTAATAAAAACTAAATTGATAGATCGAATAACAAAGAATTAAGAAAATGTAAACTGCCAAATATGTATATCGTCAAATTATTTAATCCGTGTGTTTAGTTTGCAGTTTTTAGTGTTAAATTTCGAATGAAATAATTGCTTTTGAAAGTATTTGCTTTTAATGAAATAAGATTCAAATTATGAAATCGGAATCCCAGTTGTGTTTTTGGTCGAAATTTTGTCAAAATTCACGGAAAAATCCCAATTATTTTGACATAATATTGTTTATTTTCCTCAATAAGTTGAAATCATAACTATTGATGTAAATATTCAAAAATAACTACAGAAATTACTATTCATCTGTAAGAAAAATCAGCTTATAATTTTTGAATTTTTATTTCCATTAAAAAAATTACAATGTAAATTACGTTTTAAAATTATAAACTCTTTAATTAGATATTAAATATTTCATTAATTCTGTGATTTTTGTATTTAATTTATGTTTGGACTTAATTTGTTCTGATTTAATGAATCAAAAAGACCCTTGACATTTAAAAATAATTAATAACAATTTTCTTCATAAAATCTTACAGCCCATGCTTTTTTCCTTAGTTTTAAAAATAGAATTTAATACAATGTAAAAATAATTATATTGTTACTCATATGTAAAAACAATTAGTTACTCATTTTCTAATAAAAGTTTGATGTAAATGAAAAGCTTCAATTCAAATGTCATAGAGGATATAAGTTATGTTAAACAGTTAAAGTATCCTAGTACAAGCATTTGTGGCTGGCGTTCCTTGACCAACGGGACTAAGAATATGTTTTATTATTATTGTTATTATTGTTACTTAATTTCAAATTCACATTAAAGTTAATTGCTTATTCTCATCCCATTTTTCCGATGTTCCGCAGTTTTAGTAATTTCGTTCGAACTTCACAAAATTTTGATTCAGACAGCCGTTGTTGATATTTACATATCGTTCAGCTACTATATGAGTCAGTTCGAAACAGAAGTTATACAATAAATTTTTTCTCAACTAATAAATTGAATTCTTTGAATTGTTCTGATATTTAATCTGATCAAGATTATCAAATGTTTTCATGAGAATATTTTTGTTTTATTTTCACTAAGTTTTAATAGACACCCATAGTTAAAAATGAAATGTAGTGTGGTACAAAAAGAATTGCAGTTTTATGGACATCTACACAAAATTGTAACAAGTTATTGTTGCTGTTTTATAGTTTTTATATTTAATAAATAAAAAAGCTGATCAAGCTACGAGCCCGGGCATTTGTAAAAAAAAAAAAAAAAAAATATTTAATAAATCGTAATAAAAATTTACTCAGTTTTGTTAGGGTTTTATTTTTTCAATGTTGTTTTTCTATCATCAATTGGAAGACTAAATTTTAGTCATAGGTTTAAGCTATGGCTATTTAAAATTGCACTTTTACTTTTTTAAGTTTATCAATTTCTTAAATCGAAAATAAACTCTGAATCTGATTGAAAATTGCTTTTAAGATCTGTGTTCCACCAACTTTACCGTCGTAAACCAGCCTCTTGCATGAAAATTCCCTTGCGGCTGGTGTACGGCATCGCCGTTGCCACTGAGCACTTTATTTCACGTCATCTGCACGCAATACGGAGCATTAAGTAACGCAATACTTTATGGCGAAGCCGTTACGGATATTATGCAGAGTAATACGAGGTCACTCACGCCACACGACGGATACTTTCTTGAGTCGTGATCGTCCTTTGTCAATCCCGTATTGCAGCAAAGAACAACAGATCCAGGTCGTAGCCGCAGAAGATGCGGGTGACGCCACCAGGTGGCGGTGCTCATCTTCTTTTTTTTTCTGTGTGCCGATTTCTTACGTGGCACCGTTGCTGCCTACCCAACAGAGCGCAATGGTCTGGCCCTTGCAGCAGCCATCGATCGGCCACCTCCACCAACGCCATCTCGGCGCTGCTCCCCCGAGTCTCGTCCGTCAACACAGCGAACAAAACCGAGCACAATAGGCAAATCCGTCCCGGTCATCGCCGACTCTTAATGCCGGGACGGATTTTGCCTATTGTGTTTGGAAAACAAGATGCTGAGCAGAGTCACATGCTACGCATACCCTTCTCTTGCCGTCTTTCATCTTTGCGCGCCTGCCTTCATTGTATCTTCACCTTTCCTGTTCGGGGTTAGATACCTCACACGAACCCGAAGTAATGAATACGTGACCCGAGGGATTTCACTAATGACTTAACAATCAATATACAAATTAAAAAGATCGGAAATTTGCCAACCGTTTAGACAAAAACGAATTTTTTGAATGAAGAAGATAAATCAAAGATACTTTAGAGATTGCAATATTTTGTTTCAGATTCCAAAAGATTTATTACTTTCTTTACTGTATTAGGGAGAAAGAATTAAAAAAGATTTACATTCAAAGAAAAGAGATCTGGGAAAATAAATTCAATATACGAATATTTATCAATATTTATCAAAATCAAAAAAAGTAAATTACTTTGAAAATTTAAGATGGCTCATATAAATTAGAAATCCTTTAAAATTTTAATGATATATGTAATTTAAATAGCAGCATGACATTTTGATTATTACTGAAAACTATTGAAAGATTTAGTAAGATTTACTAAATATCTTTCCAATATGATAATAGATAGTTCTAAAGAAAACGTCTTTGTATCAAATAAACTAAAACGTCTTTGTCTTTATTTTAGTCTTTGTCAGCTGTATTGTAATCATTGGTTTAATAATAAAAATAAACAGTGTCTTGGTATTCTTCTATTCTATTATGGAGATGAGCCGTACAAGTGAAGATAAGATTGCAAACAATTTCTTTATCCCTGCAATTTAACGAATTTAATCTATAGAAGAGGTGAAGCGCGGAATGATCCATACACATTTGTGTAACTGGAATGTGAATCATCAAGACAGAAGCAGTAAAACCAAACGAATCATTTCGCTGGTCTCCTCCACTTAAATCACATCTCTCCTCGTCTTTTATCGCGATGTCGTAATGATTATTCACAGCTTGTAAAACAGCTGCTGTTACAGTGGAAGCAGAACTGTTCCAGGGATGGTCGAAAAGCAAGAAACCATTGCTTTAGCCTAAGTGCTAAATTATAGAATACCATAAATAAAAGTCATTTCTAATTTTTTTTTTCAATTGTATACCGAATTTCAAGTTGAATTCTATACAAAGTAAAATTATATGAAACAATACGACCACAGTAGCACTGAAACACTAAGATTTTTTACGATTTCAGTTTTGTTTTTTGTAACAAGTCTCAATCAACTAGCTTAGTTTTCAAGAGTCTTTCCAGAATTTCCAGAATTAGGTATCTGGTCACGAAGTCAGAAACCTAATGCGAATTAATACTGTCATCTGTAATTCAAATTCACTCTGTACAACTGGATGTAAGCATTGAGAGAATATTTGATATTTATCTTTATAATGTTTTTTATCTATAGAAATCTGTATGCAAGCTCTAGATGAAATTGTCATCTATCAAAAAAGAATGCATATAGAAATTAATTTCCTGCATTAATGGTAAATATAATAACAATGGAATAATAATAATGCATTAATGGTAAATAAATTCTTTTTTTTTTTTCCTAAGACTCAGTCTTGGAATTTTCCCTTAAAACTTTAATAAAGAAATCGACATTTCATTCCATGTGAACTGTGTCGTCTGAAACAACGAATTTGATAAGAATCACTTCAAAGAAAATTAGTTTATTAATAGTAAAAGCAAATGTGCATACTGTTTTAATACAGTTATCTAATATTTTGTTATTTTTTTAAAATCTTTTTCTGGTAATTAATTATACTTTTTTTTTCTTTACAAGTTGCATATATGAATTTCAGTAGTAAGAATTTGAATGCAGCACCAAATTGATGTTTTTATTATTGTTTTACTGCTGTTTCCGTTTATATTCCTCAGATAAAATTAATAAACTTAAGAACTTAACTTTGCTTTTGATTTTTAGTAAACTTACCTCATTCTATTGGTAATCAAAATTGTAAATCTCAACATAGAGAATCTCAAATAGAATAAAAATCTCAAATAGAATATATTCTATTCTAAATATATTCTATATTTAGTTTCTATTATCATGTTTCTCATGATGCTTCCAAAATTAAGTTTTAGTTTTGACATCAATCGGAATTCTTTTCTTCTCGTTTATTGTTACAATGAAATGAAATGTTTAGTTTTCTCTTCTAAAAATCGAATGAATAGTTATTGTAGAATAATTTAATAATATTTCAGTTATCACTTTAAAGGAAAACTATTCTATTTAGAAATAAAATTTATTTTGAAATTAAATTCTTCATATTACTAATTTTTAATCTATTTAGTTTTTTTAAATGTTTATATTTAAATAATCAAAGAAGGGAGTTTCATATTGGTTATATCTTGAAATCTTTATTTCGTCACCTTCCATGAGATGCTCCATGATGCCACTACTGGATTCTTATTTGAAGATGAGACGCAAAAACATTGTAAATGTTTACTAACACAATATCTGTAAAACTGCATTGGTTAGCATTATTACGCCTGTTCAAAGTTAAGAATCAGTGAAACGTGGGATTACCATTCTAATTTTCCAAAAATAATCTCTAGTCTTTCTTTAAAATGCAATTAATCATTGTCTAAAGTTTTAGGTAATTACCATAAGTAATCTGTACCTTATCCCTAAATTTCAGCTTTTTATTTTTTCACTATCTACTAGATAGACAGATCTATTGGTATTACATAATTTTCATTCAAATTTATTTGAATCAAACTGTGATTTCAAGCAATATCAGACAAAGTCAACACATTAATATAAAACACGGTGGAATAACGAAGAAAGGTTGGTAGGGTTAGAACCCCTTCCTCCATTGCATCAGAAAGAAATCTAGAAGTATTTTCTTTTTTTTGTTTGAAAGAATGTGACCATCCTAACTCCTCCCATTCCAAAATTCTAGGCATTCTGCCTATGATAAAATGTATCAATTTAGCATTTCAAAAGTTGAATAATAATAAGAAAAATTAAGTCGTTTATGGTTACATGCACAACTGCACTTTGATTCTGTAGTACAGTAGAACCTCATTATAACGGACTAATAGGGGCTGAAGGTTGTCCGTTTTAATGAAAGTCCGGTTTATAAAAAAGAATTCTTATAGGGGTGTAATGCAGCAGGGTACATCAATTAAAGTACAATAGTTAGCTATAAAAAGTGTTCAAATCAACATAGTAGATGTGTACATATGTGTACGTATTTACTGCATTAATCTTTAGAACAAGAAGGTCCTGGTTCATGTTGATTGCTTACATACATGGGTTTAAAAAAATAATTTATTTTCTGCTTGGTTTGTTTGCTGCTTATTTCTTCAGTTAATAACTGACGGAGGTGCCGTAAGTGTTCATAATATGTAACACATTTTCATTTGCCGATTGTTCAACATATTGAATAACAAAATTTAAATGGTCTTTCACTTCCGCTCACCTTAATTGTAGGCTGACAATTTTTTTTAAAACTGTCCGTTATAAGCGACGTCCGTTATAATGAGGTTCTACTGTAGTTGTAATAACCTTAACTCTGTGTAAGCATTTTCAACATAAGAAAAGAATTTGGATGATTTCTAATAAATAGTTATCCAATAAATGCTATCTTCTATTACCATGATAGCGTCTAGTAGCTCGTGATATTGAAATTGGAAAACATCGCAAAGAACAATGCTTCCCTTACAGATTTCTTGTTCAGTTAAAGCATACTTCTCTCTTAATTCCCTGAGCTTTACTTTCGATGTAAGATTGACAGTACTGGATTTGAGATAAGTAATTTTGAAAATGATGTTTTAAAGAGTTCTCAACAAGCAATTACGGCTGCTGTGCCGGAATAGGATATATCATTACATCTTCTCCCTCCTACAAATTAACATTAGCCTCTTTACAAGAGCTGCTTCCTTGATTGATTAGGCGTAGGCGGTGGTAACCAAACTCCAATTCACGTGAATAGACTCTTAGATCCTCGTTCTTTTTTTTTAGATGGAATGTGATGTTGATCTATGAATTTTGTAAACATTGGTGAGAGATGTAAGAAGGCCTATTTGTTTCTCCACTCAAACCTTAATTCCTTGCAATCCATTCTGAAATGAATTTAAAATTCATGTTAACTTGCTGCATAATTTAAAGTATCTTTTTCATCGACATTCAGGATGAGAAATGAATTATTATCATAGTTTTTAGTGAAAAAAAACCTGCTACTATTGTCTTTTTAATTTTTGATGGTTTTTAAACATATTTTGTTGGAATAAGGATGTAAAATGTAAAATTTGTAAAACAAAAATGTTGGTTAGGCCTATCTCTTCAAGAAATCATATAAAGAAGTCGCAATGTACTGAAATTTAGTTTAAAGTGTTACTAGAAGTACATGATATTCTTGTATCTGCTTCTCTAGTAAGAGACTGTTTTACTGTGAATATAAAATAAAACCAAACGAGAAACAATTAACTTAAGTTTTATGCTTATTGATCTTCATTTAACGTAAATTCCATTTAATTGGAAATGCTTCTTGATTAATAAAATAAAATTTTCAAATGAACTAACAATATGTACTTGTTAATTTTCATTATTTCAATTTTGTTTATATATTACAAAAATAATAATGTGGAATTCTGATAATAACATTTTTTTATTTATTTCATAATTTCATTTTGAAAACACCAAATTAAAAAAGTTTAAATTAGATTATTTGAAATCCATTTAATTTTATATCTTCCTATTTCAAGAAAACTTATGTAGCACGAATTGCAAATTAATCTCAATTCTCGTCTCGTTCATATATTCAAACATTCAAAACAAAATTTGTTTTTCAACTGCCTTAACTGCAGACAAAGAAATACATGAAAATTTATTGAAAATTGTTTAAATTTTATTTTTTTTCTTCTTCCTTCTTTTAACCACTGTGGCTTATCATTCATGTTTGTGCTTGAAGATGAATATGTGATATAGCTTTATACTATTACCAAAATAACATTAAAATTCTTTTTTTTTTTAATCTTTCACTTTTTTATTAATTTCGTTTCAATTTCATTATTAATATCTTGTATTTAGTTTATTTTAAATTTTGTAAAAAGAAAGAATCAGTATATAAACATAAGGATATAAATTTGAAAAGTATTTTATTGCAATGATTGAAATTAATAGCTGATGAGCTGTACAAATTTATTAACTAATTTTATTTTTAAAAAACATGTAAAAGACAAAAAGAAAACTCAGTTTTGTTTTGTTGTGACTTCAATCAATACAGCTATTTGATTGCAGTCGAAGATGTCTTCCGTCTCTAAAAATTCAATTAAGAACAGGTTGTCAGGGACCCACGCAGGCGAAAAAAAGAGGTCTTAATTTAATTCGTTGGCATGGAGTCCATCCAGTGGCCACAGAAGCAAACGGATCGGTGCTGATGTCTGAACACAAAAAACTACAGCTGTTACTGGTTTTGCATTTTGAACAATAAAACAGCTTTTAGTAAACGATCTTATTTCAACAAAAAAATAACCTTTATTTTACTGAAAATGAATTGAAAGTAACTTTTTTTAATATTTGTTTGAAAAACAGTACTTACAAGACTATTCAACTGTAGTAATTCGATCAGATGTTTTAAATGATTTTTTTTTTCCTTTTACTTATTTTATTTTATAAAATTTCAATGACAAAATCCCATTTTGGTTCAAGCCGATCAATTATTTTAACTAAATTGTAATAATGGAATAATATTTATTTTAACAAAGCACTTCTTTATAGTTAGGCAATTTCATAACACTCGAATTCTCTATAATCTCCCCCCCCCCCCCCCATCTTTTTAGATCCTTAGATTATCTCTGAAAAATGTTAAATATTAAGTTTACCTCCAGTTTATCTCATTTCAGATGCTAGTCCTATATTCATTTCATAGCTTTCCGGATAATATTAATTTCTTTCAATTAGACTCTGTTTTTCTGAACGAAATCTAAGAGCGATTCATTTTGACTTTTGTATTGTGTTTCAATTTGTAATAACTTATCTCATTATTTTGCTTATGGAATAATTATGTCATTATTATAAAAACATTTATCAAATACAGTTGGTTGAATGTTCAATTTGGCAGTTGCTTTTACAGCACTTCAGATCTACGCTGGTTAAAATATCAGTGGTTTTAATAATTTTCATACCAATTGTTTAAAATATAAGCAAGAAAGCAAATGCAATATCACTACTTACGAAGAAAGATTTCAGCCTGAATATTTATTTATCAAATTAACCTGCTAATTCCAAAAAATTCTGAATAATGGTTTAACCTAGTAATTGAAATATGTTGCATTTCCCTTAATTGGAATTGTACAATATATTTAGGTACAAAAAATATTACTTCAAAAGCTGACAATTATCTCTTATTGCAACATCATTTTCGCAGTAACAATTACTAAACGATTTGCTATTAAAAACTTTATTTAACTTTTTTTTCTTGTTTGAATAAAATATCATCCCTAGTTCATTATTTTGCTATTGTAATTTAAATATGAGATTTTCATAAATTCTACCGTTTGTTAAATATTTCGGCTATACATGTTTTCTTTGTTACTTAATTCCCTGCTCATCAGCTCTGATGATGTTGAAGATATTGAAAAATAATACAATCGAATCTTATAAGAAACAAGGATGAAACCGTGCTAAAAATCAGAAATGTAATTGACTGCCAACTGGGTCACAGCAAGAAGGTAATGAAATTTGAAAGATATACGATTATCAGATGCCATATTAGCAATCTAGACCTTAGCAAACCATGTGGATCTTTAGTAGTTAGCAGTAACCTTTAGTAGATAGATTATAATGACGGAAGATTGAGGTTGATTCTAAATCAAATGAAAACCAGGGAGGCCACAGTAATTCAGGCTACTCGTAAATTTGTCTATTGATGCATTTATCTATCAACTTCTTATATCTCATACTGTGATCATTATAACTTTACATATCTATCATGTTAACTCAGAAAAACCATTACTGAAATTCTCTCATGAGTATTTATAGTCTTATTACAGATTAGAAAGTAAAATTTCCACAGTTTACCAGTAAAATGGTACTGAAACTGACATTTCCAGAGATCTTTAATCGAAAAAAAAATAATTTCCATCAAGCCACGACTACATTTTAGCCTATTTTCTTAAGTAGAGTTAAGTTCAATCAGTATCTTTACGGATGTGCCTATAAATTTTGTTTGTTTCCATGAATCCTATATTCAATTACAGGAGTCTATTCTCCTGTAATCACATCTGAACAATTCAATGGATCTTCTGGAACGTTGACATGCATATTTTTGGACAAGAGAGGGTTTATCTTTCGCATTATTCTCATAGTTTTCTTCTTTGCGAGGTTGCATAAAGGAAAAAAAGAATTAAAAATTTCAATAAGGCTAATTTGTTCTCCCGAAAGATGCAAGAGCTATAAATCGAAATATCACAATATAAGACTAGTTTTCCTATATAACACCAGTTTGCGTGGAATAAGTATTCCTGCTTAGTTGAAGAATTCATTTCGATCGCACAAATCTACAATAATTTTAACCAATGTATGCCTTAAAATAAACTTTTTTCAGCAAGATATAATACTAGTAAATAAATTTAATAATCACTCAAAGTTATTTTAAAAACGTTAGTGTGTTAAATAATTTAGTATTTATTACATTCCTGTGATACTTCGCATTTACAGTAAGTGGGAGATAAACTGAATTAATTACTTCTTATTTTCTAATAGTAATTTATTCATCGACGAAAATTTGAGTTCTTTGCAGTTTTGCAAAATTTAACAATGACTATTTAGAACGTTTTTTTCGAGTGAAGACGAAATTTCATTCTATTATCCAACACTGTCATCCTCATTCCTATCGGCCATATTTTCACATTGTGATATTCATTCATTACTTACTAATTAAAAGTCTTGAGGTTTACACGTAACAGTTAGCTAACAATTTAAATATTTTTAGCTTCTTCATCGCAGTCACAAATCTCCCTTAACATTTAAAGCGTTGTCAACGTGCTTCTTTTTTCTTTTTATTTACAATTGACATAAGCAAAAATATCTATTATCTTTATGTTGTCTGTTTCAGTCATTTTAGATATTTTTGTTATATATGTTATATTTAAAATTTAAATGTTATATTATATGTTTATTATATGTTTATTTAAATGTTATATTTAATAGCTTTATAACACTTTTCCAAAGAATCGAAATTTTTTTTATCTGAATCATTTTATTTCATCAAAAGAAACATTGGTTCACTTTAACTAAATATTATGAAAAATTAAAAAAGGAATTTTATATGAAAATATATCAAAGAAAATAATAAAAAATTATATGGAAATAGACGTGAAACTTATTTTTAGACAATTCTGCATATGATGAAAACTATCCTTCACAGTTCAAGATAATTTAAAGATAACGTGATTTGAAACACGTTAAATTAAGGACGATCACCTTCTCAATTTCTAACTTCTAAGTGTGTTTCTGAGCCTTTTCTTCTCCTCCAGAAGTATAAGTTTTAAAATAATTGATAATTGATCTGAAAATTAATTAAATTTAAGACGTTGCTATTAAGATATCAAAAATTCGATCTTTAGAAAAACAAATTGTCCAACATGAGCTTTTTTGAATTTGTAAATGTTTTCATTTCTGTTGCTTAAATAGTCTTAAAAAAAAGTTTACATATCGATATCTATTCATTACAATTTAGTATTATGCTTATATATATATCTTATTTGTATTCAATATTAAACATTTATCTCATTTGTTATTTTATTTGACACCAAGTTTGGAAAATTAACTATTATCTTTCATCATTTTTTGTTTGTTAAAGAAACATAAAACTATCGGTAATTTGAAGATCAATTCGAGTATTTATTAAAGAAAATTTTAGAAACAATAATAATATTTCTAATATTTTGAAAGTTTGAACTTTTTATTACCACGCTTTTTATTAACTCGCACTGTGTGCTTTCTGAGTCAATCTTGTAATCGATATTTCACCCACTATTCGATGAGCTACAGAGCTGCAAATTGGCACACACACTCAATGTGGATGAATATCAATTAGATACAAAAATATTACAGATAGGTTATTTCGTTATGCAGGAATTAATTATTTAGATTTTTAGATAAGCTGCAGGTTTTCCTGAAAACTCTTAAGAACTGAGTGTTCGTTTTCCGTTCTTGAATAAAACCCCGCACAGATTTCGATGAATCAAGTAGTGCCATTGCATTTCCCAAGCAATAATACATTTATTCATATTCTTAAATTTGAATTTGTATTAAATTGTAGTAATGGTGTACAAATTATCGCGAAGAGATAGCACTGGTCGTCGGTGAATTCGCTTATGTGGTATATAAACAAGAGAGATGATATTGATGTGTTGTTTCAGCAGTATATTTTCTAAAATTGGAATGATACAAAGAAATTATTTGTATGCGAATGAGAAAATGAAACTCAATAGGTGACTAAATATCTGTTTTGAAAATGATAGAGAGATTTTTTGTCATACGAATTTCTTCTTCGATTACAAAATAGACTAAACAGTAGAAAATAAATTGAGAGTTCATATCAATGAAATTTAAAAACTGTCTTTAATAAATGCTAATGAGAAGTAATATTTCAAGTAAAGTTATCATTTTATTCTGCACTCTTACTATTATGTAATATTACTTACTTACTTGAAATATTTGTTATGAGCGCCCACGCTTTTATGTTTAGTTATTTATTTTAAATTTTATACACAGCATAAAAAATTATTTTCTACTTTTTAGTGCATTTTAGATAAAAGCGTGGTTTTTTTTTTCAAGTTCTTTTTTTTATATTTTTTTTTTCTTTATCAAAATATTTATTTTATTTTTATGTACAAACTAATTGTAAGAAATTGTAAGATCACTTCGAAATTCTGGGGAAAGCATTGCAGACAGCTTAACTCAGATGTATTGCGGTGTGCCGCCACACACTTCATGGTCATTTCACCCCACCCCCCCAATAAAAAAGTTTATTTTTATACTTTTTACATTGTCTACTCTATGGAATTCAAGTTTATAGCATATTGGGAAGTATGCTAAATATTTCGAACAGACACACACATATCCACAAATTTGCCTTTTATATTATATATTTCCGTTTTATATTACAGATTAGCCTCCAACTAATTGATTACTTTCCTGTACAACAATAAATCAGTCCAGGGAAGCAACATTCAAAATATCTTGAATCTATCTAATTCAATTCTACTTGGAAAAATATGTGACTATTTTAAAACAGGAATATTGTAATATTTCCTCGTAATAATACCATTAAATCATTGGAAACTTGAATACATTCTTTTCTTTTGTTCATGTCTTAGCCTCTTTTTGTAAACTATTCTATAGGCAAAAAAAAAGCTTTGTTTCTTGTTTCTAACTGAACATGAAAGAAATTACATAGAAATATAAATTCAGTCTTAACTGTTCGTTTTCAAGCCGTAATTTATCGAATGCAAGTTCAAATTTTCTATTTCCGGTAAAGTTTTAGAGAATAAATGTAATAACTAGTGGTTCCTCGACAGATGTTTCCAAATTTAACATTTGGTTATGCAGTTTGATTGATTTTATTTTCATGTCGTAGAATACAAGATTTTTCTTCCGAAATCAGACATTTAAATAGTTCACATCGATGACTTTTCTGTCCCAATCGTAACACCGAGATTTGCCCATATTATAGCGGTGACTGCACTGTTCTCATTAGCAACTTAGTGAATTAGTAATATTTTTACTAAACAAAAACCAATATTTTGATTTTTGAATCGAAAATTGAAATTCTGATATGTTTGTTTGATTTATTTAAATTTAAATCACATACACTGTTAAAAGTACTATGGAACAGAATCCTTAGATGGAAAAGTATCTGATAGTGTGTTATTTTAACTAAAATCTCCGTCATCCATATTCATTCCTTTTGAATAGTATAAAGTAAAATCTTCATCACAACATTACTTTAATCATGGAGATAATACACCTTTTCTTGAAGTTTAAACAAGAAAAAAAAACTATTTCCTATTCATGAAGTTTTCTTAATATTTATTACAAACAACGCTTCTTCATTTCATTAAATCTTATAATTACATTGTTTTTCTTCTTACTTCAATGAAATGTATTATAGGTTTCCAAATTATTATTTTTTCTTTTAGTAATAAAATATTGTTGTATTAATAACGACATATGACATAAAGAGAAAATCTATCTTACTTAAAGGTTTTAACAGGCGGATTGAAAAAGAAAAGTCTTACTGTGCTCAGCAACATTATGTTATATTTTCTTTCTTTCTTTATTTATATTAATTATATTGTATTCAACTATTTTAAATAGGAGACTGCTAGAGTTGATATAAAATTGTTCTTTTGCTAAATGACTAGGATTTTGGATAATTGAAAGGATTTTATATCAACTTGTAAAAATATTCCATCGTTATTACATACAAGATAGATCAGCTAACAAAATGATGCTACATTGAATATGTATGCTATTTACTGAAGTTATTTTTATTTCGAATAAACGTTAAGTAATTTGAAATATTACATGACATTTCACTTTTTTACTAATAAAAGGGAAACAATATTTTTATTTTTAGATGAAGGTTGAAATAACACTTGGTATACCTTCGCTATCACCAAATCTTCAAAGATATAAAATATAGCAGAAATAATTTTTGTAGTTTAATTAACCGACAGTTTTAAAGTAACTACCGTATACAATCATTATTGAATCCATACATTATTGTAATTCTTAACAACTGTATATCCTATTGTTATTTTTATTTTTTTGCATTATCAATATTTCACTACAGCTCCACTTAGACAGAGTCAGTATTAAATAGCAGTCATTGTATGGCTTTTACTTTCCTATTTATTAAATAAATAAACTTCCTTCTGTGAAGTGAAACGTAGCACTCTGAAAAAAAAAACTTACCAATTGAATGTATGATCCCGACAATAACTGAAACACTAGATTTATTCACATAACAAAAAGACCTGCTATTCGAGATGTCGAACTTTTGTAATATTTTTTTTAATTGACAGAACTGACAGAGTTTTGTATTTTGTATTTAACTTTAGTTACGTCTAATATAATCAAAGTTAAAATTCCTATATAATAAAATAAAAATTAGAGTTATAATGAAACATACATTACTGATTTTTTGGTTTTTTACAAAAAAGAAGTTGAAATGATATTTTTAAGAATTCATTTTATATTGCTTCTCAGTTCTTAAAGTTAAAATAAAACTTCCATTACAATAACACCAAATTGTATCGATGTAGAAATTCTCAAATTCTTCATTTCACAATTCTTACCATACATATAAAAAAAATATTCAGATTCATACTTCCTTTATAAAAGCTTCATAAGTTCATCTTCAACAAGTATGTCTATAAAATACGGAAGTAGAAAAACATTCCAGCGATTGCCTCAGGTTCTTTAGCAAAAAGTCGCTTAACATTCTAAACATCGTATAAACTTTAAATAATTTAAAATTCATTTCTTGGGAGATAGCAATAAACTTGTATTAAAAGCTAGTATCTCAAAATACCATAGGTTTATGAAGCAGACATACGGATAAGAAAGAAAAATTAATTTATTAAAGCATGTGTATTTGCAGATTGATGCTGATGGCATTGCACAATGAACTTCATTTCCATATGTAGTTCATTTTATACCTGCATTTCAATAAAAATATTTTATATATTAGACAAAAGAGTAGGGGAGAATGTTCTGCCAAGACCATAGTGTACCTTGTACCAGTTTGAATATCTGGAATATGCTGGGACCTACTGATCTCTCTTAGAACTATGTCATTCTTAGTGTCGTACTTGATTACAGTCTGAATTTGACTGTATTTGCGTAAGGATTACAAGTGCTGGAGGAAAATGATGTTTTTTTACGAGTTAAAAGTAAAATATATAATATTATATTACGAGTAAATAAAACTAAAAGTAATAATCACACTTGATTAAGTGTGAGTTTATTTTCAATTCGAACACAAGGATTATTTACTGTCTATTCGTCGGAATCATTTATTTGATGAGTATAATGTGATGAAAGTTTGTAATTTGGTTGTATGGTAGCGTGCAAGTATTTGTTGAAGTTTAGACATTCGTGTACCTCGGGACACTTCTGAATCTTGTACTTTAGGCCGTGGTTGAGTGGTTGATACCAAGCACAACAATGCCTCTCTAGTAAAACCGGGGAAAAAAGGGACGTTGTTAGACTCAAATGCAATAAAAAAATTCCCTTGAGCGATTCATTTCGATGACCAAGACTGAAATATTTCGTACAGAGAAAAATTTTAATCAATGGGTACGAACTGGTAATGTCTGCCTATACTTTGTCTTCTTTTCATTTAATCTTCCGTTTTAAGTGTGGTTCAAGGTATAGGATGGTTGACCCGAAGTACACGAGGATATTGTATCTTGATCCACTATGTAGCGTAAAGGTGTTTTGATTTTTTTTTTTTAAATTGTTGATCTGAGTTAATGGGTTGGTTAATAATAGATTTTGATGGGACAAAAGCATCTGTGGCTAAGTTTGGGAATCTGTTAATTCCTAAAGTAAATAGGAAAAAAAGGATATCAAAGAATTAATTGAGTTTAAAAAAAACCTCGGAAAATTGCTATTAATACTGAATGTTAGTGATTAGTAAACCAACACAGTGCTTCGCAACGGCTTCTGAGTCACCTCTACTTTAGAATAGACTGCGTGGTCTAGAAAATGCTCGCGCGAGTCTGTTTGCGAACCCCATGCCAATTTAGACACCCCTATTTATATGGAATAATCGTCATTCTTAACACAAACCTTGTTAATACACTGAATTCCTAAGAATGATTTAAAAAAAAAACTTAAGTTGAGAAACTGTGAAAAGATTAAAATGGGGAGAAAAAAAATAAAGGAAAAAAAAGGGGAAAAAAATGCCTAAGAGGGGATCGAACCCACGATCTTCGCGTTATTAGCAGGGCGCTCTAACCAACTAGCTAACAGGCCACCTACAACTGAGCTAACAGAAGCCGTTGCGAAGCATTGTGGAATATGTGTCCCCAGACAGACAAACCAGAGATATAAGGCATCTTTCAGAAGTCTAAAAAAACTTATTGACAAATTCATCGGATATACGATTTCTTCTGATTCGAAATGATCAAGTTTAAGTTAATTACATATTTACGTATTTTTTTTTCTTTTCTATTGAAAAAATACTGAGTTTTGTGATTAGTTAAAATTAAACGTTGTAGATTAAATTAGATAATGAACTGAAGCAATTGCTATTGATTGGAAACTAAATGACTAATTTTGTCAATCTCATTTAATTCCTATTGTAACACAATAAGCAGTCTTCTTTTTCTGTTGTCAACACATCGAAAACTTAAGATTTTTTTTTTTAATTCTGCGCTATCAAACCTTGTATTTACACAATCAGAGACAGACCAGAGCTAACATTGACACCATCTAACAAATAATTCTCATCTAACGTTTTATATAATTTACTTTTATTCTTAAATTTTGTTGCTCTATAATATTAGAAATGACTATAATTAAAAACTACACCTAATCTTTCTAGTTTTTAAAAGACACCCATGGATCTCCACAAATTCTGCTTAGTTAGAAATTGTAATCAATATGGTATCTATCTTGCTTATTTTTCTAAAAATTAAAGTATTAATACGTTCTTTGCGATAATAGCTTTGCTATTTGCAGTGAAAACTAATGCCTTTGGCATTTGAAGATACAACATCGTTTGGTAGTTATAATTTAATTTAAGATTTGAATATAGTTAATTAAATCATAATGGATTGAGTTACTGTATAGTTATTTATACCCGCAGCAATCTTTTTATTTAACTTTCTATCATTGGATCATTCTAATCTATTTAATTATATCAATGAAATTCCACTAATGTTAAATATAATTGCTGCTGCTCATTTCGATTATGATGTTAGTGAACGTCTATTCACTTGATCGGTTTCATTAAATCAGAACAACAGACAAAATAAATAAACATATTATTGGAAAAGCTTTTCAGATTTCCATTAAGCTTTTTTTCTTTCATTCATTTACATTGTTAACGAGATTCGACCAGATTATTTATCTACATTTCACTATAATATAATAAAATACATACTAGAATACTCCTTAATATTAAAATGTTATCTGTAATTTTTAATTAAAAAATCTATTAAACATAAGATTTTGTATGCTGCACCAGCATCATCATAATTGTTTTCGAATCATTGCAATTAACCAGAATGAGTTAATCCAGGTTGTTTTTAAATATTGAAATCCGTCGAATCGATCGCAATCTCTGAAAGATGCTTTTGTTTTGGTCAATTATTATTATCAAACATCTTTGGCATGAATCCTGCTGGTGTAGAACTTTGTCTTAAGAACGACAGTCATCAGCATGATCAGCCAAGTAATATTCAGATTTCTAAGAGATTCCACAAAATAGTCCTGTATTGCATGCTATCATTTACTACTGCCGGTTTCTGCTGGACCTTGTCAATATTTTCTCCCAAGTGTTCATTTATTCCTCCATCTACTTTCCACAATTATGATAAGCAAGATTCAACGATAGCTTTGTTTCTAGTCTGTGGTAATAATGTTTTCGCATGTAAACTGTTGCTATAGTGGCCGATGATTTAGCCAATGGATGCTATTTTCTGTCATTGATTTTTGAGGCTTTGAGTAAGATTATTCGCATTGTAGTTAGGGAAATTGAATCCTTTAGTGAATTGCTCTTCAGTGTTCTACAGTGTTTTGTCTGTCAGCTTGGAAAAAAACTAAATTAACCATTATTCAATAGAAGCAATACTGTTTTCTATTCTGTATTTACAATATTAAAAATTAGAGCTTTTAAGAGTGCCTTTGACTCCCACCTTTGAATCAAACCGAACAGTTATGGACATTGGAAATCAGTTAGCTCACATTGACGATGTCAACAGATCAGCAACTTCGAAAGGATACCAAGTTACTGCATTTTAAATATCGAATATAGTGTTCTACAAAACGACATGAAAATGCTATTTAACGGATTGGAATTACTTTTTGTGAAATAATGAAAGCGGTCATAAGCCTGTCATTGAACTACACACATTTTAAAGTAATTTTGACGATATAATTTTACTAGGATATTTTGAATCTTTCATTCATTAATAGCAAAGAAAAATATGAAGAAAAAATAAAAGAGTCTAGTGAAATTTCATATTTAAGAATAATAAGAAATAAATTCTTTTCTTCATGCCAATTCATTTCATTATTTTATAGCTTATTTATTTAAATGAAGAATAAATGTAAATTCCGTATTCTTACCCAATTGTAAAAATCATCTGAGTGAAGGTGTAAATTTTTGTGTATACTCTTCTTTTTATGTGGTAAATACATACATTGCCATATTCGTTGGAGAGCTCAGTTACTTGTATTTTAATATATGTTCCGTAATAAGAGAGATGAATGAATTTAAACAGGCTGGTACTCTTTTTTTGTCATTAACCCATTCTTTCTGTAGCAATTCAATATTCATGTTCTTCACCGAAAAGGAGTTTCTGTGCACATCCTTAATGCACAGAATAACATCACATTAATTATAGGCATTGTATTATTTATGTATGATAGTCTTTAATTTCGTTCCTCGTTTTTGTTTCAATAATACTGTCTTGCTTGCAATGTATGATAATTAAAAGTCCATATTTAAAAGTTTTAAAGCCTTGGTAATGATAATTTGGTTCAATCAAAAGGCACATTATTTAATTTATCTTTATAAAAGCCATTTCCAAATAATTACAACTTACTAATGTTTCCATTTTAAAGCCTAAAACTGTTTTGGCTTGAAAATCAAAGAGAAAGAAATACCAATGCATTCTTTAAAGTTTTTATTGAATAAAAAAAGTTCAGACATTTTTAATAACTTTATGTATTGACCCTTAATAACCTACAACCGTTTGTTTTTAAAATAGCTTGGCCCTTTATCAAAAATTAAACTTAGTTCACATATTCAGAATATATGTTTATGATGGGATTACATGATTTAATATTGCCCTAAATTAATAACACAGTAAATTTGCATTTTTTTATAGAATTAAGCGTGATGCAGCTATAACCAGTTGTTATAACCACTTATATCTAGTTGTTAATTATGTTAACAATCGTAATTTGTATTGTCTTGAGATTTCAGTCATGAACATTGGTCTCAAATTTTACTCTAATTTTTCTTAAACAAAAAAAAAATGTAACCAGTCACTAAAGTATGAAATATATTGAGAAAAAAGAAAAAGCATCTTTCGATTAATGATCATAGTTCATTACTGTAGGCACGATAAAGCGAATTGATGTGTCTTTCACCCATATAAGAAGCATTTTTCCTTGGGTAATGAGGGAATAAAACCCAGATGCAGGATCAATGAGGACAAATTTGCTTCTTGTTCAAATCAATCTTCACATAAACCTATGAGAAAAGAAAGCACACGTGTTTTGTTTACAGGTCATCTAGGGATACATGGAATTGTTTCGTCTTAAATTGCTAGTGTTGATTCAGGAAAGTATTAAGGAAAGTAAATACAGTAAATTATATGAAGAAAGAAAAAGAAAATAATATGTTTCAACTTTATCTAAGTCACTAAATGTTGAATTCTTACAAATGAATCTCCTACTGGTGACCTAAAGGTGGGTAAGACTTCCACGACTTCTTGAGCAATGGGACTAAGTTTAGGTCAGAGGTCAGTTCAACGAGCCTGGATCAAACGCGGATAGAAATCCGATTCTCATCTAAGTGAGAGCTGAGTGGACGTTAGGGCCCGTCTGGAAGGGAATTAACATCAGAGAAATAAGCGACCTCCATCGGGATCGAACCTCTGCCTTTAGCCCGCAGCTCAAGTGGCTTATTATTTAAGTCATCAAGACCACACATTTGCATGAGAAATTCATAATTAGTCTTTTTGGGCTTTTGATTTATTTATTTTTTTTCATATTTCAGAATTTATATTGTCAATAATCCCGTTCATCATTTTTAACGATAAATAATTTATGGTTTTAAATTTATCATTATCTTTTGCAAATATGCATGCGAATGCTTGTTAGATATATTAATTGTGTGGAATAAGATTAATTTGCTGAAAAATTCATAAAAATGAGCATTGGTATAAAATAAACATGTTTGTGATGTTTTATACGAAATAAATATTTTTGGTTGTTTTGATCCTTTTCTAATTTACCAGAGAAATATAGAATTAAATTAAATTCTGTGCAAATTAACAAAGAAAGGAAAAAAAAATTGATGAGCCATTTGCTTTCGTTCCTTTTGCATTTGTAAAGCTTTAGCAGAGATCCAATTCTGGTAAGAGACAGTGGTGCCCTCTGACGGCGGTTGAGCTGACTTATCGATTGTATGAGCTGATTCTGTAAGCCTCGTCCCCAGTCCTTTTTAATTTGGAAGCCAACGATATCTGAGGACATAGGAAATCGTTATTGTAGGAACGAAAAGACGAAGAAGAGCAAGAACAAAAGAAAAAGAGGGAAAAAAAAAAAAAGCTGCAGCAGAGGAGAGTAGGCGGAAAAACTGAAAACCATTGCCTAAAATCCAGAATCGTTTGGAGTTTTTGTTTTTCAATGCTTTTATAAAAAACTGCATAAACTTATCGTTAAAGTAGAAAGCTGGTATTATACGAAAAAATTTTGGATTTATTTAGCAAATTTAAATTTTAACTGGTTCAAAATTCTCTTACTCCTGTGCAGTTTCCAGATTTTCATAATTCCAGCAGATCGCGCAATATTTCAGTGAGCAATCTCAACATCAATAATTGATTCTATTTATTTCTTCGTTATTTCAGATTGAATTTCTTTTCCTCTGGGAAATAATTTCTTTCTTTCCAACTTGCTAATATTACAGTTCAAATTTTTATTAAGAAAAATTAAAGGATTCTTTAATAGAGGATTATTCAAGTTCCAATGTAAATATTTGATCTTTCCATTAGGAGATGAGCTTAGTACTTCAAACAATCAACTTAATCTAATTAAAGCAGCGATTCCTACCACATTCAACATTAAAATTATTAATTAGTAACAATGTTTTTAATTCAAATGACCGTAATCCGAATTTTTTTAATGTTTCGGCAACCACTTTTTTTATGACTTTTTAGGGTTTCGTTTAAGCCTAATAAAATACAAAATTCAAAGAAATAACGAAAATAATAAAAAAGCAAAACGTTTTCCCACTGAGACAAATAAGTCATTTTTATTTTTGATCTAGATCACTTTTTTTCAGTAATTTTGATGTATTTTTTTTTCTTAATCTTAATCCATCTTTAACGAAACAAAAAAAAAAAAAATATTCATTGAGGATGATAAAGATCCAGTTTCAGTGTCCCAAAAATGGGAAAAAAAAACCAAACAAAATTGACAAATTTATAAATCAAATTCTTTGACCTCCTACTGACATAAAACGACAGTGGTATCACTATCTCCTTTACGTGAATATTTAAATCTTTTCGAATTACAGTAGTTTCATAGATGGGCTTTAACTTTTTTTTTATAGACTACGATCACAGTGATTAGCCATTGATACGCTTTTTTCATCGTTGACACAATATTGTTGGAGCTTTTATTGAGTACTATTGCATTTCAGTGCAGCACAATATTGCCAAAGCACCTTCGTTCCCGCTTAAAAATGTTCAGGAAAATGAAGTATGCTTTTGTAGAAATCTTAGGAAAACTGGTCTTGACATATGTAAGCGACAAATAATTTTATCGTATACCCTTTGTTTGAAAGATTTATTCGATTAATCATTGTATTACGTACTAATTTCGTCATCGAAAATCTGATAATAAGGATTTTCATTAGCTAGTGAAGAAATAGCTAAATTATATTGAAAATCTATTTCCTAAACTTAAGGTTTCTGATCAAAACACAAAATAATCACAATTTAAAGCAAAATAATCTACATATAAAGCGTTTCATTTATTAACACGGAAGCTAATTCCATATGAAATTTAGCATAAATGCCCACAGAGGCGAGTAGTTGATAAATCAACTCTTCTAATAAAAATATTGACGTAAAAAATGGAGAATACATATTTTCTGATGAGTATTTTACAGTCACCTTATCTAAAAGTAAATGTTTTCTTTTTGCAAATGATTATTTCTAATGCTTCGTTTTAAATAAAGTTTGAAATGACAGGATAAAACTTATATGATTAAAAACTTCTAGAAACTTCCTTGTTTATTAAAACATACCTACCATTCTCCACTACGGGTCCCTATTAATTTCTTGTGTATTCTACCTTAAAAAAGATTTTAGATTTCCAAATGTTAGTTATCTCATAGCAATTGCTCATCTTGGAGCAAGAATTGGAGGAATGAGAAAGCCTCCGAGTTCTTTTAACAATTAAAGATCTCACTTTATAAAAATTTTGAAATAATTCTTAAAAGCCAATCTTTTAGAAGATCCAAAGTCGAACTTACTAAATTATAATGTCCTATCTTTTTGCCCTAAAGAGAAAGGGCTGTTAGCGAGAACCAAAAGTGTTGCTGTGAAATAATCAATTTAACATTAATAAAAGCGAGATTTTGAAATTGTTTATTTTTCACGAATGATGAGAGATCGAAGCTATTCAAGTTTTCTCCTTCTTAAACGAGAACAAGAAATTATTCATCTAACGGACTGTTTGAGTTGACAGCCTCATTCGATTTGCAAAGATTTCATTTTAAGAAAATCCAAATTGGGGATATTTTTTTCATTCAGATAATTCCACTTAAGACGATTATTACAATTTTTCAATATTGATATTCGATTTGGCTGAACACAATAGACGTGGCACCCGGAGATGAAGCCACTGCTTCATAATTCCCTCCGTCGAAGAAGACGAGAGCAGAGCTTTCTCTTGTGATCAGCAGATTTAATTATCGAAAGTAAAACAGAAGAAGAAAAAGACGATGAGCCAGCGATCTTTCATCAGAGGAAAATTCTTATTAACAGAAAAGATTTCCTCTTATGGCGATTGTAAGGGGGGGGGGGCTCAGCTTTCGTCTTCTTTGGCGTTTTCCTTTTGTATAAGTAATTGCAGTAAAAAATAATTTTGTGGAAAGAATGTTTCGTTGCTCATGAAAACACGTTGGCTTGAAATTATTCTAATGAAACAATGAATCTATAAACGGAGACCGGAGAATCATTTCCAGTTTCAGGCAATTTTTTTATTTCTTTAAAGCTTAATATTCTTCAAACAACGGTTGAGGAAAAGCAGAGACATTAGTTTATTCGTCGTTTCATTTCGATAATGTTAGTTAGAAAATAGAAAAGATAGGCTATATATAACAAATGAATATAATAAATTTAAGGCGACCCATAATAATAAAAAAAAATTAAAAATAATAATAAAAAAAGGAAGTACAATAACGTAAGAAAATTAAAAAAAGTTAGGAAAAAAATATTAATAAGATTCGATTCGAACTAACAATCTTCAGTATATGAATCTGAGATCTTAACCATCAAGCTATAACTCACAACTGAATGTAGATGGTTGCATTTCTAACATTTAAGTTAATAGCGGAAATCCAATGAAAAGATTGTGAAATACCTCGAACATTGGGCCGGGGGCGTTGGCCCCTGAAAATACGCCATTCCTACAGTTTTAGGGCCTCTGAACACGATGGTGAAGTCCGTTTGCAGATCCGATCTTCCGTTCGGGAGTTATTAGGGGAAGGACAGACACTAATGGACAGACAGGACAAACTCAATAGCTACCGATTTTAGTCGGTATCTCAATAGCTACCAAATGGATCGCTAAAAGAAAACCAAACATTTAAAACTTATGTTTGATTATACTTATCTACCCTTAATTGAAGAAATTTTATTAATTTTATTTAATATCTTTTATTTATTTACTTATTTTTTTACGAACAACCTAATATTTTACAAAAGCAAAGATAATTTGTGATCACAGTTAAAATTTCAAGGCAACTTACATTTCTTAAAAATGAAAATTTTACTTTACAACAATCCATCTAGGTCGTAACTCGGATCTCTGTAAAATCAAACGATCTCGAAAATGTTAGATTGTATTTTAATGTTATGTTATTATTCCATCACAAAAAAAAAAGAAATTTCAGATCTGCACTTAAACAATTTCTCTGAATGTGCCTTTTTTTTTTCATTCAATAACAAATAAGTTATTATGAACACATAAGGTGATTCAGGAAAAGTTAGCGCCACTTACGAAGCTCATTTGTGACGATATTTTGAGCAAGAAATGTCATATAAACCCGGTCCTGTTCTCAATATTTACAGAGTTACAATAATGTGAAGGTAGTTTGTAAAAGACCTGATTCGCTAATTGGAGGAGAAAATGAGAAATAAAGAATAAACGTTTCAAAAACAATGTTTTCTTTAATTGAAAATGGATTACAGACTCAAGTCGATAGAAATGGTATGATTTGTAACAATTATTCTAATAAGTGCATCAGAATGATGTAATTTTATAGTTAAAACTTGATAAAACTTTCTGTACGATGTAATTCAGCATTTCATAACACATTTTCAGCTCCAAGATACTATCCAATAAAAGAAAACATTATTTCTGAAACGTTCCTTCCTTCTCATTTGTTTTTACTCCTCCAATTAACGAAAGAGGTCTTTTACAAACAACCTTCACATTATTGTAACTCTAAATATTGAGAATAGGACCCGGGTTTACAGGACATTTTTTTCTCAAAATATCGTCGTAAATGAGCTCCGTAAGTGGCGGTAACTCTTCCTGAATCACTTTGTATATTTTGAACAGGATCAGTCAGGAGAGAGAATTGATTTCATTACCGAAACGTTTCTTTCTCGATGCTAAGAAAATGAGATCAATGATAATTTAGTAATTAATAAATCAGTTTTCTTCGTGCTACCGAAAACTGGATTAATTTCTATTTTTAAAACCTTCTGAAGCCTCAATAAAAATTTAAATTAATATCAATACTTTGTTAAAAAAAAGAAAGGAAATAGGAATTCCTTTGCTTTTTAATAAGTACTAAATGAATGACAGAAATTCTTTTATTTCTTAGCAGCTGTACTTCTATTTTTATTGTTCTGTAGTACGAATTCAATGATGAAATTGAGCTCGTTGGCTCAAGTGATAGAAGTGCTTCGGCAAAACTGGAATTTTGTCGGATCGGTCTTCGAAGTAATTTTCTTTTAAGACATGCGATTTCTTTCCAATTTTCTATCAAATAAAAGTTTAGTTAAAATTCGAAGGCAACATAAGTTACACTTATTAAATATTACAGTGGAAATTTTAATTGTACAATATTTCCATCCAGATCATGCAAAGGATCGCTGTCAAATCAAAGGATCTCGAAATCTATTAACACCATTAGATTCCATCAATATCTGAGCTTTACATGCTTTTTTTTTCACATCTTTTCTATTTTTTTAAATAACATCATTGAAGCGAAAATATTGAAAACTAATCTCGTTGCTTGATTACTACATAGCTATTGCCTTAGAAATGGAAGAAGCTTCGTCTGCTTCTTTCCTTAGAAACAAGAGGTTCTTTAGATCTAAAATAGATTAAACACTTAACATTAATGAAAATTTCTATTCACTAGAAAACGTTAGAAAAATATATTTAGTTTAGATGATTGGGAGCTCATTTAACTTATTCAATAATATTCGAGAAGGTTAAGCGTGACTTAACTGAGTTTATTCTATCAAGACTGTGCCACCAAGTGACCAGAGGCGCGAGTTCATAGTCTGTGATCTGCCCTCACTATTGCTCACTATTGCTCGATAATTTTAATACAGTTCGGCTGAACCGAATTCCATCAAAATCGGTTTATTAGTTTTGGCTTCCGGACTTAAACGACAGACTTCATGTATACTGATCGTCGATTTCAGGCGCTGAGAAACACATTTTAGAAGTTGAGATTGTAGATAATATAGTTCATTTTCATTTAGCCTATTTGAATTTGAAATTAATGATAGTAAAAGAAAATACACTCACGTTAATTAATCTAATTTATTTGTTACCTTTTTATCGAAATGTGGCAGAGAAAAATACATTTTATTTCGATGAAAAGAAATTGTATAACCAATGATATTGAGAAACATTTCCAGCTTGGAAAGGAATGCGTACAGTAACGTAATACTATATTAAAAACTCAAAGAAAAAAAAAATATTTTTAATATTATTCATCAACTTTGCTAAGAATTATTTCCGTTGTACAGCAGTGATATTTGAGAATGAGAATATTTCAGTTGGTATATTCTCATAGAAATCTCCTATAGTCTTTTAAGCTACATTAGATCCATAAAAACTGAAGGAAAGCTTTATTAAGTTTTAATGTTTTATTCAAATTGTTACTTTGTTTTATAGAATTATCCTTTTAATATGCTAAACTTTGGTACTATTTCAGCAAAAAAAAAAATTAAGTTTTTATAGGAATTGAGAAAAATAAACTGTTACTTCTATTAATTCGCACAGGTATTAATTGTCTAAGTTTTTCTTTTTTTTCTTTATTCAATCTCTAATATTTATGCAAAAATAAGGTATTTAAATAAGATTCAAGATATAAGATACTTATTAAGATTAAATCTAGCTTGCAGAGGTAAAAATTAAAGACGTTCACAAATTTATTTTTAATTAAATCTTTTAATAACATATAGTGAGTCCGGTAATGATGGAGACTCACAGCTAAAATAAATTAAGAAATAAATAAATTAAGAATTAAATAAATTGAGACAAATAACTTACAAAATTATCATTATTATTCTTTTTCTATCCCCTGGTTCTTGGTGCTGTTGCCAATGGCCTCGACAAGGGGCGAGAATTGTGAGTTATTGGCTGAATAATGTTTGCCTATAGTATGCCATAGGAGGAAGTTCACGTTGTACCCCGCAAAAACGGACGAATACAGAAGGAGAAAGTTTCCGACGCGGAATTCGAAACAATACAGAAAAGCGGATAAAATTTACAGACATTGAACAATAATTTTTAATAGTAAATAAATATGAAGTAATAGATTTTGCTGTCTTTTAATTTTTACCAAAAGCATTTTAATTTTAAAAGTTCGTAACAATTGGTTAGCATCAAAGCAGCTTTAAAATGAGAAGTTTCATGTTGTCCAAAAAAATTTGTTGGAACAAAAATCGATTAAATAAAACTCATTAAATTTAAAAAAATAAAACAAAACAAAAAAACTGTAAACTTAAATTAACGCAAAAAAAATTGTTATTAGAAAATAATATATCCAACTTAAAAATGTAATTGCCTACTAAGAAATCATTTAATCAGTGCCTTTTGTATAATTGCGATATTTCTTGGTGCCATTCTAATGAAAATGCTTTACAAAAATATTGCTGCAAAAAAGAAAAAAAAAAATCCTTCTGAAATTTATTCTGAGTGTTTTACTAAATTATGAAAAATGTACAGCTCGAATACAATAAAAATGTCACTTATATTTATATCGTTTTCGTTGACTAATTTAATAAATAATATTTGACAATTAAACGATGATAACATTTTTATTAGGTAATTACGTGCTATTGAGAGTTGTTGTTTTTTTGTTTGTTTTTCCTTTATATTTATTTATTTTTTTGTAGCTTATGTTTTATTGTTTATTTATTACCGCATTTTCGTCGCCCTGATTCACGACTGGGGAGATGTGGACACGCCTTGCCACTAATAACGACGCAGATTAACAAATTACAGCTTCATAAAATTCCATTGGAAACTGATCCTTGCTAAGCCATAGACGCCTCCTGGCGGGAAAACAATGCAGCCTCTTGATTGGTTGCGACAAGCGACTTTTTCGATAAATCTATCGAGGAGATTATATAACTAATTGCTTAGATGCAATCACTCAAGAACTAAAAAAAAAAAGTAAAACAACCCCGAGATAGCGTCCCTCTCTGAAAGGAGGGAGGATTTTGGCGGAGAGAATTAATTTTTCGAAAGCAAAAGAAAATTAATTTGCAAAGATTATCTTAGGATTTTTTCAATAACTAATCATAGTTGGACGAAAATATTGATGAATTCTTCCTGTGAAAGAAATTAGGAACAAGACAACCTATTGATTAGCTCAGGAGTAGATTTTTCGTAATTCTAATAACAAGATGGCTTCCAAAGATTGATTAGTTCGTTCTTTCTTTCTAAATGATGTTTTATATTTATGATTATTTGATTGCTTGTTTTTCTTTCTTTTAATATTTTTTTCTTGCATTGATAATTTGTAAATTCACCGTTACAAAATATGCATTTATAAAATGTAAGTATTGTATAACTGCACTTTAAAAGCACTAATTAAAAAGATCACTGCATTTCCATTTTTTCGTTTATTTATTTATTTATTTATTTATTTATTTATTTTTTAAAGCTTGGAAGGTCATTTGTAATCAAAATAGTATCTGTTAGAGTTGAACACGAAATAGATTTTGATTAAAAAGTAATACGATTAAATTCGGATTTTTTTTTTTTAATTTTTTTTTTTAAAACGGGATTAAGTTGAGATCAACCCAACGCCTGAACACCTTTAATCCCCGAGGGAAAAAACAACCCTGTACCCATTCTTCAGAGAACTGGGTAGACCCTAGGACCCGTCTGGAGGAGAATTCAGAGTGAAAAAATGGAGTTTGATCCAGCTCCTCCAGGCTGCAGCCAAACGACTTATCAGGTCCATAATATTTTATAAGTTATAAAATTACATTTATTTATTATTCTATTTTTATAAATATTTGCTTTTTCTATTATTTTCAAAATGAAATGATATTCGTATTTTATTATTTTGTGAAGTATTTCGCAATTACATTTTAATCTCCTTTGGGAAGCACTCAGGAGTATTGTGAACAGCATTGCGGCCATCAGGAACCGCTAGTTTAACACTTCTGGTTTAGATCATTGAAGAAACAAGATTTGATGTATATAGATAATCTATTCCTCATTATATGCAAGTTTTAAGAAATGATAGGAAAATTATTTTAAACATAAAAATTTAAGATTAAAAAATGACTGCTTTTGGAATTACATTGAAAAAGTATGATAACAGCTTATCATAAACAACTTAAATGCATTAAGTGTACAGATGCATATAAATATCTTGTATATGAGCATTTTTTTATTGTATGTCAACATTTGTTCATTGTATATAAGCTGTGCGTGATCTGTCAGTTTTCTTAATTATTAAGTATAATTCAAGAAAATCTTCCTTATATCATAACTAGAAATACAGAAGGAGCAGTATTGCTTGTACAGAAGTATTATCAATAAAAAAACCTAAAAAAAAAAAAAAAAAATTAAAAATTGTAGCGAATCTCAAAGCAAAAGTTAATTATTCAACGGATTTAATGGAAACTTTTATTTTGATGAATATTTAATTTTATTTGTTATTTTAATTTTTATTTTCAGGCTAATTTTTTGCTTTTCAAAGATTTCAGCCTTGACTTATTAGCTTAATGTGAGGGGCATCATAATAAAAATTAAAATATTTCCAAATAAACTGTACTTCATTTATCTTAAAAAACTGCTCTTCGTACTGTACTTTCGTAGAAAACTAAACAATAAGTTCTTATAATCAATGTTGTTTGAAATGTATTCTTATTTAAGATTAATTTGGTATAATCTTATTTACAAAAAATATCTTTATTTGGTAATCTTATTTAAGATGTTTAATGTAAATTCGACTTGCGTGAATTCAAACATAGAATCATTTGTTTTCGGAAACCTTTCCCCCTGTAATAAAGAAATGTGTTTAAATACAAATGTAGTTTGAGAATTTTATATCAATAATGACTGTTCATATCAAAAATTCGAAAAAAACAAAAAACGAAGATAAGACATCAAAACTACCACTTAATTTAGTTTCCATGAGAAATCATAGAATATGATTTAGTCAACTACACAAAAGCTAAGTGGCTCAGCATATTTAAGAAAAAAGTATCTTTATAAAATTTTAAACATGAACTCTCTGGTTTACTTATTTCAGTATCTTCGAACGAATATAAGATTGCTTCCCAATCTTCTTAACTTATTATTCATTTGCGTTGCAATATTTAATGGCACTGTTCAAATGTTTATTTTACCATTACGATGTTTTGTCTTTTCAATTACGAAACCTTCAAAGATATTGAGTAAAAGGAGGCACGAAATAATTTTAAAAAATAAGGTCGACGAAGAGTTTAGAGAATGAAAAAAAAACGAGAAATTTTCATCAAAACATCCGCTTTTGCTAAATCCGAATTAGTTTATACGAAGGTAGGAAAAAAAAAGAAGAAAAAAAAAAGAAACCAAATGCCTACAGCAGAAACGAAAAAGAAATTCTACCCAAAGTCTCTGGAGAAAACAGAGTAAATGCAATGAAATGAAATCAGAGCTCTTTGTCAAAATTGCCTCGAGTTCGACAGATATATTTGACAAAGAATCCGATTGAAACAACAGTAAAAACGCAGTTTAGGGTCAAAGTTCAAAGAACCTATCTTTTCAGTTGAAAGTGCAGATGGAGAAGGGATTTACTTTAACTGAAATCTTTTTTCTTTACAAAATGGATAATAAAATTCAGATTTGATTAGGTAAATATCATTTTTAATATTGATTACAGAGTACAGGAATTACACGACCTGGCTCAGATAATTACAAAATGTCACTAATCAAATTTAACGGCCTGGAAACTATTAGGATTTTGTGTATTTACCAACATTACTAAATTGAAGAGATTTTGTTTTGTCACTCCTTTACAAATTTGACATTTGGAAAAATATCCAAACTTCTCCTTAATCTCAGGAACTACCTTGCTTAATTCTACATATTAAAACTGAACCCAAATTCACAACCAATCATCAAGTAGCAACCATATTTCAGAATTGTAATACATCCAACGAATTTAAGATACAGTATATTTTTTTCAAAGTATTAAGGAATTGGAAAGAGAAAGTTAATTAAAGTTAGAACCTTGAAATTACTTCATATTAAGCCTATGAATTAGCTTTTTGATGATTTTGTGTCAACGTAAAGTATATAAACAAAATCACAATATATATAAAATGTGTATCTTAATTTTTGAACATACGATTTTGGCCTTAAAATTTGAATCTAAAGTTTCTTATTTGGGTAACCATATGAACAATAAAGTAATATTCTATGCTTTGTATTCATATTATTGTTTTCCCAAAAAATGTTAAATATTTTACAAGCTTTTTTTTAATTTCACCACATAAACAAATAATATTTCCTTGCACTTAGTATTTTTTTAATTTACCTTAACTGTGGAACTATTAATACAATTAACATAGAAAATACAAAAATTGGATGAAGTAGAGGGATTTGTTTCCAGATTTTCTTTTTTTTTTTCTAATGTAATATTATTTTTGACTTCTCAAACGGAGGATATGAAAATTATAGGTGCTTCACTAACTTTTTAATTCATTTAAGATGTTATGGACTTTTCTATCAAAAATAATGGTTGAAATGTCCATAACCTACATCAAGTTTTCATCTTTTTAATTCTTATTACATCGTGATTAAATTCGTAAATTTTCTTTCTGTATATACAGAATACCAATTTCTATTAAAATCAATAGATAGTTTGAAGTTCTTTAGAGATTAGTCTCTGTGTATCATTAAAACAGTCACTATAGCTCTTTACCAACAATAGCAATGGCGAATTTAACTTTGGCGCCACTAACTTACATGTTTAATTTGTAATATAGCGATATTTATTTAACAAGTTAAACCTTATTTTCTAGAATAGGTGGTTTTCAATTATCTTGAGACCAGAGAGCAAATTGATAGGCGAATTTGCGCTGCATTTTAAAAATATATTTTAAAATTGTATTTTAAAACTTTTTCTATCTTATACGTACTTATGGATTATGGAGTGCCCAAATACATTTTATGGCCTGTGGTTTCTATGATTATCAAGTCAATAAAATTATTTACTTCTGATTCTTCTTAGTAGTGATGAAAGTTATAGTAGCTAGTTATAAACACAAACATATGAATTAAACTTCTTATAAAATATTTTTATTACACGTAAGGTACCCTGCCCAAATAACGCCACCTTAATATTGAAATTACTGTAAGTCTTGAAATAAGGTGTATCGAAACATGAAAATTACGACCAAGAAAGTTTAATCTTCTGTTTGAAGCATACCATAATGAAACATTTGATTACTTTTACTGGAGAAATATGAGAACTCAAATAAAAAAACTTTGCAAACTGGCGTTATTAGGAACACCTGGTCCAATTAACGCCACCTACTTTCTAGTAACTTATTTAAAATTAAGAATTATTACATAAATGTAAACATTATTTGTACAAAATTACAGTAAAAAGCAACTAAATTTAACTTTCTGTAAAAAATAACACCCAAAACATTTCATGTAAAATACGTTACCAAGACTCACATGCTCCTAACGTTTTCAGTGTTAAAAAGATATGAGATCTCATGTAGAGCTAAGCCCATAACTCTATAAGGCCTAATTCTACAAGCCCTAACTCTAAAAACCCTATATCTTTTTAACACTGAAAACGTTATGAGCATGTGAGTCTTGGCAACGTATTTTACATGAAATGTTTTGGGTGGGATTTCATTTCTTTTTGTAAGATGAGATCTGATTACTTTTTAACAGTGAAACTGTTATGAGCATGGGAGTCTTCGCAACTTATTTTACATAAAATGTTTTGGGTGGGATATACCTATCAGAAATTGTTATATAATAAAGAACCGGAACCCCTTTATGAGGGGTTGGAGGGTGAAAGTTACAGATTTCTTAATTTGTTTGTTGTTTGTGTGTTAAACCTAGCCTGCATACCAAATTTCAGCTTTCTAGGACTTCAGGAAGTACCCTAGAGGTTTTGATGATCATGAGTCAGTGAGTCAGTCAGTGAATCATGGACGAAATCGACGAATTTTAGATATTAATAAAATCCAAAGTATAAAAGCTAGATAAATGAAACGTAGCGTATTTCATTAGTCTGCTAACTGCATCTTATCATGAAAATTTGAGCTCTCTAGTATTATTTAGGCCGAAGCATTGAGGGTACGACGTATTTCAGATCTTAATAAAATCCAAAGTATAAAAGCTAGATAAATGAAACTTAGCGTATTTCATTAGTATGATAACTGCATCTTATCCTGAAAATTTGAGCTATCTAGTATTATCCAGGCCGAAGTTATGAGGGTTCGATAATACAAACCAGTCCCCCCCCCCTTTATGAGGGGTTGGAGGGTGAAAGTTACGGATTTCTTAATTTTGTTGTTGTTTGTGTGCTAATTCTAGCCAGCATACCAAATTTCAGCTTTCTAGGACTTCAGGAAGTACCCTAGAGGTTTTGATGATCATGAGTCAGTCAGTCAGTCAGTGAATCAGTATTTCAGATCTTAATAAAATCCAAAGTTTAAAAGCTAGATAAATGAAACTTAGCGTATTTCATTAGTATGATAACTGCATCTTATCCTGAAAATTTGAGCTCTCTAGTATTATCCAGGCCGAAGCTATCAGGGTTCGATAATACATAACCAGACCCCCCCCCTTTATGAGGGGTTGCAGGGTGAAAGTTACGGATTTCTTAATTTTTTGTTGTTTGTGTGCTAATCCTAGCCTGCATACCAAATTTCAGCTTTCTAGGACTTCAGGAAGTGCCCTACAGGTTTTGATGATCATGAGTCAGTCAGTCAGTCAGTCAATCAGTGACGGAATCGACGTATTTTAGGTATTAATGAAATCCAAAGTATAAAAGCTAAATAAATGAAACTTAGTGTATTTCATTTAGTCTGCTAACTGCATCTTGTCCTGAAAATTTGAGCTCTCTAGTATTATCCAGGCCGAAGCTATGAGGGTTCGAAAATACGACGAAACGCTTCCAGAAAAGGTACGTAGTGCCCTTCCTGCTTTCGGCTCGTCTTGGCGGGGGCACTGCCGTGCCCCCAGATAAAAAAATCAATTGAAATTAACGCAGTCTTTCTAATCTGTAGCTAAAACAAAATAGGAAATGTAAAAATTAATTAATTTCGGCATTTGCCGATTATAAAAGCAAAATAATAAATAAGATAAAAAATCTATATTTTCATGAAACATATTAGTAACTTATAAATGTCTTAGGTAACCTAAAATCGTATATGTAGACCATTAACACCACCATGGCGTTAAAGCGCTACTGTGCACATGGATCACATGATACACTTGTTTGTCTACAATTTCCGAATTTTAAAAATAACAATTAACTTATCTACATAGAAGAATCTTCAAGAATCAAGAAAATATATAGCTTTATATAGTTAATCTTTGCTGAACATTAAAAAATCTATATTTTATCTTACGTTGATATAGTAGCAGCCTTTCAGAACCAGTCCTCGACACGAAAAGGTGGAAATATAATTTCACTCGAAAATGTTGCCGGTCTGCTAGTAACTCACTTCAACACTAGATGGCATGTCAATGCAAACTACTTTAGTGCAGTACCGCCATCTCTTATATTTATGAAGGATTAGATAGGTGGCGTTAAAGGTATACATGGCGTTTTATGGCTGAGGTATCTTATATTTTTTTTATTACATTCATTGTTCTGCTTATCAATCTAATTTTTAAAAATATAAGATAATATCGGCGTGCCAGTGAAAATGTGCTTAATTGATACCAAAATTACAAGCTATAAAATCAGTTTCGATGGAATCTTGTGTCGTGACTGATAGTGGAACAGAGTTAATTCAGCATTTCAAGCCTTCCACGAAGTGTCTTCTTCAGATCTTGTGGGAATCATACAGCTAACAATGAATCTATAATTTTAAAATTTCTCGCGATTAGAAATTTTGCCAACCGTTTCCTTAGCATAACCTCATATCACATACCGAATATGCTATAACCTTCAATACCATTATTTGTAAAGCAATACATATTAACTAATAGAAAAAACAGCGAGCTGTGAATTTATCGCTATTAAGCAAAACATCGATCTCGCATTACTTTAAGGAGACTCCAGATTTCAATGCGTGTAAATAAAAGTCGAAGTTTATATTGATTTAACATTTGTTAAATTTAGAGATATCTATATACTTACGGCTTACGTGTTAAAATTTTCGAATCAATTAATTTTAATTCAGCATTTCAAGCCTTCCACGAAGTGTCTTCTTCAGATCTTGTGGGAATCCTTTAATTAATTTTAATTTCCGTCTTTAACTTGTTAACATTTTGTTTTTATTTTTAATCAATATTTGTCAAAACCTCCTAATTTTATAACTTTCAGGAATTTTATTGATTTATAATGACTTGGCATCCAAACAAAAAATCAAACAATGGATTGCTTTAGTTAATAAAAAAATAAAACAAACAAAAACAAAAAAAAAAACATTCCCATTCATTTTTTCTTTCTCCTTTTCTTACTTTTTTGTTTTTTGTTACTCCAAATTTCATAACGAAATGCCTATATATCTTCAGGTCAGTGCCAGAAGACCTTAGGCGTATTCAGGATTTTTGGAATAAGAGAGATTATGATGACGGTCGCAACCGTTCAGCCAAATTCTGGATGATAAGGGAGGAGGGTACAAACAAATCAGTGAACTTTTCAATAAAAAAAAAAAGGTCCAAGATCATAGATTTTTTCCATTTTCGGATGCAGTTCCTAACCTCCCCGTTCCTGATAACTCAATGTAAGAGACCTAAAAAAATTAATAAAGCGTGTGAGGAAATAAGATCATATTTGTGTTTAATTTCACCTCCTTAGATAATTTCCGCAAATCAACCTAAGGACATAATTTCCGAACAAGTGCAGACAGCGCTTCGTAGAAGCCAAACAAAAAAACTTCTAAAGCATCTAGTTACATTTGCCAGGTTATTCTTTTTCTGATTGGCATGTTTCGATTATTTTCGATACAAAATGCAGTTAAGTACTGCTAAAGAAAATAAGACAATTTCAAAGTTTTAACTTACATTTTTCCATCTTTTATTACTTCATTAATTCGTATTTTTCAATATCAAATTCTTATAATATTTTTCAATATCAAATTCTTATAATA
>JAFIDM010012231.1:129417145-129477120 GCA_023159025.1 Thereuonema tuberculata | reverse complement strand
ACAATTCATGTAATTTCTTTTATTGCAAGAAGACTAACAGATACAAAAAAAAGATAAATTTTATTTATTTTATTGTTGAATTTTACTCAAATTATTTTATATAATTTTGCAATGTGAAGTTTAATTTTATAGTTTTTCTTCTTCTTTTTTTTAATTTGTCGATTTCTTCACTCCTTGAAGAAATTTCTATGAATCTCCTTGCTTCAACACAATGGACAGGTATTATTGTACAGTTGCAGGAAGTCCAATCAACTCTATAAGAAGGTTTCTTTACAATTGAGCTGTTCTACCTAAGTTAAAGAATTTCTGTTAAACACAGGAATTGGATTTTGGACGTAGATCAACATTTTATCGCAGGTCAATCTTAAGATTAAGAAAAGCACCGAATTTTTTCAATGGAAACCTATCGGCACACATATCTTCTTTAGAATTGCTAGATGAACATAAATAAATAAGCTGAATGATATGAAATCACAAACTACTGATCATTTAATTTATCAAATAACAATACGCTTCCTTACCACAGTGCGGAGAGACTTTGAAAGACACTTGTAATGACACCATCGGAATGCCCCGTCGAACAATGCTATTGTTCGAGGTGACGTAAGCGCTGAATTATCTACCAATGTATTTTATTCTTATCTACCTCTCCGGATCTACAATATCAACACGAAATTCCCGACATAGGCACCAATTTGCTTTTTTGATTACAATTGTAAGGTTCAAGCTTGTAATAGCTTTAATTACAAAAAAAAATAAAATCATGCAAATGATAATAGTTTAACTAAACGAGGAATAATGGATTAAATCACAGGAGTTTAAGCAATCTTATGGCATCAAAGATGTTGTTCAGCAACAACTTTTAATCAAAATTTCCTGAGACAAATCTTTTTTTATCACGAAGAATAGACTTGAAAAAGATCATTTGATATTCGAAAGTCTACGATAAAACTTTCTTGAAATATCTTTTTAGTTTAAATGTTGTACTCTTTTAGAAATAGCTCATTGAATTAAGGAAGATTTTCAAACTTAAACTTATTTAACTGTCATTAAATTCATTTTAGTATATTACATGTTTTCATTCCTCACCATTAAATTATCGTAAATGTATAATTTATTTTGTATTACGTATTAGTGAATATTTCTTTCAAAAAGTTTCAAGTTTAACCGACATTAAAAATATCACAGAAAAATCAAAATCTGAGATCTTCATACAATATCACAACTCCTTTATTAAACTAAAACAAGAATACTTCTCCAATATTTCGTCTTATATATTTTTTTACCCTGAAGAAGTCTTTGAAAAAATATATAAGACGAAATATTGGATCGGATCGGTGAAGAAGTATTCTTGTTTTAGTTTAATAAAGGAGTTGTGATATCACAGAAAAAATTAATAGGATAATAAAGTGTTGATTCTTTAAAGCGTTCACTGTTTGTCGTTATTTCTATTTTTGTTTTTTTGGTGATGATGATTTCTTAAAATTAATCCGTTAATTGTACATCGGTACGGATAGTCTCTATCGGTTATATCTGCATCTTACATAATTGAGTATTACAATTTTTGCGAAATTTATGTCGAAACATCAGCAAACATTCTTATGTTCAGGAAGATAAATTATACATCAGCAAAATACAGTATTATGAAGCTATTATTATTATTATAAATCGCATTCTATTATTGATTCCAAGTCTCTAAAGGTTTCATAAGATAGTAGCAAATCCTTGTTAAGACTTCCAGCTAAAATGTATAACAACAAAAAGTCTTTTGTTTAATTAATTGTATTGGATGATTTGTCTGCCTACGAAGTCATATGATATGGCGTAGCTATATAGTTTAAGTACTTGATATTGACCAACAGCATGGAGGGAACAGCACAACCACAGAAACATTAAATTAAGATAAAAATAGTTAACAAGTATGTTCTCAGTAAATTATAACGGAATAACAAATAGTAAATCAGAATCATTTCTGCTGACAATTTATTCTTTTTTTGTATGCTTTTTAATGAGCATTCGATTCATTTTGTCAAGCAGTTTTTCTTTAAGTCTTTGAAGTAAAATAATATGAATTCAATTTATCATTACTGATCGAAAATAAATCCTCTTAAGTTCGTAACATTTACTTTGCTAAGTTTTTATCTTAAGTAAATTCTTCAAAAAAAAAAAAAAAAAAAAACTAGTAAAAAATACAAAAAAGAAAAGAAGTTTTCATCTTTATGTAGTAATTAAAAGCAAGTCATCTTAGTTTTGTATTTCTCATTTGAAATAACGATTAAAAATGATTTCCGATGTCCCCGTGGACTTAATTAATTTCATAACAATCCTCAGCGTCTTCAGTTCATTTAAAACTTTCTTATTCCTATGCTTTGGAACAAGAGCCTTTCATTTTGTCTAACGATTAAACTAGATGTTTTTCCAAAAATTTCTTAAAATTTCGCTTCTAGAAAATATCTTGCATTAACAGAATACCCTCCGTTTCATGAAAGCTTTTATAGAAATACAGTACTACAATTTACTACCAATGATAATTATAATGATAAAACTACATTTGACGAAAGCTTTCATTGTAATTCATTGATAATTTTGTCTTTCATTGTAATCCGAACACTGTACTTGATGTCGAACGTAAAATTTCTGTTGCGATATCTAATGAGATAAAATGGATCAACATTCATAATGCAGACATTTTCACTTTTGCGAGTAGTTTGCAGAAATCCCTTCCAACCTCACGGTGGAATGCGATAACATGCACCATCAATATATGCACTATCAGCAGTATTTCTCCAGAATTAACTTATAAGGTTCTGATAGATGTTACTGCTGATTTAAAGAAGACCACACAATGCTTCTAAAGCTATCAGGTCTTAGAATATTGAGTTTTGCTTCTTTATTAGAGTTCTAAAAATTCATCTTGTAATATTGATTTTTAATATTCGTCTTATAATTTTGATTATAACAAAATTTTTATTTCTTTTTATCTCAAAATCGTAGATAAATTTAGAAGGAAATCAATGATTTATTAATCTTTTTTCTTCAAATAGTGTTATATTCAACAATATTTCTTCAAATACATGATTTAATACGTAATTTACAAAACTTGATGTCATTAATATTAGGATAATTGACAGTCAACATAGCTTAAATTAATGCCTTTCCATCACATTTATTCTTTATGGCTCGTGGAAGAAGGCTATATGTGCTTTTGTGTCTAAAATATTGTCGTCTATAATTTTAAATATGGCGCGGCACACTATCAGTCTAAAGCAGTGTACCGCAACCTTCTTTTCCTAGCGGCACATCCGTGACTCAGTACGGCACATCAAAATGATAATCCCCTCAAAAGCATACGTTACGACACTGTTAATTCAAATTCAAATTCATCGTCAAAATCACAGGAGTCGGTTTCAATTGGAGCCAACGTCATCGAATCGAAATCACAATTTTCTGACTACTTCAGTGCACAACTGTGATAAAACTAAAATTATAAGACCTGTACGGTTCAAAGGGAAGAAGGGGTATCATATATTGTTGTTATCACAAAAGTGTAAGACGATAATAAAAATCTAGATAACTAATTTTGAGTTTGTGAACAGATTCTGCTTAAAAGTGAATGAATAATAAACATTTCTTTTATAATTTCTCAACCTACAACTTTAGTGCAGTGTGTGTATTCATATTGAATCAGTAAAACTATTTCTTTTCTCTGTAATGTAAATTGATGAATAAATAAAAAAACTAACTCGGATAACCGAAAAACTCGGTTAAACCGAAAATTGTAAATAAAATAAATCGTCTAGGTTTAAATATATATTTTAACAAATACTAAAGTTATACAGATACACCACATACAATTCAGTTTCTTACGAAAAATAATGATGAAACCTAAAAATTTAAAGTTGAAACTTTGAACTCCTGAAAACAACCAAGTAAGCGTAACTACGGTTTCTTAAGTGTTATGTTTATTGTTGACTGATCAATTTGATCTTAAGAAGGAGCAGAGGCTATCAAGAGCAAGAATAACTTAACAACTCCCATTATTTTAAAAATTGATTGTTTAATGGTTTAAAAAAAATAAATAAATACTTTTTTACTTTCAAACACCGAAACATTACTTCTTTCTTTTGACTGAAATGACGGAGAATTATTTTTCTTACTGTCATTCTAAATGGTTTCTGTTATTATATTTAAAATTAATCTTCTGATCGGTCACTGATGGATTATTGAAATACAGTGGAGTCCCGATTATCCGAGTTAATGTGGACCAAGACTAACTCGGATAACCGAAAAACTCGGTTAAACCGAAAATTGTAAATAAAATAAATCGTCTAGGTTTAAATATATATTTTAACAAATACTAAAGTTATACAGATACACCACATACAATTCACATTGAAAGAGTTCTTTTACTTCAAAAAGTCCTTAGTTGTTTTTTGTTTTAAGTTACTTTGGCGTTTTTCTGCAGCAATGTTTCGGCATTTTTTTAAGGATAACCCAGGATTGTTGGTGTCGAAACCATTCCCCGATTCCAGGTAGGGGATCGTATGACTAGACGAACGAAGATTAATTTGCGAAAAAAAAAATCCTAGAAATATTTGATAGCTCGGTTAAAGCAGATACTCGGATAATCGGGGCTCGGATAATTGGGGTTTTACTGTAAGTCTTAATAGCGACCTTAGTTCATTCTTCGAAATTTCGTATTATTCCTACCAAACATTTTAGTATATTCTAATAAGTGGATCTAATCTTATTACGACGATAGTTTATAAAACGATGTGACTCAATTAGCATCAAGTAAATAAGATGCAAATTTTTTCACAACTCGCAATGTAACCCATTAGTATAATTCGAATATGTATTTCATGTATCATAATATTTATTTCCCATCATATTGATTGACTTTCTAAGTGTTCGCAGTTATCAGTACTAAGATTTGAGATTTCTGTAATTTTGATAAAACTCTACATCCACTAGCGGCTTAGTTACAAAAATTAATTATTAATACATTTAATAATTAATTAAAAATGTATTATTTATATTTTCTTAGGAATGAAAAATGCAAAATACGAATTGTTTCACCAATATTTAAAGATAACATCTGTTTGCAATTCTAAAATAAATTTGTATTAATGAAACCTTATGTAAAGTAATTCATACAACAGAGACATTATAATTGTATTCTAATGTAGTTTTATTTAACCTTTATTATTATGGATCTGTAATAACCATAGTAATAACACACAGTAAGCGTTAACATTCACTAGTAGAAGGAAACTTTAAGAGTATTTCTAAGATATTTTATAAATAAATATTTTCAGGTAATTAAATTATGATTAAAATTAAGAAGTCAGAAGAATGATTTTGCCTCAGATTAGTTATTAATGAATAACAACGTTAATTTGGAAATATGGTTTTTAATTATTTCATTTGGAAAAAACAGTTTTAAAGTGAATAGGCTTCCTGGAAGTTTGTGAAGCAAATTAATTTTCCTCTATTTTCTTGAGAAATAATAAAAAAAAAACCTTGCAATCACGGGGCTTATAAGAAACAGCAGTCTTTGGCAAAATCCCTCGCAAGGATTCGACAAGGTGGAAACTCAAACGTTTTCTCATAAAAACCGCTTCATTTCGAGAATGTTGGGCGAAAACTAGTCTTGCGGAACAACACAGTCAACTGGATTATCAAATTCCTCCATAACGACCCACTCTATCGCGTAATAAAGGAGAGAGATCTTAAAAAGAGCGATTAATCGTAAAGAACAGTCGAGAAACACGTTCTCAACTTTGAATAAACGTCCAAGTTACTTTTTTTTCTGCTTTATATTTTCTTGGTCTGAAGCAAAAATTCTGTTTTGTTTGGACTTTTTTTTCTGATCCCATTTTTTCTGATCCCAAGAGGTATAACAAGAAATATCCTCTAAGAATAGTTTAGACAATGCTTTGACAATACTGAGTTAAGTAAAATGAAGACTTTCTTTTCTTTCCTGTATCAAAATATATTTAAATTTACTATCTTTTATTCGAGAATAATTAAATCTAGTATCCGAAAAAATTTAGTACAAATTTTATTAGTTACCGTAAAAGCAATTTACTTCCGTTTTCAGCATTTTGATTCGCTTAATTCCTTACTCGAAAACTGTTATTCTCGTGCGAAAGTGGAATTAATAAATCCTAAATGTATTCTTCGCTTAATTTAATAGCATCTAAAAATATCCCAAATTTACTTTTAAAGCTATTACATACTTCAGCGTTTTAGTAGCTATTTAATATTGAATTTAATGTTTTGTAAATATCCACATATTTTTTTATTTATCTTGAAAATTGTGAAAAACAAACATATCCCTTGTAAAAGATATATTTTCCTTTTGATTAACTTCATATAATGCCATGGCTAGAGGTCATTTGATTAAAAAAAAATTCTATCAATCAAGAATATCAGAACATTTGTAATAAAAATTTATTTTTAAACATGTATAAAATGGCTTAATCGTTTGTAACATATTAAAAAGGTTTCATGATAATCCAAGACTTAACATGTGAATGAACGATTATTAAAAAAAAATTGTTAGTTTAAAATGAATTAAAACTTTTTCTACCAATACATTCTAAAGAAGTAAAGAATTATGCTGTTTAAATTTAGACATTATCGCGAAACATTTTTTTCTAGAGCGTTTTCTAAAATAGTGCCAAAATCACTTTTACCACTTTGAAACAATTAAATGGATGTTCTCTAAAAGCTCGAAATTGAAATAGTAATACCTCAACTAGAATTCGATAAATTTGTTTGATTTTTAATTATCCCTTAATTTATTAGTTATTATCCTTTATAATTTTTATTTTGTATTGTAATCTTAATAGACTATTGAAGTAATGTATTGTCTAAGTTTTAAGTTATATCTGTAAAAGAAATTCAATGATAGCCTCAGTTTTCTAAACTTTTTTTAAAATTTAAATACTTAATATTACTTTTGTCTTAATAATAAAAACTTTGTTCAAAGATAATTTGAAAAAGAATTGAAAATGAAGATTAAAAAACAAAAATTAGCAATAAGATAGTAATTAACGACCCTTACATTAAAATATCCATAAATAATGTATTAATATTTCAGAAAAATATGTCTTTGCATAATAAAAATAAACAGATAAGCTGGAATCTAATGAAATCAACATAAAAGATTTAAGGATTTAATTTTCAAATTACAATAAAAGACATTCATGAGCGTAAAATTCCTTATTGAATTGGCCTGTGGCACCCCTTACATTAAAGCATGCGTTAAAAGAGAGAATGATCCTAAAGCATTTAAATGTTCAACTGACAAAGTAATAAGCTTCATTTAGTGTTCGTTGGAGATACATTGAAGATAAGCAATTACTTTCTCCATATCAGTCGAACTGTTTCAACAATTCGAAGTCTTTAATGAATGAAAATTTAATGACATTATACACATCAGCATTTCACTAAAATAAAAAGAAATAGATTAATGAATTTAAAATTTTAAATTATTTCGGGCAATTCTAATGAAATGCTTATTGAATGTTTGAATTTTAACAGGAAAAATGCATGAAATCTCATGAGGATAGATTTTTAAAAATGTATGTAAAATCTTTATTATTATTATTCACGAACATGTAAATTTCTAAAAAAGCATTCTTTTTTAAGAAATGTTGGATTCTTTTTGTTTTAGGCTACCTCTAATATGACTCTATCTCAGTTTTTAAATGAACTTTCATGTATGCCTTCTTGCTCCAGCGTAGCATCTGTGCTTGGAAGAAATTATCATAAAGAAATTTACAATGTTTAACAAAGTGAAATGCAGAGAATACTTAGCCTTTTGCCATTCAGGCTTAACAAAGCTATTCTGCATTCAGGCTAATAAACCTCAGCTGCAACATTTGCATCTGGAATGGAAGATTCCAGCAACTGGTGTAGGTGTTTTTCCTTTCTCATTTTTTGTTAAGCATAGTTATGTCATTTCTTCCCTAGTTTTCTGAATAATCTTTATAAGTTGCTGGAAAGCCTTCCTTTATAAGTGGCAGCTTACAAAAATTCTTAAAAAAATAGTTTCTTCCTTCAGAGAAACTTGTGGGTTTTCGTATAAGGGCTATACGCACTACTATGTCTTCCGTTATGTTTCCGTAACGTAATTGCTTAAGTGACGTAGTTAGGTCTTCAGGGTCAGAAGAATGGGGAACAATTAAGTGAAATAAAAATCGCATTTACCATATACAGTAAAACCCAGTTATTACGCTCCCGTTTATAGCACTACCCCGTTCTTTACGCTCCTTTCATACGGTCCCTAGAATTTTCTATGTAACTCTGTATACTTTTACCCTCTTACAACGCTTCAAATCCCGCTTGTAGCGCTTTTTTTATATCGAAAATTTTGTATTGAAAAGAAATGTATCACTGTAAAGATTCTTTTCTTTCCCTGGTGGGAGGGAATCTTTGAACTCTTTGAAGTGCGGGTCTGTGATACAGTAAGTTAGTGCAAAATGTCGAAGCGGAAATCCCTTTCTATAAGTGAAAAATTGCAAATTCTCCGTAAGTACGACGAGAATTCTACACTAAGTCAGAAGGATTTCGCAGAATCTCTAGGAATTCCCTCATCCACTCCGAGAACAATAATAGAAAATAGGGATGCAATTACCGATGCAGCGAAGGGTGGTAGCAAACGTAAAAAAGTAGTGTGGAAAATATGAAGATGCCGAGGAAATTCAAATTGAATGGATTCATCAGTCCCGTGATGCATCAGTGCCATTAAGTGGCCCAATCATTCAAGAAAAGGCGCGTGAAATAGCGGGCAATGCACTAAATCTGCTCCGAAAATATATTAGTGTTGCTCCTAGTGGTGTATCAATTGATGTTAATAGTTACTTGAACCGCATTGAAAATGTCTTAATTCATAACAGTAGCACACACACACGGCAATCCACAATCAAAGATTTTTTTAATAGGAAATAAGCTCACATTTGCACTATATCTATTCAGAATCAAGTATCTTTCCTGTAAAATGGTGTCTTAAATGTTTCCCTATCTAATAAATCATTTCCCGTCTATAGCGCTATCCCGCTTATTACACTTGTAGGTCATGGTCCCTTGACGAGCGTAATAACGGGGTTTTACTGTATTTCTATTAATCTATATTCAAAAATTTACCATCCTAATAATTTTAGGTAATTGTTCCCCATTCTTGTGACCCTGAAGACATACGTCACTTAAGCAATTATGTTACGGAAACATAACGGAAGACGGAGAAGTGCGTGTAGCCCTAAGTGAACGATAGCGATAATGTCAAGCAACCTACTAAAAATCACTTAAAAAAATAATATACTTAAGTATATAATTTACTCTTATTAATTTCTAGTCTTTGATGTAATAGAAAAGTTTTTAATCCTAATTTTTAATCGCATAGAAGATGAGACTCAACTCAAATTGTATTCAATGTTTCATTGATTTCACTTCAGAAAATACGATCTCCAACGTGTTTCATTAAAAGTTTCATAAAATGGTAAAATTTCTCCACTAATTGTAAAATACTTTTATTTTATTGTAAAAATTGTAAAATTGTAAAATTGAAATTGTAAAATAAAGCAGAATTTGAGGTTTTATGCCATTTCATTGCTTTGAACAACAGGAATTAATATACTTGTATTAAAATATAAAATTAAAGAGAAAGAACACGAAATTAATATTAAAAACTTAAATTAATTTTTAGATTAAAAAAATTGCTTAAAGTAATTAAATAAACTTACATTTTTTAAGTGACTGCATGAATAAATTATATACAAAATTAATAAGAAATAAGCAGGGGTGGCTTGAGGTATTTTCTGTACAGTACTTGAAGAATCTTTGTTTTAAAAACTTCACTCAAATAACTAACCACTTCGTTTTTTTTGTAGGCTTTAGAAAAATAATTTGTTAAAAAGAAATAACCTTGTTGCTTTAAATTCACGAACTAAGAAAGAAAAAAAAAAGATTTTTTTTTAACTCTTGAAAGTATTTAATCATTTCCTTCCCTTGTACTAAAGCCTTTTGGCTATTTTAACGTTAATTTGTCGTTGATCGGAACTTATAAATAATGCGCAAGTCAGAGTGCCCGGGATTCCTGACCGACCGAGAACGCAAGCAGCTTCATCCCCTGGGACCTGCTGTCGTGACCTTTCATAATAGTCGGAGACATCGGCGACTTCTAGTGGCGAACATACTTCCCTAGAAAGAAGAAGAAGAGAAGGAAGAAGAAAAAAAATGGAGAGAAAAAGAAGGACTAGTAGCCTAAATTAGTTTAAGCAACTTTTCCATTACCCGTCGCCAGAGATGTCCTCCGGGCATATCGTTGCATAAAGAGGGAATACGAGCACCGCTTGCTGGAATGCGAAAAGATTGGAGACAGCTAAGCCCGCTTGGTCCGTGCACCTACGTCTAGGCGCGCAGCGGTCCCTGCGGCAAAGGCTGGGGAGAGAGAAGCCCGAACAAAAGAAGACCAGACCGGACTACGGCAGCACTTTCCACTGTAATCATATTGGCTGCGTTGTGGGGGTGTGCGGTCGCCTTGTCATTATCGAACAATTGAAATCCTCTGCCTTGTCAGCTTTCAATTATTCAGCGGAAAAGATGATTGTGCAGAGCTGTTGGATTGTCGGCGAGGGATTTCGGCCATTTTAAAAGAAAGGCTCTCGTCCCCATTCCCTTCTTGAATGTCCTTTCGCGAAGGGCGATCCCATTTACATGTCTTCCTCCTCGTCGTTTTAGTTATTCTTGGTTTACTCTGCCAATCGCTTTCTCCTTTTCTTTCCTACTTGTAATGCAACTTAATTCTCTAATTCACTCTCTCAAGTGTACGTAAAACTGGGTTTCCAAAGCGCTGCTGTTGCATAGAAACACGGAGTCCTTTTCTCTTTGCGACATTATTCGAGTCGTCGTCAAATCAGAGTGGGGAAATGGGATGGATGTGTTACTTCTAAGATGCATCACAGAGAAATTTAACATGGATTCGCACCAACGATCAAAGGAATTGTTCATTCTCACTCAAACTTTAAAAATCTAATTCATTTACTGATGGTTACAAATATTCAAATACCTTATTTTTTCAAAAGGAAAATAGTCATTTTTATAATTCAACAGAAAACACATCGATGTAATTTCTTTTTTAAAATAACTTTTAAAAATAATGTTATTTCACACAACCTATTATAAAATTATATATAAAGAACTGATAAATAATCGCTTATAAAAACATCAAATCTCTAGTGAAATGGTCAGAAATAACCATTAGGCAAATTCTTTGTAATTGTTTTTCCCTGTCAAATCAAATCTATAAAAAAGTTCTACTCTTTTTAATAGCACAGCTATTTGGGATACGTGTTGTTGCATCTACTGCTTATCTTTGATTTTTCCCATACATTTTATTTTTGCTATTTATACTAAAAAAGCTGACCAGTATTGACAAATTTTTCCTAATGTTTTTCATTTCCATAGTTTGATTTTACATTGATTCGTTCAAATGTTTACGAGATTTTTGGAGATGTAGAGACAAAGAAACTATTTTTTTAATTATTTTATTTATTATCATGAACATCTTTAGCATCAAATTCAATTAAGATCATAACTTTCAAAATTATTGAAAAATTTTCCTTCACAATCATGTATTACTTTAAATATGAAGCTACAACCTTTCAGTCTTAAGAATCAAAATGTCCTTTCTTCGGTCAGATTATTACTGGTTGGATCTATTCTAAGCATTTTGGTTTGATATATGTTAAATATCTAAATCTTTTTTTAACATTCCGTCAACTGTCGTCACAAATCTTAGTTTCTGGATTTCTATTCGAGTATAAGAAATAATCCTTCATGATAAAATTTTCAAATAAAAAATAATGTATTAACAATAACTATATTTTCCAAAACCACATTTTACTTTAAGAATCATCGTTTTTCTGAATATTTCGGAAATATATCAATAGCTATACCTCTAGAGGAATATTCAGCTTCGTGAATTAGATCTACATGATATTCTCTGTGTGGTTTCAGTAGTATACTGCCATGTAAACAGTTTTTCCTGTTTCCATTAAAAATGAAATGGAGTAATTAAAAGAATTCCTTATCATTAATCATTTTCTGATTTTAAAAATTTTGATTTTTTTTTTAATAAGGAGTAAAATGCATTCAAGAACAATAGCTCTAAAGATTATTAAAAAAATTAATAAACAAACATATCTCTTATACGACTACAAACTAGTTTACAATAATATCATTATTCAACACAGTGAAAACATTGAAATCTCAACAAACAAATGAAACATCGAGTATGATTGGGCTTTAGTTGCTTCAAATCACAGGATTAAATAGCAAAAAAATAAAATCTACATTTTATTATATATTATTTCAAATAAGCTATATACTCACAGAAGTACTTTAATAAACGTCGGCAGTTGGAATTTTCTTTGCATTAAAAACATTCATTGAACCCGGCAGACTGCTGGCACATGAAGTTTCTCACTAATTTTTCATTAGTGAGTTTTTTATTGTTTAATTTGAGGCACCACTGCGCTTCCGACGATCATTCCTGTTAGCCTCAGTACTGAGACCTCGTTGTTTACTAGTGACTACTCCTGGCTGATGATCGCCAAAGAGCGTGAAGCAGTTTGTCCCAGGATGTCAATTGGTAAACAATTTGGTGTCACCAATTGTTGTTTACTTTAATAAATGTTTAAATTAATAATATTATAAAGTTAATTCCTTTCAATATTGACTATTTTTGATTCCAATGTTTGGGTATAAGCAGTATATAAAATAATAAAAATTTATTACCCAGCAAATTTTGTTTAACTGAGAAGAAAAGTATTTCACTAAATTTTATATTCAAAATAGATTTCTAAAGTACTATATAAAATTCCTATACAAATCTTAAGATTCTTAGAGGAATATTAAAAATGTTTGAAAATCAGAAAAAAGGTTCAGTTAGAAGGTCTGTTATTGCTGAATTTTAGATAGGCAATAATAAATTTCCGCGAAATTTTCGAAAATTGAAAAAGACACAAAAAGCACTAAAGAAAGAAAATAATATCTCGAAGAACTGCGAGGCCCTAAAGTGCATCGTTATTTTGAGAGAGGTAGTCGTATTTCGTTTTGATCGTTTAATAAAAGAAGAGGAAAAAAATGTTTCCTAATAGAATGCTGGCTTTTCAAATCGGCGATCATCGTTTGGCAAGAAATGAGTTTTGGAGAACGGATCTGAAAAGGAGTTGAATTGCAAGAGGAGAAAACATTAAATGTATGCGAAGACAAGGTTTGATTGTTGAGATTTAGATTGCTGCTTTCTGATTGATCAAGCATATACATCCCGCCAACATAAACTTCGAATAATAAGAATTCAGTTTTGAGTTTTCAAAAATTACACTGTATTTCTTAGAAATCTAATTATGTTTGATTGTAGTTAATTTAAAAGAAGTTCTATGAAATTTTGTAGCAACAAGTAAAATATGGTTTCCTTTTTTCTTTAAGAAGACGTATCATGGATCATTCCATTCATCTGTGATTAAATTACACTATTCAACTGCCATTTGTGTCTGATGTACAATACATCATTCTTTTTATGTATTTTGGCTTGCAGAATCCGAATTCACCTTCAGAAATCGTCTATCACGTCAGGTATTACGAATTTTATGGATGTTTATTTATGTTTTTCCACCCTTTTCGCCCTTCCAATTTAATAATGATAAAATGTATGTCTGTGTGGTTATATATAATCTTCATTTGGTTATTAGAAGTTGTGGAAGAAGTTCAAAAAACAAACACTAGAGGACAGGATAGTCTTCAGCCTGATTCAACATGCAGAATTTTCTCAATCATTGAAGTCAAACAGTGCTTTAGTGCACCATTAATCATAAGTGGTATTACTTTGTTGCGTGTTTCTATTTAATTATATCTCAGTTTGTGGCCTTCTAGAGTGTTGCTTTTCCTGTGTGTGTTAGTCAGATGGTTTGGCATCTTTTCTTGTCACAGTAAGTCTAACGGCAACTGCTAAACTTCGTGGTTGTGTAAACCATATTGAAATTTTTGTCATGTCTGTGGTAAATTTACTCCCAAAAGACAAAGAAAGTCAACCACTGACTTGGTTAAGAAGGCTTATAAACTGTACTTTAATTCTGGCTTTGGTGATCGAGCTTTATAAAACTGCAATTATTTTTATATCACTAATATTGCTGAACTCTCACGTAAAACTAAATATCGTTTATCCGGATGTGTCTTCACCACTTAAACCTTTTCCTTGCCGCAAAGTTTTATCTGTTCCTTATTGTTAATCAGGATCATAACAGGAAAGTGAAAAAGAGGGTGTACGATCTGTGGAAGAACACATCCCGAATTTAATGGCAGATAGCCGCATCTCATAGAACAGGAGGAATTGCTTCGTGATTTGAAACTTTCTAAACAACAAAAAGAACTGTTGGATTTTAGGCTGCAACAACGGAACAGTCTGCTAGCTCAAGAAAGACGATTTCAACTTTTAGAGCAAGAAATAACTATTTATCAGAACTTTTTGAAATGAAAAATTCAATGTGCATGTTTAAAGACGTGAACGATTTAATGATGGAGATGGGTGTTCAGTATAATCTTCACTAATTCATTTAAAGCTAGCATAAAAGCAGTGTTATTGCATAACGGCAACATACTCTTCCCTCAAAATCTTTCGTTCATGCATTGAATATAAAGGAAACATGAAAGCTTGGCTTTGCTGCTGCAGAAAGTAAAGTACAAAGATCAAGAGTGCCAGATTTTCCGTGACTTAAAAGTGATTACACTGCTGTTGGTATCCAACTTTTGATGATAAGCTCACGAATCTCGAGTTGACTGCTTCCCTCTTCTAAAGTCAATGTTTACGGATTCTTGGGTAGTATGTTTCCATTACGACTGATCTATTGTAAAATTACAAGAACATGGGTTGTAGAATGTCACTACAAGTTCACTTTCTGCACTCTAGCTTTGACTTTCTTTCCAAAAATTTGGATATAAAAGTATGCTTTTAGTATCTAAATTTTAACAGGGAGTACGCTTTCACCAGGATACCTTACAATGGACCATCATTGCCAAGGATATCAGGAATCTGCAATGATCGGCGATTACAGTTGTTTCCTGTTTAGGTGACTGATAGGAAACCGTATAAAAAGAAGGCATCGTCATCGTATTTTGCAAAAGGAAATTGAAATTTAAAAATTTTTTAATAGCATTATAATTGTAATAAATGATTTCTGTTTTTCATTTAGTGTTTTAAATGATTTATAAAAGTTCTTTTAGTTATGATTCTTTTGTTCTATTAAAAATAAAAATGTAAATTTTGGCCAATTTTTTATTTTTGCATTTCTGCAAGTACTGTGGATCTGAAACATGAAATATGACAGAAAGATTATGATTTTTTTTCAATGAATTCAGGACCCAAAATTAGGTAAATTCACCCATTTACAAACTAGAAGTAGACAAAAAGTTTAAATTTGTTGAGTAGTGTTATTAAAGGAAGATGCAAAATTATAAGAAACTATCAGGCTTCCCTCGCTTCGCTCCGGAAGCCCTGCATATGTAATGTCAAAAAACAAAAAACAAAAAAAAAAAAAACTTTTATTTATCTAGCAAATTAATATCGAGATCCGAGAATATACGACTTCGCAGCCCGTTATGGCCTTATCAACACCCTTATCACTTGAAACCTTCCTCAGTTGGTAAAACATCATGTGATCGTTACTGATTAACGTTATATTCTAAATGATAGTTACAAAGTAATGTTACATTCGTATGAAGGATTGAAAATCCGAAAAACCAATGGCATGTAACATCATCTGTCACGCAGGGGAAAGCATCGGAGATCGCTTAACTCAGGTGTACTGCGGGTTTGTTTCAAGTGGCTGCCACACACTTCATGGTCATTTACCGCCCCCCACCCAAAAAAAAATAGAAACATTTATTTTTATACTTTTTACATTGTCTTCTAACCATATGCCAAATTTCAAGTTTGTAGCATATTGAGAAGTATGCTAAACATTTCTAACAGACACACATATTCAACAATTGTTTCCCTTTATTATAGATAGGAATGAAAAAAATGAATAAAAGTTGGAACATTCAATATTTTATATTGATATCAGAGCAAGGTTATCGTCTAAAAGTTTATCGTCTACTTAAAGATACCCATATCAGAAAGTGTTGTATCACATTAAGTACTACTACATTACACGTAGATGAATAAATTAAAATTGCACATAAAAATTAAAAAATTAAATTAAAATGAAAATAAACTAAAATAGAATAAAAATAACAAATAACAAAACTACAATAATTATAGAAGACACAAAAAAGAAGAAAATCGTAGGTTATGAATTACTTGTTCCATGTATACTCAGCGACCTCTATTGCAAAGCATCGTAACTATTTTGTACATTCTTGCAAAGCAAAGTAGAAGAGAACAAGATTTTCTATATTTTTTTTTTAATTCTTTGCTTCTTTAACCTACCTATGTACTGTTATTATTATTTTTATATTATTCATTTTTTTTGTAAATATAATCCATATCCAGAAGTGGTTCGGACAAGGAAACGGAAATGCCCGGTCGAGAAAAACGAAGTGCGGTCGCATCGTTTTGCGTTCATTGACAATTCTTTTCACCCTTAAATGGGACAAATTCGTAGCAATAGCCGATCTCCCTAGTAATTTACTAGATTTGTTATTTTTACAAATTTAGTTGTAATTTTTTTAAATCGTTGTACTCAATAAACGGACTTATGCTTTATTAATTATTATACAGAACTGAAAATAAACAGTATGGCTATAAACGATAGTACATTTATTTTTTATATCGTCAGTAACCCGACATAGGATTTAATTCACTAGAAAATCTTAATAATTTTAATGATCTGCTATCTTTGAGATCGTTTAATATTCTCAGTTTTTGTTCTCTTAACAAGGATTTGTAAACGAGAAGATTTGGATGTTGACTTGGAAGTTTTTCTGGATACGACAAAGTGACGGGATTTTTACATTTTGCAATGAAATTACTTATACAATAGATTCAGTGAAAGAATCTTGTTACAATATCTTAAAAAGAAATCGCATAAAAAAACAAATATGGAATTGTTATTGTAAATGCTCATAAATTCAATAAATTAATTTATTTATTTATTTCAATCAATTTATTTTAATTCTTGTGTTTCCTCCAATAATTTTTGAACCAGTGGATGGACCAATTTAAAAAATGGAATGCAAGAGACACTCTAACAATGAATGTTAATTCTTTTAGTTATTCCCTATTTTTCATATTAAATTAGTTAAAAGTGAATTAGATTTGAACAATTCATTCATTAAATAATACTGGCGTATTTAACTTTCTTCGGAAAATGAAAAATTAAAACTATTTACATAGTTTGTAGCAGATTGATAGCAGAGATTGTAGATTAAAAATAAACTTTTATTAATAAAAGACTTTAAAAAGCTTAGCCAAAAAATAAAACACGCAAAGTTTCAGGACAATAACTTTTTAGTTTTCTTCAGGAACTTCTTGTCTTTAACTTTTCACATAATGTGATATTAGAAGACAGAATTTGGCAACAATAAAATTGCCTATTTCATTCTTTAATATTTCGCGAAGCTTGTTTATGTATGGTTTATTCTGTATGTTGTAAGAAGCCAATGTAATAATTTCAGATCTTTCCAATGCCCATCAACTGCCCTTGAATGCGTGTAGTAATTAAGTAATGTAGCCCTCTGTTAAGTTTAGGGAGACGATATTGATTGCAATCCAGTGTTTCCTAGAATTTACTCGACCAACTGCTTTGAAAACCAAGATACCTTAAAAAAAAAAAACATTACCAGGAAATATAGTAGCCCTTGTGTTTTTCAATAGCATAAATAAAACTATAAATAAATAAAACTAAAACTTTCTTTATAAATAAACCCAGCGTATGGGCAATAAGTTTTTGTAAGAATATCATAAAATAGCCCCTGCTATCATATCCGACTCCTTCGACTGTTTCCAATTCATAAGAGCAATAAAAAAAAAAATTTACATATAGCTATAGTTAAAACTTTAGTTTTTGTTTTTTTTGAAAGTTTTTTGGACTAAAATACAAGTTTGTGCAAATCCTATATTATGAAATTTTTAAGAAGTGACTTTTTTGTTGAAATTGAAACTAATTCAATTGTCATTTAACTGAAACTGAAAGAGGATTTTGCCATTGAAACATCATTCTCCAAAATTTGCTAATAATATCTTTGCTATTAAACAGCTAGAAGAAAAGCCTATCAGATTATGCCTCTAAAATCAGCAAAATACTTTCACTTATATAGTACAATTCATACAGTCATTATGCTGAAGGACTTTAGTACCAATAACTATATCGACAAATTTTGTCAAGTTTTGTTAATATTATTTTATTGAATACTTTCCTTAAGTAATGGTCGACAAATTGCTATCTCTTGGATGGTTTTCTAAACTTTTTTAGACTTTGAGAAGAGATGGCAGCGCTGGACTATCTTCAATTATTTGTAATAACACCTGAGAAGTTTTGTAATGTTTAACTATTAGGATAAACATTAACAAGATTAATGAGAATTACTGTTCAATTCTATTCTGTCAACTAGTCACTAACTCATTTTGTATATAATATTCTAATAAGTGTAATCATATAAAACCAAAAAAAATATTTTCGACTGTCGTCAACGCAAATAATTACATTGGTATTTAAACATATATCTTAAACATACAATATGGAAAAGTTTTAAATAACTTTTCTACTAAATCATCATCAGAATTTTGAATTAATGTTATTTTTTAGTTAATATTCATTTAATGTATTCTGAAGTGCTAACACTTAATAATAATTTAATAGATTCTAAATTGTCATTTAGAAATATTAAAACATCATGCCATTCATGTTTAAAGAATGCTAATGTAAATTGATTCCAAGTCTAATTTTTTATAAATAAAATGTGTAAAAATACAAAATGTGAATATTTATGTAACTGGCTTAGGAAAATCTACAGAAATTGGGCATTGATGATTAAAGTTGTATAGAAAACTTCAAACGTATTTTACTTTGTTAAAAATATTGTGAAAGTGAAAATTAATTTTATAAATGATATTTTTGAAACTTTTTTTCAATGAATTTCCTTCTTGAGATTGAAAGGCTAAGGCTTTGGAGATCCGTAAAAATATCTGAAAAAAAATGAATGTTCTAGTATTAATTATTAAACAAAAATTTGAAATAATAATAAAGGATTTGTTAGAAACTTATAAATTGGAAGTTTATTACAATGTCTTTAGTTGTTTTGAGCTACTGTGCTCGACTCGCTCTTTGACATTTGGTTCTCAAACTTTATTTACATAGTTTCAGCACCAAACATTTTTTTTAGAAGCACATTATATTTAAACCGCAGGGGATTGGAGAAGAAAATTAGAAAACATGAAAAAAAAAAAAAAAAAAAAAGTTTAATTTTTTTTTTTCTTTTAATTTTTTTTTTTTTTTACCGTTGTGGTTAATTGTGCTTAAGCTTAGTTCTTACTTGGTTTAACCTATATAATATTTCTTTTTCTTTGTCCCCGGGCGACGCAGGCCTTATTTGCGTTAAAGTTCTCGAGGAACGGTGTACGCGGAAAGTGGCGGTTCCGGGGAATATTGGAGAGGGTGGCATCGATCGCATCCCTCACTGACCACACTTCGCTAAAAAACACAAAACGCACTCGTCTGTAATAGAGGGAGGCCACAACAATTTTTTTCCTGCTTTTTTTTTCTTCCTTGTGCTGGCGCGTTGATACTGCACTTGGCAGCTACATCGCACACATGTTAGTGAAAATAGTGGGAATAAATCTATACAGCTTGAGCTGTGTCGACTAGAAGAGAAACTGACGTCAGCTGCCCGTTTCCTTGGTAACCGCAGGCTGCAGTGGTTGGTCGCGCCCTCTACCAACAAACAACGTCAGTTATTATTATTTTTTGTTTCCTTCAATTTTTCTTTTTCCCTGTAAATTTGTTGTTTTTTTTTTCTTTTCTTTCTTTTAACAATGTGTTTACGATTGAGTAACTATGCTATAGATCGAGTTAATAGTTTAAACTATCACTATCAATAATTAATAGTGTTTATAAACGATAATAATAGTTTGGAAAGTCATTAAAAAAATCTTTATTTAAGAAAAAAAAATCAGTTTTCATATTATTTCTATGAAGTTAAGATATGATAATTTGACGATAGCATTTAAATTACAAAAACATATTGTCAGTGCAGCCTTAACACTCTTTCGTTGTTGGTTTTCTTTTTTTTTTTTAAATGAAGAATTTAACTCAGAAAAAAAAAATCACTTGTCAATTTTTTTTAATTTCATAATAAACAAAAGATTTAATAGTTTTAACTCGATTTTTTAACTTGTTACAAACTTTTAGTACCATTGCGTAGTATGTTTGCTATTTCGAATAACGTAGTAGTTGACTATACAAATTTTTACTCTTATTAAAGACTTACACGTACTGTGAAGTAGATATTACGTTTTAGTTAAAACATCAAGTTTGATCTTTTAATATTTTCTGAAATTTTAAATTTACCCTCCCCTATCATAAGCACATTTTCCATACAACTTATTGTTCGTAAAGAAAACTAGGAACACTTGAACAAGAACATAAAATAGAGATTAATAATGTGCTAATTGACACCATTCTGAAAATAAGAAGTTATACAATTATAAATATGGAATGATTTCTTGATAATCTAAATAAAAAAGAAAAAAAAAATTGGCTAATTTTTTTGTATCAATAGATTACTGTAAACCATGCTAACTGTTAAATGTTAAGCTGTACCGCAACAGGCAATGAAGGACATGAGATGCGCGCGAGGTTTAGGCTCCCAGCGATTCTCGACCAACGGAACTAGTTACGGTCGATGGTCAGCTCGCCCGCCTTTAACCGAGTACCGGTACCGATTTCAGAGAGGGCTGGGTGAACCCTTGGGCCGTCTGAAAGAGAAATAACCGTGGAAATATCCACGACCACCGCCTTCTTGATTAGTATATTTTAATGCTATGATTAAATTATGTTTAGATTTCGGTAAAAGATAAGCAGAATTTTCCTGCTTATTAACTAATAAGAAATTGCGTTTAGAGGGAATTTCTGTCACTTCATTGAAATCGTAAACATTTCCGAAAAAATAAGTAAAAAGAAACTTAGATTTTTATATATTTTGTCTATTTTTAGAGAATTGATTTTCTGAGTTCTCTAATAATGAAAGGCAATATTATAGAGCCATTTGCGAGATACCCATCAGTTTGTGCTATCTAGTAATATTATTACAACCGACCACTCGAATTAATCCGCATCTCATCAAGCGACTGAAGCCGCAACACAAGCGAACAAGACTTGGTTTTGTCACAGAGCGCTAAGCCAAATTCATTTCGAACTTAATTTTGAGGACAACAACCAACAGTGCACTAGCATCGTTTAGCCACATTCAACAACATGCTAGGAGGAAATTACTAAAGCCAGAAGAGAAGTTATTGCTACGCAAGAACAAACCAAATGCATTATTAAGAGAGTTTAAAGAAGCTATCTTAAGCAGATAAAAGAGATCTACGCATTAACGCTTGGCTTTAATGATTTACTTCTAACCTTAAAGTAATTCATGTATAAATAGAATAGTCTTACATTCAAGTATCAAGAAGATATTTTGATTTCTCTTCTTACCTTTCAATAACAAGTTCAAATTAGACAAATATAGTTAAAAATACAATTGCAAGTTAATATAACATCCAACTGGTTGCAATTACATGATCAAGTTTCAAAAATAATAATCAATTTCATATTCGTCTGTATTTACCTTTATATAAATAAATTTGGTTTAAAAATCATCTTGTAAATTATTAATAGATTTTTAGTTCGCTTGTTCTTTTGATTTGTTTTGTTTTGTTGTTTTTTTTTTCCAGAATATCAGAAAATAATAATTCAGTACGATTCTGGAATTCAACTTTCTAATTAAAAGTTAGAAAAATATATAAACATATATAACGACATATATACACATCTTTCGATTATTATTTCAAATCGTCTGTAGGTCATACTAAAGGAACTGTGAGAGAATTTTGCTAATTACGTGTACCTTCATTTCCTGAAAGGGCGATAAAAGAGTTTGTGACAGAGTCCTTATTTATTACGCAGAATTTTTATCAATAGAAATACAAGAAGATATAGTATAATAAACGAAGCGTTACATAAATTTGTTTAAGAAATGAACTTATAGGAGATGGTCCAGATTATAATATAACTCCGGAATGACTGAACGGAATTTAATATTGAATGTTTTTATCAAAGGCTTGCTGAGTCATTTTAAGATTGACATGATGATTTTTAATTAAAGTATTTTTTTTTTTAATGCTAAAGTCTAAAAAAATATTTCTTTATATATTTCTTTTTAATCTATTTATTAAGTTTATTTATTATTTAGTTTCTTTTAGTATTAAAGCAATAAGTACATTATCATAGTTGCGTTAAAATAATTTTCTGATTTTTTTTTACTAAAATTACAACTAGAAGTAAAAATTTTATTAAAATATTTAGTAAATAACAGCTAAATATGAATAACTTCAGTTAGTCTAAGTAAGTTCAAATATTGAAGTTCTAAGAATTATTTTCAAATTAACTCACAGTATCTCTGTTCAGTAGCGCATCAAGCGATGGTCAAATTAACAGACTCGTGATCAATTTTTGCCTCTAAGTTTCGTGTTTTTTTTTTTTTTTAATTCGAAACCAGGATTCAGCAAAAAATGCGAAATTTCAGTATGTTTTTAGTGTGAAATTGCTTTCTGAGTTTGCTTGAATCTGTGTATTAAGATGATGATCAGGTTCCCTAAGATTTTTTAATTTTTTATTTTTTTATGAAACTCTGTAGAATCCTAGACTTTTTTACTTTCGACTATCTATGATCAATACTATGACGGATTCGAGGGAACGTAGAGTAGGTCTAAAAGGTAGGCTTAACTTCCATTACCTCTCAATTCAAAGTTAAGTAATTGGAGTGATGAATTCAGTTAAGATCATTTCAAGACTGCTGTAATCTTAGTAGACAAATAAACAAACAACAAACTTTACTGAAATAAATAACTTCGACTTCAGCGAATATCAAATATGCAGAATCGTAACAACTGAATCAGTGGATGATAAATTTAGATTTTACTGTAACATTTCCAAATGTAGGTATTCTTACTCCTTTAACGTAGCTTTTTTAAGAATAACATATTTATTCTAGTAGTTTTTTTTTTCGTAGTTTCAATTACAACGAATTAGTTTTTACATTAATTACTCTCAATTGACTGTTAAAGATAATCGAATAACTATAAGAATATTTGTGACATTGCCAGCAGTAGCGGAACTCCAAATATAATAAAATGTACGACTTCTGTGCAATTCTCAAAAGTAGGCCTAATTTCCCAAGGTTTTATTGATATTTATTCAAGCTCCTAAGTTTCTTAATGAAATTCGCTTTGTTTTGCAGAACGTTTCCTATTAAAAGATTGTCTTCTTCCAGTCGGAGGAATATGATAGCTGGTAAACAGGAAGAAGTGCTTGTTATAATGTCTTCAAGAAATATCTTGACAAGGGATCTTCAAACACAATGTCAGTGTTTTTGATTGGTTTAATTTTAATAACAGTGAATAATGAATTAAACATTGTGTAACTAATGAAACATTAATGCACTCAGAAGAAGATTTTCAGAAACTCATGTGAGCAATATTAGGCAAAAGACAAGCAGATTACAAAACAATATTGCATTATTCAAGACGCTCCCTGCTTTAATTTTGTAATAAAATCAATGGACATTTAATATGGAGATTAGGATTTTAGGCTTAGGACGATGGAATTAATAAATTTCAATCACAAATTACATTATTCAGGTTTGTTTGTTTTGTTTTTTTTTCAAATAAATATTGTATCTTAAATTAATGATGCATAAGAGATAAAAAATAAATTAGGTTTGAAGAATAAAATATATAAACTATTCAAAACTCCTTAGGCTCCTTATTTTTTATTAACTCCTTATTTTATTTCCATTTTATATTACTTTGCGATATTAAGACAATAAAAATTAAATAATTAGAAGAAGAATTATATTCTGTTCTATTAAAATTATATATCGTCACAAATTTGCAATCCGAAAAAAAATTTTGGCTTTCAGTTTGAAGAATTCAATTCTGATGAAATTTTAGATTTAATGGATATTATTAATAGTTAAATTTTTATTTCTCTTCATTATAGTTTCAATATAAAATTGATATATAAGAAATTTCCTTTATCATCTCCTGATTTGCATTTCTTTTCTTCGAATCAATCACTTTAAAACAAACTTAGGTAAAATCAAGGAAATACTAAAGAACTAAACTACAAAAATTATATTTCAATAAAAAAAAAACTCGGCTAGCTAAAGAAACAATAGTTGCTTTGTTAGACTAAAGAAACAATTGGAAAAGTGACTTGAATTATATGTAGCCTATCTTTAAGATTTTTATTTCTTCAAATAATAATCATTCTAGTTATATTTTTTTATACAACGACAGTTTTGTTTTTTCCACTGGCAAAAAATATTTAAAATTATATTTTGTCTTTAATTTATTGAAATATTTTATGCAAAAATTTCTATCGTATTCACATTTAAATTTAACTTTCACTTAAAGTTCTTTCCGTTCTGTTTGTAGACTTTTGTTTTCTGAGGTTAACATATTTATTTTTTGATCAATTTGAATTCAAGGTTATTTACAAATGTGTATTTCAGTTTAATATCCATTTCACAATTTTAAAAACAAAATCTGTCGCTTTTAGTAAAACTTGAAACATAAAGTCCTTGTTCCAAAGTAAATAAGTAAATAAACTTCGAAGGATATTCATGATACAGGTATCAAAGATACAGGTATTTCGACTTCAATTTACCTTAAAAAATTATAGTATTGGAAATACAAAGTTCTATTATGACTTCCGATATCTCAGTAACGAGAGTTTCTTATCAGAAGTCCATTGATCTTAAAGAATTTTCCACACTTTATCAGACACATTTTAATCAATCTAATTTTTCTATGCATCATCTTTGGTTTTATTTATTGATTAAACTTAAGAGACGGTAGCTTGTAGACAAAACTTTTTTGTGTGAAATAACACTATCATTATTATATCATGATAATAATATCATTATTATTATAATCATTACCAACGACAAAAACAAAATTATTGTGAAATTCCTGTGTCAGCTTTGTTCATGACTTCAAAGAAAATAAATAATCATTACAAAAGAAAGCAAAAATAATTCAATTTTTCTTTATTAAGCTTAAAGAAAAGCAAATAACGCGAATGGGTTTCTTATCATTGCGTCGCGTCGTGTCAGAAGACTTCCATTCTCATTATTTGAGTACGGAAACTACAGTGAAGTTTAGTTATTAATTTCATTTTGATTGAACTTCAACTTCCATAGTATCAGAATATTATACTTTGTAAATTATAAATTACAAAAGAATTACTTATTCTAATCCTCAATCTAAAAATCACTTATTAAAATAAAAATTCCAGAAACTATTTTAAGAAAAATGTAAAATTATAATAAATATTTCAGTAATATAAAATCATCGGAAACAGTAAAAGTCCTTTAAGAATTTCTTTAAAAGTTTTAAATATGGAAATTTTTTAAGAATTTTTGCATTAAAGTTTGAGTAAAAAATAGGAGGTAAATAAGAAATGCTTCATTATCAATATTAAAAAAAATCATTATATTAATAATTTTGTATTTAATGTAAAAAAAAAATTACATTTAATATATTTGTTGTATATATATGGAACAAGTTGTTAGATTACAGATCTAAAATCTATCTTGTAGACATAACACTTGTGAGGTATGGATACGAACTTTGTGGTCTTGTTGTGCATTAGGAAATGAAATTGTGAAAATTAATTCTCAGAATGCAGATGTTATTTTGATCAATCACATCATTGCTGGCAAAATAAGATTTTCCTGATGAGCCCTGCTCAATAGTGTTCGAAGGGAGCATCTAATTTCTTAAAGAGTTGCCTGTGATGATCGGCTTCAAATGTTGATGGAATGATATTCCAAGCGCTGTCGGAGGTCGATTGGGATTCCCATCCCCGTTTAATGTTTCAGCCAAGCAGGAATATTGATGTCGACGTATACAGTCGATTCCCATCTTCGTTTTACAGCCGAATCAATCGCTGTTGGTTCATGTAAATCAGCGCAGGCAAACAACAAGGAAGGATTTTGAAAGACATTTGGTAGAGCCAAGACAAAAGCGAGACAACTGTTGACGTTTCTATGTTGATCTGATTTTCTTATCTTCGAAGACATTCGATCTTTTGACAGGAATCAGCGGCCCATTCATTAGGAAACATGAGACATTCAGGTTTAAAATAAACAGAAGAAAATGAAACCTCTCCTTTTTCTTGGTTTTTTTTTTTTTTGCCTTTTTTTATTGCTTATAATTTTAAACATAAAGAATTATGATTTGAAAACATGACTTTGATTTTAATACCTAAAATTAAATGTCGTGTTACATTTCTAGATTTTAAATATCTCTGAAAACTTTACAACTTTTATTATTATCATGTCAATTCTCTTAAATAACTTAAAAATGTAAATTAATAAATTTCTAATCAAGAAATTAACTTACTTGTTCTGATTGAGGAATTTTCTTACATTAAATGCCATTGAATCTTTGAAACAGTCATAGCACTATTAAATTTTGAGTTGTAATTTTTTATTACAAGACATAAAATTATTCTTAAGAAATCATATTTGTTCTCTGTTCAACAATTTACTTTTAATTGGCATTTCAGTAAAATTTATTTTATTTGTATTAATAATATTTTCAGCTTTAAGTTGACAATTTGGTCTCCTCCATCTGTAACGATAAACATTTCAGTAATAAACTATAGTCTATATTTTATTGATATAAATTGATTTTTTAAAACATCGCTTGCGAAAACGTGACTTAGAAAGAGGCAACTAACTTAAAGATTGGAAGAACTGAATCAATTCCCATTCCTTCACTTATCTTCCAAGTACAATTACGTTGCCAGATCACCTGAGAGAAATCCATGTGATTCTCCTAGTGAAAAAAAAAAAAAGGATAAAAAATGAGAGACTCTTTGCTCGTATTCAATTTCCTTGGTAGCGTTGCAAATTGGGAAGAGCTTCGACATTGAAGACCCTCGCGATCGATCGACCTCCACGGGGCCGCATAGCTACCTCTTGAACCGGCGAGAGGCTTCAGTACTTGCGCTTAGCCCCGGCTAATTGCTGCCCGGGACGAACAGCGTTGGCCGGCTACCGTTCTCCTCAGCCTCTCCAATTCGTTCATAGATTAAAGAGAGAGAAAAAAAAAATCTCGACAATCCGATTCGGAACTCGACTCTTTCTGAATTCTTTTTCATTACTTCTGTCTTATAAGTTAAAAAAAAAAAAGAAAAAAGAAAAAAGGCTTGTGTATTCCAGTCGCTTAAAATATCCTTTTTCAAAGAAAGAAAAAAAGACACTTTTTTTCCTTTGAAACCACACTCATGAAACTTGAAGAATTAGATAGAAGAAATTTTACCTTGTTTATCGATTCTCGTTTGTAGCAGTGGAATGAGCAGAGCAAGAAAAAAAGATAATTAATTCGGAGAAAACACCGAGAATAAAAAAGTCAACAAGAAACTTCAGTTTTTAAATCTTTTGTTTCTTGGTAGTCAATCAAAAGTTCTAAAGGAAAAAAAAGCATTTTCATATTTTTTAAAGAATTATTTATAAATTCTTTACAATTTAAGTTTGAAGTTATTAATATTTTCCATGTATACTCTTTTTGATTGGTAAATTTAAATTTCTACTTTCATTACAACATTTTAATCATTTTCATTTAAAGAGATTAAAGTATTAAATATTCAAATATATCCTCATAATTTATTCCTACAAACAATTATCTATTCAGTTTTTGGAATCTGACGTTAGATAGACTTGAAATGTCTTCCATTGATAACTAATCAGATTTATTTAGTTTGATATTCTACCTTTAATCTAGTAGATTATAGAGATTAACTGCTAAGCTTCAAAACAATAACGAAAAAAGAACTAAGTGGTTTGTTTTTTTAAGATAATTGTTGCAAATTTACTTTATTTTCTAGAAAGTCTGTCCACTTTTGTCTCATTTATAAAGAACCCAAGAATTTCATTTGAATTTTAAGAAGTTGAAAATAAGACAAAGAGTTATTATCTTTTTTTATTTATGCATATTGTAAACATTCCTGTAGGACACCATAAACTTCTCGCTTCTTAATTTACAAAACATTTTCATCTTATTGAAGTGCTAAATATCTGATAATACATATATTTTATTATATAATTTTTGAATTTAATGTAAAACAATGTTTATTGAAACAATCTTCTTGTTTTGTTTGGTTTTATTAAGATTTCTGTATTTATGAATTCAATAAAAATATAATTTTGATTAATAATTCGGAAAGAAATAAGAAGCTTAAATAAAATAGTCAGACATTTCTTATTTACAACAGTAACAACAGTTGTATAGTTAAAAACTTATTAGAAATACGTCCAGGTGCACATTTTGCTCTTATTTTAACTTTGATCATATATAAATGTCGTGCTAAATTTTAAAGAAATTCAGTCGATTTCTGACGGATTTCGGGTGTCAGTTTCTAAAGGTTTGGGAGTGGAGTTGTTGAGAATAAAAATAAAATTGCTTATGTTTTAAGTAAGACCACAAATTAGCAACGTAAAAAATTTAAAGAAAATCGATCTGGTCATTTTAGCGTGATGTGTGTAGAAACAGAGAAAAAAAAAAGGAAAATGTTAAACTTGAATAGTAGGACTTCGCAAGCTTAGTCTAAAAAAATACTTTAAAATCTCTATCTTTTTTGCCTTTCATTCTTCAGCTAATGTAAATGTTGAATGCTAACTTCATCTTATTTTCGTTCTGTCGCTTCACGTTGTACGTTTCTTTTAAAGCCATTGAGGGAAACTTTGTTTCTGTAGTTTCCTCTCCTCCCATCGAACAAGAAATTGGCAAGACGAAGAAAACAGGATGCCAATAACAGATTGGAAAGGGTGGATGGACAAGACTATTTGCTAAAGAGATTGCGCTATAAAACGAGAGAAAGGAAGGCACAACAGGAGCTACAGAGAGCGACTTTGCCTTCATGGGTCTCTTCTTCTCGGGGTCGAGCCATTGGACAATAGAGTCGGCTTAGGCTTCCCAGAAAGGATTAGAGGAGAGGCCTTTATTTATTCTGTTAAAAAACCCAATATCCTCCATTCACTGCATTTCTTCCGTGTTTATTGTAAACTCAGGTATTGCACTGGAAGTAGCTTGAAATTGAACATTCCTTTGGAAGGCAATTTGGTTGACTTCACTTTAAAAGATTCGAATGTTTCTGAAAGTTGAAAATAGAAAACAAATCATGGAAATGATGAAATTTAGGATTTCTGAATAAAAACTTGTTAACATTGGAGGTCGATACACGAATAAGACAGAATTAATTTATAATGATTAATCGGTAAAATTACTTTACAAAGAGATTTGTTTATGAAATCTTTTAATATTTACATCAAATACTTGATTGTAATAGCAATAAAATTTCTCTTCGAAAATTTCTCTGGAAACAAGATTAGACGAACTTCTGTTGAAATGTTATAATCATATTTGCTTTAATTAAAGAGCCACAGATAAATACATTATATCGTGTTGTATATCTACATGGTCTTTTTGCATTCTTTGAATAACAAAATTAGATCTGACAACAAATTAAAAGTAAAAATATATAAATATTAAAGTCTGAATAGAACAGAAATTTCAGACACTAAGTGTTTATGATAGCGTAATAAGTATTAATTAAATAATATATGATGATAATAAACTTTTAGAAAATAAGTGGTTTGAAAGATGAATTAAGTTATAAAATGAGGCTCTGTCATTCTTTGTTTCTCTCTTCCTCTCTCTTTCTGTCTTTCTCTTTATAAATGTAATATAAATATATGAGAATTTAATGTAAACTTGCATTTTAGATTTGTTGAAAATCATTTGTTAAGGTAATGAGTCAGTCATAAGAGTGTTATCAAATAAGATGGAATAACAAAATACCAACTATAGCATGGAATTATTATTCCCAGTTCAGTCAAATTTTGGCAGTTCATTATAGTAATTTGAGATTTAAATAAAAAAAAATAAGAAATGATTGTGCAGAAATTATGGATGAAATGAACACTCGTAAAAATACTTTACTTCAAGTAAACTATTAGGAGAAAACTATTTTACTTGATATAATAAGGAATAGTATTTATGATCTTTATGAATTATTATTTCATTTTATTAAATGTTTAAACCCTATTTAAATAATGACTTAAAGTCAAAGACCGTTGCTGTTGTTTAAAACTCTCTGATTAAATTTACTTACAGCGCTCAGGAGTAAATTAAATATCTTGAACAGATTGACGAAAGGGAGATAAAAGTAGAGGAAAGATTGGAGATGCCTTTTCTGATCATCGGTATGATACGGGAATAGTGAAAGAAGCATCCATGTTCCTGAGTTCGACCCCAGTGCGCTGCCAAGAGGCAATCGGTGAATACAATCGCTCGAGGACCTCTGTAAGACTGTATTCGTTTAGTTAATGCGACTAAATCGAATTTATATTAAAAGTTATTTAAATTTATTTTTAATTGAATTCATTCGACTCCAATCCATTCATTAAAGTATGGACAATAATTGTATTTAATTTATTACATTCTTTCTAAAATAACCAAATGAGTAACATTTCGAGTTTATTAGGCAGCAGGCAACGTATTACTACATTAGATGACATTATCTCAAATTGTAATTGTAATTCATTCCATAGAGCAACAGTCTTGGCTTCTGTAATTTTATAATTGGAAATAATGGAGATTAAACGAAGGAGAAGTAATTTTGCAATGATTTTAACTACCCGTTCATATTTATTGCCGTTAGTTGCTGATTAACTAAAAGTGCCATCGATTACGTTGAATGTTAAAAGTTAAGTTTAATTTTAGCAAAATCGAAGACCTTACAATGTCCAACCAAAGCTGACGACTAAGTTCAATCTTATGAATTAGCGTTTTGTCAACTTTAAAGTTTAAACTTCTTTGTAGTTAATGTTTGGTTTAGCATCGAACCAAACATTAACTACAAAGAAGTTTAAACTTTAATTATTTTTACTTCGTATGAAGACATAAACTTAAAGCTGCTTTATGATATAAATTATTTGTTAATGATCAATTAAAAGTGATAAATATAAGTTTTCCTTAGACATATCGTGTTTGTTTTGTTTTTTTGCTTCAGCTTTTGTGGTCTCTCATTTTGAATGTTCAACACTATCAAGATATCACAATCAAAATATCATATTACACTTACCGTAGACTCCCTTTTAACCGGCCGCCCACCTGCTGCACTGTGATTTACGCTGTTTCTCATTCTCCGCACGGACAAGTCACCGCTTGTTTGTTTTGAACTGATTGTTTTACCTTATCAATCAGTCTCACAGTTGATTTATGTTAGTGAAGATGTGTTAGTAGAAGATGTCCGTTTTGAGTGAGTATTTTTCGCGAGTGTATTTATGTGTTTCGGAAAGTGAGTTCCATGAAAAGGAAACGTACTGTCCTTACCATTGAATAAAAGCTTAAACCTTTAGATCGATTAGATAAGGATGTAAAATTGTAAATTCTTTATTTCTTTTATTGACCTTTTTTTTATATAATTAAACAGTAGAAGTATTTTTATTCAGTTAAAAGCTAGATTTTCGGTTTAACCGGCCATTTTGCCATCCGCCTAGGGTCCGGTCTCAAGCTAAACGGTTTAGAGGGAGCCTACTGTAATTTCATTTTTATGTAGATGGTAAGCAAAGCTGATTCCTTAATAAGTATTGTAAGGATAAAGCGGTTAAAACAATAACTTTTGAATGCAAAACTGAAATATATATGCTCATCCGTTCTCAGTTCTGGGGTCAAAACAATCTGAACTCAGTTCTGTAATAATTTTTGATTATTCTAGTAAATTTTAACTGGGCTTTAGGATATTTTCTTTTGATTTTCGATAAGGAGCTAGAGAATTTTAACGCCAATTTAGCAGCAAAATACATAATCACGATCAATCTAGGTATTCCAAGAATTTTTATTCTAAGTTTTATTCTAATTTTGTGGCTTTTCAGCTGATAGAGGGCAGATCTCTATGAGTATTTGTGCGCACGAAATCTTAGGTAAGGAGCTGAGGTCCAAAAATCATTATTATCGTGATAATTCAAAAACTAGTTATGTAAGAAACTTTAAGCTTTTCAAGTTATTTTAATCATTGTGAAACTTCTACTAGTTTTGTTCTACTAAACGTGTAGATGATGAGAAGTCTGAACTACATTAAACCTTTAATGTAAATCTTTTTCATGTGGGAATTTGAAAATTGGCATTGCCCAGAACAATATTCTTTTCCTTCATTCAAATGGTTCAGTGCCCTTCCAGTAGCAATTTCTTGGAAAATTTTTAATTTGTTGTTACGATATGGCAATAATAATTCATCCTTTTTTTTTTCTTGAGAAACATTCTAATAATCATCTTAAAATCAGTGAAACCATTTTAATTCAAAATAAGTAATAATTACACCTACCATCTTATTCTTGCACTGTAGCTTCCTAAGAACTTATCGCGAAGATAGGAGATTTTTATTTGACACCCAAAATTACCCAGTAAACCCTGTTTCATCTATTGGTAGCTGCTCTGAACACGAATGACTGTGTGATTGGATGGAGTGCAGTCTCCTCCAACGATTAGTTTTGCCGTCCGACTCTTAACGGTCTCCCCAGCGGGAGATTTAACAGGGCATAAACAGAGTGGGAAGCTTGTTTTACGCACGGGCTGCTCGTAAAAGAAATAGTTTAATTGTATTGGACACACAAGGTTTTGATATTTGTGACCTCGCATTCTTTCAAATGTCGTCTTCCGATTCATCTTCCTTCAGACTAAAGATCTTACAGCATTTTCATACCGGCAAAACAGAGAAAAATAAGAAACATTTTGAACTAATTTAATAGAAGATCTGTCCTTTTTATTATTATAGGAATAGTGTGTTTCTAAGACGTGTCAAGACATAAGATGAACATCTCGCTTTAAGTGACTTACAATTTTGATTGGGAAGCTTACTAGTCTGTGGAAAAGAAAAATCTTAGTAGAATTCAAATTTTTTATAAAAGTAATTTGTATCATTTTAAAGTTATTGCTTGTTTTCCTGTAATTTTGTAAATAATCACGTAAACTGCTATGTTCTACAAAAAGGTTTTTGATTTATTTTATGTTTTTTTTTTAATAAATCGACAAGGAATTACAAAATTACTTAAATAAATTGCTTTCTTAAATTACGTTTTATACTACATTGTAAAGTTACAAATCATATTTACCAGAAGAATTCAAGTAATTTTGTTCTTATTTCTTAACAAGTAATTTTATTCTTAAAGCATAACATGTATTTGTATTTGTAACATGATTTTTACAGGAAAAAATTATAAATCTGTTGAATTATCAGTTGGTACAATTTTACTTTTCGTAAAAAAGCAGTGCAACCATTCAATTTTTTTCTGATAAACATTTCTACTTTCTTACGTATTTTTTATTTAGAAAAAAGAAATCACCCAACTTAAGAGTACATTTTTAGTATCATTTTCTTGATTCTTGTTAAAATATTAATACTATCAGCAGCGTAGTATGAATAAATCGTTGTATGAATAAACACTAGTGTTATTTATCCACTCCTGGACGCATTATCAAATGGTGGCAGAGGAAGATTATTAAAAATGAAATGAATTAGATGATTTAAGAACTTTAATGTAACAAAATTGAATGCTGTCATGAAAAATTAAAGTTGCTCCCTTCGATAGGCCATGGCTGGCCTGTGGGATCGCGGGAGGTCAGGCTCCCGCAGCTCGACTAACGGGACTTAGTTGGGGCGGGGGGGGGGTGTCAACTCCCGGGAAAGAAACCCGGTACCCATTCTAGATAGGGATGGGTAGTCCATAGGACCCGTTTGGAGGAGAAATGAGCGTGGAAAAATACCCGCCCTCTGCCGAGGCTCGGGAATCGAACCCGCTTTCTCCAACCCGCAGCCAAGCGCCCTGACCCTCGGCTACGAGGCCCACCATGAAAAATTTCAGAATATTATTTTTTTATGTTCTTGCATTAAATATTCAATGAAAATTCTTGCAATCATTGGATTCTGGATTTTCTTTTTATTTGGAAAATTTACTCAGTTTATTACTAAACAGCATACAGTTAACATTTGGATTCGTACAAGCCTGTGCAGTATACAATCATTTTGAACAGCAGTTACAAAATTACAAAATTAAAATCAGTTTTATTTTAAATATTAAATATTTATTTAATGTCTTTAAGTAGATAAATATTGCACTATTAATAACAGTTATAACTTCTGAGAAAATCGTTATAACAGTTTACACAATTTAAGTTGCGATGGTGGAGCAGCTCATGTCAAAATTCCATTAAGTTTACGCTAAAGTATTCCTCGCACAGTGACTGAACACACAGCAATTGGAATTCGATGATGGAGACCACGATAATCGTGCTATTATTTTAATTTAGACCATGAATAAGCATCGTATCAAATTCTAAAGAAAACAGTCCAGATTTTTAGCGTGATGTGACTGGACAAAATTTATTTTGTCTGATTTTAGACAGACAAAAAAAAAATTAATAAAAAGATGAAAAATATCAAGCTATAAAGAAAAAAAAGAAAAAGAAAAGAAATTGCGTAATATGACACAGTCAATTACTTTCCGTACTGATGTATTTCCTATATTTGCAGAATACACGAGTTCAAGGCATTAGTTCAAAAAATAGGAAAATGCAAAAAAAAATAGATTTATTTCCTTGTAATTTTGACTCTGGACTATTCAAATCTAAAGACTATGATACTGTCGTTACCAACACAGCGATAATATTGTTTACATTTCAAAGGTCTTGAGTTTCTTGCTTCTTGCTGCATATCCAATATTTTGATTCATTTCTTAACGCTTTTCAAAACTTCTGCAGAAACAGCAAACAAGCTGTTTAACTGTGGTCTTGCTACAGTATAGCGTAAACTTGTAACAATCTCGAACATAAAGATAACTGAAATCTGATTTCAAATTAGCCAAATTCCTTAGAAAAAAATAGAAAATTTTGGAATGTCACAATTTTCTAGTTTCTAGATTAAAAGCATACAATTTAGAAACGTATTTCTTTTTGTTTTGTTTGTTATTCTTTAAATTAAGTAAACATGTCTTTTTACTGCAACATCTGAATTGGAGATTCACGAAGTTACTTAATAAAAGTACTTTTCTTTTTAAACCATAATTTTAGAAATCTGAAAAATTTCACTTGAAACATTCTGAAATTAATAAATTTAATAGGAAATTTAGAATAACTTAATTTTGAAACTATTAATTTAAATAACTGTTAACAAAAACTTGTTGTATATTAAGAGACCAAACTATCACTCTTAGGGAGCTAAACATCAGTTATTAAAGAAACTATAAATATATTCCAGTTAAATAAATTAACATAACATAAATGTATAAAGAATTAAGTACTTTTGAATGACTCAAAAACTTGATTTTTTTTTCTTAGCAATTTCTCCATACTGAGAATTTTGCATAAATATCTTATATTACAATATTTTTTAGAAAAGGTTAGCAAGCTTATAAACTTCATATATTAAAAAAAATTACTTACATGCTTCTTAATATAGCGGAAAACAAAAAAAATATAAGACATCCTGGAAGTGTTAAAAGTCAACTAAAGGATTTAATCTGGGATTTATTTAAAAATACCAAAATTAATTTTGAATTATTTAAAATAATGTCTAATAGCAATTGAATTTATTTTATATTCTATGATGATAGGAAGAAAAGCTAAAAAAGTTTCTTAGGCTTTAGTTTTGTAAGTTTTCAAAATTTAATTGAATGATGTAATAAAAAAAAATTCTATCATGAATAATGAAAAAAAAAAAGATATAATTTTCGTTTGAAAATCAATTTATATTAATTAAATTTCGATTTCAATTAAATCTTGAAAATTTTAAGTCATTGAATTTCAGTTGATTCTTTATAATTTGATCGTTTATGTAATTGGATGCAAAGATAGAATATTCTAGCATGTTCTTTCTGACTAAGCATGTTGATGTTTCTGATGCTATTTGCAGTTGGATTTTCCTTTATATTTCGTTTCCTGAACTTTTGATCTTTTAGGTAAAAAGAGAGAGCTTATTCGTATTAAGTGTCGAGGGACAGTCTGGTGCCCGGGGGGAAATTGAGGAGATCTGCTTCTGAGAGGCATCTTTCACATGATTCCAGCACCAGCCGTAAAACATATAAGGCGACTTTCTTGAACCAACTTGTTGATTTACACTTGTGGGAGGGAGAGGGTGTCGTCCAAATGTCAACCTGTCCCTGTCGGCCCATCAGCTGACGCCTTGGAACCAAGGCACTCATTTCCGACCTGTTTAATGGGCGAACAGGTAGTAGAGAGGCACCCCTATACAACTCGAGTTCCGCTTGGGCGTTGCGGCAGAAAGAACGCCTCCTCCACCACTACTTCCGGTGTGCTTTGAGCGCATTAATGGAGATTTTATCAAGCTAATTAAGGAGAAACTGTTTGGCTGATCGATCTCGATCCATATTATTCTTCCTTCCTTTTCCAATGCGGAAATAATAAATGAGGAAGAGTCAGCCGCAACAAAGAACACGGATTAGAGTCATTACCAAATATCTTTAGTTTGGCATCGCAATTAGATCCCGTTATGAAAAGTTCATAGGAGAACGTTTTAAAAGTAAATATCAAGAACTAAAGTTTTTCTGCTACAGTTCATTTTCAATCTCATTCTAAAAATTAAACTTTAAGCAATATAAAGCTTTTGTGTGAAAGTAAAGCAGTGAAAAGTGGGCGAGCACTTTAAAGAATTCTCTTAAATTTAGTTATTCGAATTAAGGAATTCGAAACATTCTTAACTTTATATTGAATATCAAATATTAATACATATTAACAATAAAAATGCATGTTAAAATAACATTTTTTATTGACAATGGAGTATAATTTCAATCTTTCATTGAAAAAAAGCCAAATTGTATTGTAATATGTACATGATAATATGTTTTACTTTTTTCCGAACTGATGTTACTGGATTGCCTAAGCCCGAATCCCTTTGAGATAAACGACACATTCGGGGTATTTAGGGCTTTTCTGTTGCTTTTTTGTTTTACTGAAAAATTTTATATCATAGGGGGAAAAAACATTCTGCTAGCTTTTAAAAACTGAGCATGATCAATTATTACTAGCCCATACTCATCAGCCATCTGTGATTTTTCCCCCGATATCAGCGATTCAATATTACGAGTAGCAGTTTTTACTTTGAAATTCGATATTTTTTAATTCTATGTTTATATCGTTGTTGTTTTTCTTTTGTTTTCTGCTTAGTATAAAACAGCATCATACCTTAATGTTCTCTTTTTAATATTTTTATTTTTTTTTCAAATTATTACAAATAGCAGATTATTTCCTGATGTTCAACAAAAAAAATTATAACAAGTGAGCTATTGAGATTGGAATAGTCCGTTGTATTGTAGTGTTATATTATAAAGCGAATTTGAATATTATCGATAATCAATAAATTGTCGTAAATCTGAGGCAACAGATAATCAAACATCTATTAATATTTGATCAGAGTCAGTAAAATAATAATAAATTGATAAGAAAAAAAACCTTAATTAAAGCTAATGCTGAAAATGACATAATTAAAAGACAAAGAATATTACAGTGTTCTTTTTGTTGTATTTTCGTTCTCACTTTCTTTCAGATTTGGGAGACTTTTAAATCCTTTGAATTGTTGGCATTACTCATCAAAGTATTTTCACGCGACTCATTACCATTAAAGATTAAGAATATTTTGGATTTATCTACTTTTGTTTAATTAAATTATTAATAATCACATTAATTCTAAATATACATTTTTTTTAATAATAAAATTCAGTCTGTAATTTCAGCAAATGGATATGGTGAGTTGATAATATAATCTGAACTAAATTCTTTTAAAGATTAAATAAGATTTAGAAATTTAGAGCATTAATGAACAAAAATTGCTAAATTATTGATATGAATTTAAGTTCATCTTTAAAACTTTGATGTGAAAGTTTTCATTTAGAAATTCATTGAATTATTATTTTTTTTTTATTTGCTGTGCATAATCTTTGCAAACTTTAACTAAAGTTTTTTAGTTAGTGACTACAGCAAGAATTCTGCAAAGCATTTCAGTATATTGAAATAATTCAGAACATAAAGCAAAATATAATACTTATACGTATTCAATTTCTTAAAGGAACACAATCGCGAACATAACGATAATATGCTTGGAAAATATGTTATGGGTTTTCTTTTGAAAAATTTTGAAGTTTCTTTTGTCTTATATCAAATTTTGTTTATAACAGTTAAAAAAAAGTAAACCACACATCAGCTTTTGATAAATCTTTCGAAAATTTTCAGATTTTTCCAGAAGATTTAAAAATAAAGAATTTATTTTTCAAATCTTAAGAGGGCTTTCTATGAATTCTTCTGTTCTTGAGGAACTTCCTCAATATTTCTTTTGGAAGTAAGAGAATGCGGAGGGTGGAATGAGGTAGTCTTTAGGTATCGTGGTTTGGCCGCTAATCCTCTAATCAAGCAGGGCGGATATTATCTTTTGCCTTTGAATTTTAATGGATCTTTGATGACACTATTAATACTGCAAGGGTGTTTTTGGACAGCGTTCCGTTCGAACGACAGCTCCGATCAGGGAAATTATCGAAGCAACGACCAGATTGCTGCGGTTCGAATTCGCTTTCCCCGCTAATTTCTCTTTAAAACTTAGTCTTCGTGCCTTGTATTTTTTGCCACTTAAAGGAAACAATGTAGCTTATTAACATATAAAGAAAAAAAATCTTGAAATTCTTTAATAAAAACAAAATATTGTAATTCGTATGTACATTACATGAAAATCTTTAAAAAGATTGTTGCGTGAAATTCTTTTTTTTTCTTACCATAAGTCTTCTTAATTCTCCCTCTTCTAGACATTCTATATATTGAAAGGTCTTCAAATCTTCAAAATAAAACAAAAATAAATGTATAAAACAATACATTTATTAAAATACAATAAATCTTTTTTTTCTTTTCCCTTTGGATCAAATTTATACAATGCCAGAAGTACCAGAAGAGATGTAAAAACGCTTAATATGATAAATTTGTACAAAAAACTTAATTCGAATTCGAAATTTGTAAGTCTATAGATTTATTGTTTCATTGTATTAAGCATTAATTACTATTCAGTCCTAAAATTTTATATAGCTATTGTACTGCAATGAAAATCATAAAAAAAATTGCCGCATTAGAACGAATAATTATTTATTAACGTTTTTATATTTTCATTCAATTAGTTAAAATGAAACATAATAATAATTACGGGTTATTGGAGAACCGAAGTTCGGATAATTGAAATTCTGATACATTGACTTTTTATCAACTTCTGTCGTTGGTGTTAATACGAATTGTAACATAATCGCAAGAAATTCAAACATAATTCAATATCTATTTTTCCATTTAATAAGTAAATTTTTAGCTCGAAAAATTGTAAATTATTTTAATTAATTGTGAATTGTTTCCGTAATATTATTTCTTCAAAAAAAAACCCAATGGTATTAAAATGACGTTATTTTGCTTATGTTAAAAAAAGACATTAATAAGTACTTGCATAAATTAAATTACATAAAAATGACAAAAAAATGTAACGAAATAAATGCTCAAACAGCTTTAACTAATATTAAGTTAATTAGAATTACTAAAATTTCAAAAAATCCAATTAAATCCAATTTAACGAAGCATTTCTCTTTTAGCCCTATTCACAACCCACTCCATTTTGTTTGCTGGTTCATTTCGCCTCAAGTATCCGATTGGCTTTGAAGATTCGAAAAAGTCTATTAAAGATTTTAATATTTTTTCATAAATGATCGGAGAGTGTCGGAAAAAGCTTTTTTTTTTGTTAAGGGGTGAACTAATTTTATAATCCAGAAATTTTTCTGATACATTACGCATTATTAAGTAAATTAATATATTAATTATATATTAATTTTTAATTTTTCATCCTTTTGTTTTTTTTTAGGTCTTAGTGAAAATCTTTCCCAGCTGATTTCTTTACCGAAATAATTGCAAATGTCGAAATCAGGTTAACTTCTTTGTAATAAGATATAACCGACAAGAGAGATCAATTGTTCTATCGAATAGGCTTTCTTATGTTTGCCCTTATTTGATTTGTCATCAATAACCTTTGTCCGCCGAGACCTCGATGTTTTCAGTTCTGCGACAGGTAATACCAAAATCTCTGGATTGCTGCAGTGTTGTCTTTTTATCATCGAGAAGAAATAGTCTAAAAAAATTCTTTTCTGAATTATGTTTTAAAAATCCTATGAGGAAATTGAAAATCATGTACGAATGTGACTTTAAAATTTCAACTTCAAATTAGCTTGATTTTACAGATATTATATTGATTTACGTAAGGATTTAAGAATTATATTATTTTTATTTGAAAATAATTATTCTTCACATCTTATTTATCTTCTCCCATTATAAAATAAATTATGAATCACTTGTGAAAAACTAAACCATTTATTTTAAATAAATAAAGATAAACAGTTACTGAAAGCACATTATTTTTTTTATGAAAGTAAAGCTAAAAAAGGAAATTTCATTCTTATGATTTACTAAACATGTTGTGAAATTGTATAGTATGATCATATTTCAATTGTTACAACAAGCTAAGATATGCCAGAGGATCGTGGAAGATTTTCAACAGCGACATTAATCTTTATATATTTTGTTGGTTTATTTCATTCAGATAATAGATTAAAATGATACTGTTGCATTTTCAGTACTTCCTTCATGTGGTAGGCCTTTGAGAGTTTTCAGAATCTGTAGCGTCATGTTAGTTAGATATTGTTCCAAAGTCTCCGATTTTTTTTCAGCAGAATGCTATTCAAGGTATAGCAACAAAAACCCGAGTTCTATTAGATATTTCGCTCGACAGTAATTTTATCTTTTCATTGCACTACAGAATTACAATAGAGCCAAATTTCAATGGTGATTTAGACTGAACCGTAGATTTCGTTTTTAACAAGCAATATAACACTTTTTTCTGACGAAAATTATTTTAGATATTTAATAAAATCAAAAGAGGAACATTTGATAGATTTATAATAAGATATAAGAAAATATGATGAAGAATTACATTTTAGATAGAATACGACTTACAAATTAAGGCCATTTAATTTCCAAATTATTATAAGGTAATTGCATACATTGAAATTATTAGTAAAAACTGCAATATATTAACATACGTAATTATATCAAATTATAAATTAAAACCAACTTTTATATTTATTGCTCCAAAATTATATTTCATCTCGCTTAATCTTAGACCGCAATTCAAATTGAAGCAATTTTGATTAAATTAAAAAAAGAAAAAAGAAATTTGAACAAATTCCCTAGCTTGTTTGACTTCAAAATATTTATTATTTATGAATGTAATCGTATTTCCGCGGAATAGAACAAAGAGTTTGATCAAACATAGATCCAAATCACTGTTTGCCTAAGGGGTCCGCCCACTAAAGCAACATGTCATGAACAGTTGAACATGCAACAAATGTAAACAGGGGAGCGGCATAATTTAAACAATTATTATTTGTCATGTTGCAAGTCACGTTGCTTTAGCGGTCGGGGAAATGGATCGGTAACCGCATATCAACAAAATCATTAGAAAATAGTATATATTAAAAAAATAATCACTTGGTTAATAGGAGCAAGGAGATCTAATTTAAATAATGGCAAACATATTAAATAAGATAACTTTTTTCATCTTTCCGAATTTTGTACTAGAAATATCAACTATTAAAATTAAAAAAAAAATATGTAATTCGATCATTCTTTTCTTTCCTTGCATTATTTTTGTCAGATTTGTATAATCAGTTATTCTTTTAATATAAGCTTAATAATTGAAGCTGTATTTATTTAAATTTTGTAAAGCAAGACTCTTTTAATTACATGTATTTTTCAAAAAGATGAATGTTTGAAATTCTTTCTGAATTTTCTTTTTAATTGAACATTTGAAACATATATAAGAATTGCACAGATTTCTTTTTATCAACTACTTGTAATATTATTTTATGTTAATTATGCAAGGCATCAAACAATCCAAATAACAATATATTTTCATAATAATAATAATAATAATAAATTTTGAATTTTATTCTGATGAAAAAAAAAGAACTTAGCATCAGAATGCCAATTGAGACTTTTCTATGTTGATAATTGTTAAGTGAAACTCAGTTTTAGATAAAGAATACTTAAATAAAAATTCCTTGGCTTCAGAACTGTTGTTTGTGCAAACAGAAGAGGGATAGCCTAAGCAGTTGATGATTTAAATTATTTAGCAGACAAAAGTAACTACATTCATTAAATAAGTGCAATTATTAAACATTGTTCTTATTCTTAAAATATATCGAATTCTGTCAAAGTAAGAGACATCCAGTTCAGAATAACAGTTGTGATGGTCATTTTTGGCTGCTGCCAGTGATTCGAAAAGCATAGCAGTGGACATCGATATTGAGTTTCTAGTTGCACTGGCGTCTTATTAGATTCCGTTTCTTAGAATTCCGTTTTTTAAGGAATCTCAACTCAACCAAATCCTAGAGAGTAGTATGAAGACTCTATACTATCATAATTGTGAACTCCATGTTCTTTGACTGCAAATACTAATGCAAAAAAAAAAAAAATAGATCTAACTTCTGTAGGAATTAATTGGCAAGAGTCCCTCAGTGAAAGATTCCACATGTCTTTGAGCTCCAGTGTCTTAAGCAAGTCTGTGCGTTTAAAGTTACATGTTGTCTTTTGGAGTAGATGGATTCGATCATCGTCCTCAATCTTAAGTCATTTTCTTTCCTACACAGCATTTTCACAATGCGACTTCAGCAATTGCCAAAAGAGAGCACAATCTTCACAATACGTCACTGCATCGAAAATAAGTCATCTTATGAAACTACTGAAAATAATTATTAAGTTCAGATAAAGTATCCTTCTCTATGATTTATAAACTGGTTGAAAAACTTAGTACAATTTCAGAAGTGAATTTCATTTCAGTTAAATGAATTATAAACAGAAAAAGAAGGGATAAATTAATAAAACTTTCCAAAAACGAAAAATAAAAAAAACATAAAGGTTCCTGGTTTTTATTTGAATTTGGAAAGGTAGATAAATTACGCTTTAAGTTCTGTTAAAAGATTTGATTACAACATATCATCAAATATAATTTAAATTATATATACAACTTCTTTATATTATTAAGTTTTATAAACAGAAATTGTATTATATATAATATATAATGTCAAAATCTGATTCATCGGGATAAGACTTTTTTTGGAGGATTCGTGCTTAATTCATCTTCACAAATTTTAATAAAAATTTTGAATTTCTTTCTCTTCTACATACGTCATTTTATATCGCGATATTTCGCAAAGGATATAAATAGGATATTTACTTCATTAGGCTTACATTTAAAATATAAACAATAATCTAATGTATAATACATATTAGTAATTACCAGTATGTGAGATATACTATAACTATAAAATTTAAACTAAAAACAATTGCTAAACATTTTATTATAATCTAATTTTAATTGTGTAGTCAAGTAAATAGGATGTCGATAATTTATTACTTGTTTTGCGAAAAAGAGGTGAATATATTCGTTTTGTGCAGTATTTTGTACAGTATGTAGCATATTTCGAATCATAAAAATTGCAGTTACTATGCCAAACAGTTAATTGATACTTTAGTGTAGATTTTTAAAAAACGACGAGGATGCCAATTCTTTCAGTATAAGTTTAAAGTGTTGTATAATATTCAGTATATGCAATAGATAGCACACTTTTTGATTATTTTAAGTATCTAGTTTCTATTGCGTGAAATTGCAGAATTAAAAAGGCGAGTTTCTTGTAATTACATAACGATTTGCTTCTCTGAATGACCGGTCAGGAATCCTCATCGTATTTCCAAAATTAAACTTAGTCCACAGCAGTTTTTTTTATTTCCACAATTTTTATTTATGGGTTAGCACATAACCCATAATTTTCCGTTTAATGCAAGGAATGTTTATAGGGAAATTTCATGTCTCTCACTGTGACCCATTCAGACGTTTTTCAATGTAAATAAAAATGACAATTTAGATTCTTACACTATTTCAATAAGATTTATTTAAAAAAAAATACAGCAAAGAGGATTGTGGATCATGTTTTTTTAACGAATCATTTCAAATATCATATGCTTTGCAAATAGTTGTGTTTTTAATATCGTGCCTGGCGTTGTTTTCGATTTCGTGGAATTCTCGGAGACCTTTTGGCTGCTGCGATGACGAAAACAATAAAACAATATTTTTAACCGTCAACCGTTCGGGTGTACAGCAACAAGAAGCGGCTTTTCACCATATGCGAGCGGAGACGTCGCGAGAACCATATGAAGGTCTCGCTAGAAAGCAACGGATTTGACTCGAGGCACAGCGATGCAGTTGTACCGTTAACGGGGCGAGAAACAGACCGTTGCCAGGGAGACCGATCATTACAATCCCGGATGGTGCGCCTACTTGGGCCCCGCAGCCCCGCGATAACGTTTCAGGTTGAAATTCAAGCGCAAACCCCGTCAGAACGAAACTAAAGAAAACGCAGTACAGATGGTTTTTTCCCATCCATCAGTCGAGCTCATCTAGTTGCATTTGACGAAAAGCAGAAGGAGAAAAAAAAAAATATAGGGAAAAGGCAAAAATATTGCAGACAGTTGTGATTTTTTTTAGATTTGGACTGCTGAATAAATTCGTGACATTACATAAAAATTCTTGTAAGGTTGAATAATACCTTTTTTCAGTTTTACTAAAAATGGGCACTTAGAATTTTTTTATTCAGTTTTTCCTGATTTAACTTTTGACTAACATTTACAATAATCATTTTATTTGAACTTAGGAATAGGTTTGTATAATTATTTACAAAACAAAATATGCAATGAGTTAATTTTATTTCATATTTTCTTATTGCTTAACATTTTCGAAATATTTTACTTGTATTTGTGATTAGTTTCGGAAATAAACCTTATCTGCTTCTATAGAACAAATCTTTCAATAAGAACGAAATGAAGGATTAATGTTTCGATTCTCAGTTCTCAATAAGGTAATATTTTCTATCCGAACTGAACTATTGTGGCCTCAACAAGACAGAAGCGAAATCCCAATGATTGTAGTGTTTGTATCATGGATTTGATTCACTTGGGTCATTGATAATCTCTACGTAAATTCCACTTATTTCATTCTTGTCCTCTTTGGTGCAATGTCAATCTCATTACTTTCGTTGGGGATCTTTAGTTGCAAGGTATTTACAGAAGAGATGACCTCATGAGAACAGAGATTCAAATTAGATGGAGCATAACATCTTAGAAATGTTATCAGGTCATGAGAGATACTTAAAGATTCTGTGAAATTAAAGGTGAGATTGTTATTCGACAAAATTAGATTACAGAAGGCATTCACAAGAATCATCTAATGAGAGTTTTAGCTGAAGGGAAATACGGTGAATTAGCACTATTTCAAAGCAATGGAAATAGTTAGCGGTTAACAGATTTCTAATTCTTCAATTTTTTTCTGACACAATAGATATTTAGTTGCGCTGTTGGGGGATTTGTTTAAATAGTTAAAATCTCAAATTCGCCTTTGGAAAATTGCTTTCTTTTCATTTCAAAGTCATCAAAGTTTCTTTGTTCCTAATACTCATATAGGAAACTTGTTTTAGTCCCTTCGTTTCAATTAAGTTGCTTACAGTTTTTCAATTGCTGTTTTTTTATTTTTAGTTGTATCCAGGAAAAAAAAAACCCAAAGCGGTGAGATTAATAAAAAATGTTAGAGTTTCTTTTTTGTTCATATCTGGAAGTTCTGGTTGGACTACATTCTGGTTGGACTACAAATATAGAAGGACTACATTCGATAAATGAGGTTTCTCTTTCAATTTCTTAATTTCCTACGACAATTGAGATTACAATTTGCAGATTTTTCTTTTGAATCAATTAGTTTTTTTCTACTTTCCATTACAGAAGTTCGTAAGTTTTACCAAGTCACGCCTAAATGTAGACTAGAGCTGCAATTTTTTATTGTAATCTATTTTTTTGCTTGTCGTATTGGTTATGTTCCTTCTTTTTTAATGAAAAATAATCTTATTGAATCTAATCTAAATATTCATCAAATTTATCATTCACAGTCTAGACTTGGAATTTGTCACATGTAAACAATGTAGTATATTTGGATAAAAAGTCACTGTAGTAATGAATAACAGAATTTTGAGATTTATTGTTAAATTACTCACAGTGCGATAGATGTAAGCATTTTTTTTTTATTAGCCTTATTCAAATAAATAATATTACGAAGTGAAAGTTACTTGATATATTAAAACAAAAGCTTGCATTTAATACATTGTTATCTATGTAACAAAAATTGACGAATCACGTCTTGGTTGGTATAACATGCTTGTTTTTCATTCTGAACAAAACAGGCCTATTTCAATTTTATTTTGGAAGTATATCTATCTGCTATATGTTGGATGAAGAATCTTTCTGTCACCAGAAGCCGATCTCACTTTAGCTTTTTAGTTCTGAGAACTAAAATCTATTTTCAATTCAATATTAAAGCTGCGTAATCTTATTATGATGTATTTATAAGACATTTATACGACAAAATATAGAAAGGTATGGCACATGTAATTAACGATATTTGTGAATTCAATTAATGAGGGAAGAAAAAATCTGTAGGATTTGTTTATGCGAATGAAGCATTTTATAGTATAACTTCAACCGCTCAAACTAACCTTAAAAATATAGTATTTAACGATAATAACAATAATACATTTGTAATTATACTAAAGCAGAAGTTTTAACATTAATATACAAAAATAAATAGACTTGCAATTGATCAATTGTATTATTTCTAAAAGGCTTTGATTCGATATAAAAGATATTTTTTCTACGATTTTATTGATGAATTATAAGATTTAATAAAAAGTTTTGTTTTACCGTATTTCATAGACACGTATTTTATTATTAGGTGCTTTTGGAATTATTTTCCCTAAAAAAACAATAATTGAAAAAGTTTTGATGAGTCATTTACGACTAAAAAATTTTGCATTTTATTTGCGCATTTTTATTTAGTGCAATTACTATGTTATGAATGAATGCTAAATAATTGTAGTGCTATTACCCTGACATTAAAATATACAACAATACTGTCAAAGCGATATCGGTCTTTCTGTGTTAAGAATAATTTTTCCAAAAAAAAAAAGAAAATATATATTTTGAAAAAAAAAATTCTTATGATATTTTATAAACTAATAAATAGTTCCTTGTAGATTTCATTATGTTTATTGAAAAAGCATAATTTAATATTTGAAAAATGTTGTTTCCTCAACGTTAGTTGAGCAAAAATCGTTGATGCAATGATAACAACCATATTTATAAGAATATTTCTTTTTCTTTTATTTAGATATATTTGCTGAACAGTATTATTATTAGTAATGAGAAAACAAATAAAAAAATCAAAACATAATATAAGGCATTTCCCTAAAGAATAACGCCGATTACTGTAACGAAGGAGTTATGTATCAAACGAATCACAAACAAATTTCCAATCGAAGATGTCTGACTGATGAGCTTAAATTTAGAAAAAGAAATCCTAACAAAAATCAAGCGGCTTATCGGCAAAACTACTGACAACTTTCAAAATTCACCAAAGAAACCTGAGAAGGAAAAAGTATGAAAATTTTATAGTTCAAATTGAATAAATCCGTTAACGCTATTATTAAAATGATCTATTAAGATAGCATGTGATTAACTTTGAAAAGTGTCTCGCGAGTTCTTCATAGAAAAGTCAAACATCAGCCAGAAGAATCTGTAAAAGAATTCATTAAAGGCAATTCTAAGTTACGCATTCAGTTATTTATTTCGTAAGAAATTGGATATTTTTTTCTTGCACGCTAATAAAGTTAAACAATTATCCGATTTCAGTAAGGACATTAATAAAGTGAAATATCAAATTAAATTTATACAGCTTTTTCTAATTTCATGTAAAGTCTTTGTTACGTATTATCAGATTTAATATTAAAAATACTATTCTTTTTTCAAAAGCTTAATTATTTTTTGTAGATTTTTAATGTTTGATTTTTGTTTACAGAATCAATTAGAATTAGAATTTCCGAGTTTAATTTTCTATATATAAAACAAAGGTTCCTTAACAAATCCTCATTATCTTTATCAGAGAAGGAACCGGCAGTGAATATATCAGTAAATTCGAAATTAATTTCTATAAGCTTCTATAAGCCCATCCGGCATAGCCTAGTGGATTAGGCGGCGGCCTCCCATGAGGCAGATGTGTCAGAACCTGGGCTCGAATCCCGGCGTCGGCATGGTTGTTTGAGAACCTTCCATTCCTGTGTTTGTTTGCTTTTCCATCTTTCTCTTCATGTCTGAAATCATTCTTTAATGATTTTCTGAGGAAGGCAACGCGCAACCACGTCAGTATCTTTCCCTTAAATTCTAGGGACTCTTCTAGGGTTTCGCATGAGACCATAGAACACGGACCTTCAGACATGAAGATCACATTTCGGTACGAACCGTAAAACAACAAGCTTCTGTAATCAGAATTGAAAAATATTTATATGTCTTCGTGATATAAATTATGTATTGCACTAATACATAAATTCGAAATTAATGTACTTGTACTTTTTAAAATTATGCATTTTCGAACTTTCAAAATCTTAAAATCAGCTTAAAAAATGCTTTAATTTTCGAAATTAACTTTGTTCGAAATTGATGTTTCGTTAATGTGCCATTTTAAGATTTTATAACATCAAATACAAAATGATTATCCAAACAATCGTAAATGTCTATATGTTTGGCAAATTTAGTAAATGTTACATCAAGCAACAACGCAGTCATAAAGAAGTAAATACTTACACAATCTCATATCTTACTTTCGTTAATTAAAATTTTTAGAAAATATATATATAATATCTTAAAGCTTAATTATCTTGCTTGTTTGTTTTTTGAGAGGTGAAACAAATATCGAAAAGCAGTTTAGTTGAACAGAAATACTAATTATCTTTATCATTTTAGCATTTCTTTAATGGTTAGAAAATAATAATTTTTACCTTATTTCAGAGGAGATTCTCTTGCTTTTCCGAACCTTCTAAGAATGCTTATTCAACAAAGTTGTCTTAGTTTTGAAATCAAAGTTAAGTTAAAGATAAAGTAAGCAAAGATAAATCTTACTGAGAAGAAAGATAATTAATCCCGCTAACAGTGTAGAAAAAGATATTTTTTTTCCTTTATAGCTTTAAAGTTATGCTGGAAAGTCTTAACTGTGCGGAGAATGCATTAGGATTTTAAATTGAATATTTTCTATCGTGGAGTTTTGGTTGAAATATTCTTTTAAACAATTTTACAGTCTTTTCTTACTTGATATCAGTTGGTTCAATTAATTCAATAAATACCTCATTGAACTGTGTTTATGGAAGAGTATAAATATAATCGAAGGCTAAAGAATTTTCGTTCTTTTTTTTATTTCCAGAACTCAGATCTTTATAATACGAATTAATAAAGACTTAAATTAAAAACATGTTAAGATCAGCTTCTTTTGCTTCTTATGCTTCTTTTTATTGTTATGTTAAGATCAGTAAATGCCTTTTTTTAATTTAATATTAATCGAAGATATAAATCTAATATATAGAAACGATTTCTTATGTTGAAATATAGGATTCACAATTTTGATTTAAAACAAGTCGAATATAAGTTAAGTTGTATAGAGATTTATTATCATTATTTTCCATTGAAAAATAATTACAATTAAGTGTCAATTTTCGAATTCTTGCAGCTAATAACATGTGAAATTTTCCATGAGCTACTCACCTCTTTAAATCGAAATAAATAAAAATCCAATAGAGAAATTTGTTAACTTAAACTTATCATATTATTTCAGCAATTAGAGTAAATCTTTTGTGAAATATTGTAAATACAGATGGACCAAAGTCGTTCATGCTTATTTCGATTTAGAATTTTTAATTCCATGTTTTTACACTTAAGATGCACATGTGACTTTTGGATCATTATAAATATTAAATTAATTACAGATATAATTACATGAATTCATTGTAACAGTACTTCTAAATACACACCAAAAAATGTTTTGAAGCATGTACAAATTTTATAAAATCACTTTTTCTTACGAAGATGGCGAATGAAGCATTTTACTTTGGAAGAACGATAATGATGATCCTTCTTAGAGATTATTTATGTTCTGAAAGGTAAAAAAATGGAAATTAGTTATGTAACACTCCGAAATAGCTGCAAAGAAAGGAAATTGTTTGTAGAAAATCTGTCCTAATGGACCAGTGGCCACTTCGGATTAAATGGGATTAACCCATGTGGACTTGAAATCTTTGTAAAGCCATGAAAAGCTCCAGAAATGAGTGTGCAGTGACTGTATCTTTTTACATTTTTTTATATAGCAGGAAAGACAAAAAGAAAATAGTTTTCAAAACTAATTTACGATACTTGATTTAATAGTTAAAAGTATATAAAAATGAATCAATAATTTAAGACTGAATCGTTTTGTACAAATTATTATACTTATCAGTATAATACTAAAATATAACTAAAATGATTTCTGTATAAACAAAATGTTTAAGAAGAAATTAGAAATATGTTTTATTACCTTAGCTTCATATCCAACATGAAGTTCAGTTCTCAACAAGACATCCGCTATCACTGTTGTTTTCATATCGATGTCAATGATTAAGTTCATCAACATATAACATAATTTTCTGACTTATGGGCAGTGGCGTAGCAAGAGGGGGGGGGACGGTCCGTCCCGGGCCCCGCCTGGGAGGGGCCCCACCAGCCAGCTTATTTCTTTTTTTTGAGTTATTAAATAATAAATTCCCTTTTTTTTTGGTTGGTTTTTGCAGCCAGCCTAGGGGCCCTACCAGACAGCCTAGGGGCCCCACCAGCCAGCTTTAAGAGCCCCACCTAAGGAAAATTTCCTTTTTTTTTTGGTTGTTAAAATAGGAAATTCCCTTTTTTTTTTTTTGGTTGGTTTTTGCAGCCAGCCTAGGGGCCCCACCAGCCAGCTTAGGGGCCCCACCTAAGGAGGAAAATTTCCTTTTTTTTTGGTTTTTAAATATGGAATTCTTTTTTTTTTTTTTTTTTTTTGGTTGCTTAATAATGGAACTCCCGCCCCGGGCCCCCCAAGGCGTTGCTATGCCACTGCTTATGGGTCTTATAAGTTGGAAAAGTCGGAAAGATCATTCCTCAGTTCTCATCTTTTGTAACTCTTAAGATTTTATTTCCTAATGTCATCCAATAAGTATGATAATTATTTTATTATCTTGTCAAAATAATTAAACTGAAGCTCGGTTATAACGCGTTTGTTTATATCGCAATTCGGATACAACGCGATTTGGTCTTGGACCCCTTCTATTTTGGAAAAGGTGTACAATTGTAAAGTTGCAAAATTTACCGTTTTTTCGCCTAAAATCAAATCAAAGGTGTAAATTAATATGCTTGTTTCCTTATTATTTACAGTAATTAAGACTATATATTCACCCTAATGTCACGAAAATGCGTCAAATACAATATATTTTTTAAAAAATACCAGACTTTTTCGTTTAACCAAAATGAATATCGAGATTTATTTTTCTGCCAATGACAACCAGTAAAGAGGACCATGTAATCTAATAGGCGTATGAATACCTAGTTTCGATCCACATGACTCGTCGTTTGTAAAAGATGCCAAGATGGCGGTGCCAAATCGATTTTGGCTAATATAACCCATCAAAGTGTTGATAAGGTAATGATTTATGTATTTATAAATATAAAATTCTCTTACATAGCTCTGAATGATGTGGGTAATCGCGAAATGACCATTTTAAATCGATTTGGAATCGTATCGGCGATAATAGTGTGCGATATACGACATTTGACGTCGTGAAGTAATAAAAGTTCGATTATAACGTGGTTATATCGCGACCTTCGAGATCTTGGATCCGAAAGATCGCGTTATAACCGAGTTCTGTGTATATTGTAATTGGTATGTGCAGATTTTTACGAACGAAATGTTGTTTTTATCTACAATTATTTATCTCTAGGTAAATAATAATAATAATAATAATACAGCCTCATGTTGACATGGAAACTTCGACGAACAGATGGCTGACGAGTGGTGAGCTGTTTGGGGGACTGAAGGGTCCATCATCGCGATACAGGACCAAGTCATCCCACACGCAACTTCAAGAAACACACTCTACACGATGCAAACACATATGACGACAGATGCAGGAAATGCCACACTACGCATGAGACGATCGACCACATAATATCAGGTTGTTCCCTTGTCTCCCAAACAGAGTACTTCCACCGACACAATCAGGTGGCGTCGATCGTTCATCAACCGCTAGCACACAAACATTCACTTATTAAGAACAAGTACTACAAGTACATACCACAAATTAGCGCGTATTAGAGTCACCCTCATATAAGTTGTGCTGGGACCGCCCCATTCACACAGACAAAAACCATACATCACAACAGATCTGACATCCCACTTGTTGATAAGGTCAACAAACAGACCTATCTCATTGATATTGCAGTGTCTGTCAGCAAGCACATGCAGAAAATTCACGCAGACAAGATCAGTAAATACACCGATCTAGCACACGAGCTCCTGAAGCAGTGGAGGCAGGACCGAGTACATGTTGTACCCATCCTCCTGTCCGCCACTGGTCTGGTGCCTCACATATTGCACCACAGCCTCAGCACACTAGGATTACACAAAAACACTTTAACACAACTCCAGAAGGCTTAACAACACAACACAACACAACACGCATAGTTAGGAAATTTATGGACACATCCACACATCCCTAACCATTCTTCCACACTTTTTTTTTATACTTGGCAATATGTGCTTTGGTCGTTGACCCATCATATTGTTTTTGCTGGGGAAACCCATGGTATGAAACTTTTACGTAATAAAAATAAACTTTTAAAATTCACATTTTCTAAGTTGTGTTTTTTACAACGAAATTTACATAACATCTACCAAATAGAGCATGAAAAAAATTGTTGTTATCTGCAATATATAATAAGCAAAAAGGGAATGGACCATTTATCTGACCAATTAAAAACATTGACTTAGACGTGATATTAAATACATGTCGTTATAGTAGTTTGCTCTTGAAAAAGGAAGTATTAAACAAGTTTTTATTGTACAACAACAGAGTTATTGCTGTGATGATAAGCGCTACAGGATATATCAGTCTCTTATAGGGCTTACTAATTTCCTGGCGTTTTTCTTTTCATGGTTATAATTTTAGTTGGTCTTGTACATATTTGGTTACTCTGTTTGTCAATAATAAATTTGCTATGTGATTCTGATGTAGTTTAGTAAGCTGGCAATATTATTTATTGGCTACAGGGAAAAAAAACCCACTGTTTTTACATGTTTCGGGGAAAAAAAAGTAGGGAGGTAATTTGATTGTGTGGATGATGAGAGTTGATAGGTACTGGTTTAGAAGGAGTTTTTATTTTATTTATATTTTTTTTATTAGTGATTTTTTAACAAAAATAACCAAATAAGTAATTTAAATAAGAAAAGCAGTGGAACCTCCATGACTATAAACTAAAAACATAAAAGCACATTAAAAACAAAGGAAAAGAAAATTCATGTGCTGGGCTCTGCCAGCCTCAATGAATTTCTTATGCGCAACAGAATAAAGGAAAAGCGCCTAAAAGATATGTAAACACATTATGACTACTCTCAACTGATGATCGCCTAATAAGCGTGAAACAGGCTTGCCTTGAGATGTCAGTTTGAACATTGGTCTCAATTTTAATGTGTTCAAATAAGTAATATTGTCAGTTATCTAGAGTTCTTGTCGTTCTCAATCTCAAGATATGCTGTTACAGTATGTAACGTAAAGTTGTTCCTGAACCTTTATTGGAAGCTTTTTATCTCGTTTGGTTGTACTGGAACTGAATTTTTCGGTTAATAACTCACCATTTAAAGCTAAAAATAAATAGACTTGAATATAAAAATATGACTTTTAAATAACATAAAGGTAAAAATTGATTTGTAGGAATCAGTTGAAACGTAGATATACGATTACAATTTGTGTTTCGTGCCTTCATGATTCATGTATTCTGACATCTATTTAAAAATTAGAATAAGTATTTGTGAGCATAGAATGGCTTCTTTTTTTTGTTTTATTTTGTTGATCTTTGTTTTTGTGATGACAGTAAGCATCTGGCATCAAGTCACCAAATTGGAAATTATTCGCTAATAACAATACTTTGAGGAAAGCAAAAATGTCTGGGGAAATAGTGTTAAGAAACAAAAATTCGGTTTCAATAAGAATTTGAAAAAAACAAAAACACAATATGAAACAGTTTGATTTTATCGAAAGTGATATACACACTATAGATCATCGGTTATTAACTAGGGAGTTGTGGGATTGAAAAATGAACCAGACTTTTTTGTTTGCTGAAACTCCTACTAAAATCATTACCACTCTATGATGATTTCGACAATCTGCCAAAGGGGGTATGGGCCATAGTTGGGCAATCCATTGAAGATCTGTAACTGTAAAACATTAAGAACCTTTGCTATAGATTGTAACTAAGCTATTTAAGATATTAATTTTAATTAAACCTTGGATTCCATACATATTGTGTCTTATTTCGCCATTTTTCAACACAGGGTGTTCTCACCTTCCTTGTTTAAAATATGATAAAAATAAAGTTAATTATCGGTTATCCCAGATTCTGGAATAGATAGTCGAATTTGGAAAGCAATAATCATCAACATTATCTTATATTGTTATTTGCCCATTTAGAAACAAAAAATATAAGAACATTGAATAAATTTAAATGAAAATCCTATTAGTGCTGATACAAATTCAAAGCATTTCTTTTTCTTAACTCCAGGTTTTGATTTTTTTAATTTTATCAACCAAAACAGCTATTTCTTTAAGAATATGGCATGCACGAAACGCGGCAGGATAAATATTCATGTCTTAGAAATTTTTCGAATTTAGAAAGGAAATTAGAATGAGGAGAGAAGCTACGATAAAACCAAAACGTGTTTTTATAAAGAGGAGATAATATAGTAAAGTGCATTTATTATGATTATAAGATTAGATCAAAAAGTTAACGGACGTAAGTGAAAATGACGAAAAATAAATGAAGGATGTGGTTAACCTGGCTTAGTGTCAGTGAATTGCTGATGAAAGAAACGGTCGATCGATTTATGGAAAAATGAAATCAGACCCTCGGGAGATTATTGACATTTATACGCTTAAAAGGAACGAACATTTTCGAAGAAAAAAATAAATAAAACATGCCTTAGATTTTTTTCCTTCACTATTTTATTAATGCCAATATGAATAACAAAAATATTAGCTTACTTATCTAAAAATAGACTAAAAAGGAAAAATAATCCAAGAATAAAAAAGAATGGCATTTTGAAACTTGGTATTTATTTTCCTTCTAATGATTTTATTAGAAAAAAATATCGATATAAAAGATAACGCATTATATTACAAAACCCCCACATAAAATATGATGATTATAAGTCGTCATCACATTTAACTATTAAAAGTACTTAGCTGTCTGATATATTATTTGAATGTAATTAAGAATGTGTAGCCCTAAATGTAGAATTAAAAAAAAATATAAGGATATTCCTGCAATAATTTTAAATCACTTCGCTTTACACAATATAAGCTTACCTCATATTTCCTTTTATTGTTTAGATTCGCAAATGTCAAGTCGGTTAATCCAGTTAATTTCGATCAAATCAAAGCAAAGCAAAGCTTGCAAACGAAATGGATTAGGGGAAGCCACAACTACTGTACAATGTTAGACTTCAAAGAAATTAATACAGTGAAGTTAGTGTTTTGCTTCTAATATTTTTATATGGAAATTTTCGACACTGACACGGGGATATTTCTCCAAAAGCAGTTTTTAAGTACAAAAAGAAAAACCTTTTTTGTTGAAAAGATCGAAACATTACCAGTTTAAATTTTACCTAAGACTATTTTTATTATTTTCAATTGCAGATTAGGTAACATTCTAAACAAGATATTGGCCTAGAGTGATTCACATTTTCTTTACATTCAATATGAGTGTTAAATGGGATATTTGATCGAAAATCACAGATGAAGTTTGATTAAATAAGTGGAATTGTAAACTATTTTTAAAGATTTAAGAATTTAAAAAAAATCTCGTATTGCGACATTCTTTTGTTTTATAAATAAGTCTTACTAATGTCAATTGATAAAAAAAGGAAAAAAAAAAAACTTTTTTTTTCAAGATAGAGGTCCTCCGAATGCAGAGGATAATTCGGAGGAGAAATTCCTCTTATTACAACGACAGAAATATATTTTGATTTTATTTCATTGATTATTTTGCTTAAATGATTGAATTTGACAAATCTCTATGAAGTATTTAAGAGCATATTTCAAGTACAATTATTAGAAACGAGGCTAGTTCCAATTCATCATAAAAAAAGCGTTGTATTCAATCATTTTAAATTCAAATTCCAACCTTTTTCTTTTGAAATTACATCGATTACCATGATTAATTAATAACAGAAGACAATTATTTCACTTAAACTGGGGTGATAGCAGGATCATATACCTCCCCGTCTAGTCATTCTCTTTAATCATTATCTCATTCTTTGAGGACTTAACAGTTGCTTTAAGCAATTTGTCTTTGCTTAATGAAAGCATTTTTTAAAATTTGCTTATCTTATTTGCATTTCCTTATTGTAAACGCTTTTACATTACGATTTGTTGTCTATTTGATCCTTTTTCTGAACTTAGGAATAATAAAGGTTAAGATACCAAACATGTTGAAGAAAAGAACTTTACAAAAAAAAAAAACAGATTCCCAATATTTTCAATGAAAAATAAACCTGAAACTATTGCAGAAACCTTTTAACAATTTCCCTATCTTTCAGATTCTTTTGAAGAAAATTGAATGTTAAGCTTTCAACTTTAAATTCTTTAAATTTTAATTTATGCGTGAATTGAGGTTTATTAGACAATAAAAAGATATTTTTTGGCATTTAGATTTTAAAGTCTTTAGAGTTTATGTAAAAACCGTGAAGAATTTAAAATCTACTTCCAAAATATTTTGTAATATAATAATAATAATAATAATAATAATAATAATAATAATAATAATAATAATAATAATAATAAATACTCGCCCTTCACATTCAAATCATCATAACCAGGTTCAGGAACATCTCGACACACTAAAACAAAAACTCAGTGCACTTGCAAAAAGATTACAGAGATACAAACAGTGCACTCTGCGCAAACAACAGAACAACACTTTCCAATACAATGAGAAAAAATTCTACAGATCCCTTACATCTTCCTCTACTGCAACTAACACAAACACTCCCAACAGCGAGGCTTTACATGAATACTGGTCGTCTCTGTGGTCAAACCCTATCCCCCACAATGATAAAGCACCATGGATAACAGAGGAACAGCAACTCACTGAACACTTACCCTGCATGTCCTTCCATGAGATTACTCTCGCAGACATACAGACAGCACTAAAACATGCACACAACTGGAAGGCTCCTGGTGCAGACGGAGTCCAGAACTTCTGGATCAAGAGGTTCACGTCCCTGCATGGAAAACTAGCGCTTACACTCACTGACATAATCCAACACCCAGAACATATGCCTCGTTTCCTCACACAGGGTGTCACATACCTACAGAGCAAGAACACTGAAACAGCACAACCTGCAAACTACCGCCCAATCACTTGCCTCCCCACACTTTACAAACTCCTCACCTCCTGCCTCGCAGACAAGATCTACACACACATCGAGACATATAACATTCTTTCCGAACAGCAGAAGGGCTGTCGCAGGAATTCCCAGGGTTGTAAGGAGCAACTCCTTATTGACTCTGTAATCCTGCGCCAGGCACGCGCGAAGAATAGGAGCTTACATATCGCATACATCGATTACAAGAAGGCATTTGATTCTGTCCCTCATTCCTGGCTCCTACACACTCTTCATATCTACAAAATACACCCCAAGATCACGGCATTCTTAGCTGCCACGATGAAGAGTTGGAACACAACATTACACCTACGCACCTCTAACACCTCCATCACTACAGATCCCATTCCCATAAGGAGAGGTATTTTCCAGGGAGACTCCTTGAGTCCTCTTTGGTTCTGCCTCGCCTTGAATCCACTGAGCCATATACTAGATAACACAAAACACGGTTATAGGCTTACCACAGGCACTGTGACACCATATAAAATCACACACTTACTCTACATGGATGACATTAAACTCTATGCCACAAACAATGCACAACTTACTAATTTACTACAAGCCACCACACAGTTCACCAAAGACATTGGGATGGAATTTGGAATTGACAAATGTCGCAAGTTACACATAATACGTGGGAAGACTTCGAATTTGGAGGGTTTTGAACTGGACCATGGTTTGGCCATCCAATCCATGGAAGAGGGAGAGACCTACAAGTACCTGGGCTTCCAGCAAGCGCGCGTCATTGACAACGCAAACATCAAAATTGCACTGAAGAACACATACCTTGCTCGAGTTCACAAAATCCTCAAAACACAACTCAACGCCAGAAATAAAATTAAAGCTATCAACACTTTTGCCGTTCCCACGCTAACATATTCGTTCGGCATAATTCCATGGACAAACACCGAACTCGAAGCACTACAACGCGCAACACGCACTACATTCACGAAACACAACATGCACCACCCCAAGTCCGCTACGGAAAGGATGACTCTTCCCCGCAAGGAGGGAGGCCGAGGACTCATCAACCTCATCACCCTACACGAAAAACAAATACATACACTTAGGGAACATTTCCACCAAAGAGCAGAAGACTCCTCACTTCACTCAGCCATTGTCAAGGCTGACACACACCTCACACCCCTTAACCTCGAAAACTCTTCTCCAACACTCACCACCCCTGACACCCACACTCAGCAGCTGCGTGAATCATGGGCTCGTAAGGAACTCCATGGCAGACATCATCACGAACTCAGCCAGCCTCATGTCGACATGGAAGCGTCGAACAGATGGCTGACGAGTGGTGAGCTGTTTGGGGAGACCGAAGGGTTCATGATCGCAATACAGGACCAAGTCATCTCCACACGCAACTACAAGAAACACATTCTACACGATGCAAACACACATGACGACAAATGCAGGAAATGCCACACTACGCATGAGACGATCGACCACGTAATATCAGGCTGTCCCCTTCTCTCTCAAACAGACTACCTCCACCGACACAATCAGGTAGCATCGATCGTTCATCAACAACTAGCACACAAACATTCACTTATTAAGAGCACGGTCCCGTACTACAAGTACATACCGCAAAGCGTATTAGAGTCACCCTCATATAAACTATACTGGGACCGCCCCATTCACACAGACAAAACCATACATCACAACAGACCAGACATCACGCTTGTTGATAAGGTCAACAAACAGACCTATCTCATTGATATTGCAGTGTCTATCAGCAAGAACATGCAGAAAACTCACGCAGACAAGATCAGTAAATACACTGATCTAGCACATGAGCTCCAGAAGCAGTGGAGGCAGGATCGAGTACGTGTTGTACCCATCGTTCTGTCTGCCACTGGTCTGGTGCCTCACACATTGCACCACAGTCTCAGCACACTAGGACTT
>JAFIDM010012231.1:129299793-129417135 GCA_023159025.1 Thereuonema tuberculata | reverse complement strand
TAATCATTCTTGCACACATCTTTACACTTGGCAGTATGTGCTTTGGTCCTTGACCCGCCATATTGTTTTTGCTGGGGAAACCCAAGGTTTGAAACATACAAACATAATAATAATAATAATTAATTCGGTTAATTGTTATGCACAATGTCTATTATTCTTTTTTGTGCAATATACAATATACATAGCTTCTTTAGATTTTTTTTATGAATTAACTATACTATATAATGTACTTTATTTCCAGAAAGGACATTGAGATGTATGGACTTCTGTACTATTTTCAATACAATCTTACCTGTTTTTCAGACAACTAAGAGTATGGATTTCTTTCGATCCCTCTTTCCTCTCTCTTTCCTTGTTTCCTGAAATTTAATATTCATTATCAATAAAACAGACGTCGTAAAACTGGAGGGCGAAGGAGAGAAAACCATTCAATGAATAATGGCTGAAAACATTACATCGAAGGTTGAAAGACGTAGGATTAAATTATTCACGAGGTTCCATCCAAGTTAAGCAAAAGGTTAACCGTTCAGCTTTATTTAATATTTTCCACAACATTGTAGCAAAATGAAGAGAAGTGACTGCTGGTGTGTTGACTTGATTTCCTTCCCAGTAATTAAGGCAGTTTGGAAGTCGTTTTAACATCATTATTAGAACACAAACATCATTTTATATTTAGGTATAAAAAATGGATAGATATGTTAAAGTTCATAATATAATTAGATGGAAGGGAAATATACACTGTAAATCCTATTAATTAAATCATACCTCTGAAATAAAAAAGGCAAGAAAGTTTGTTAATAGATAAAATTTAATTCAATCTATTAATTGAGACACGTGCGTCATAAATTTCTTTTGTCTCGAAGATAAATTTCTTTATTTTCGATAGTGTCAGTATGATATCAAAAATGAAATAAATGATGTTTTTAAAGCTTTTTATTTATTTATTTATTTATTTATTTATTTATTTATTTATTTATTTATTTATTTCTAATATCTTACGTTATTAATGAAAATGCAGCTTGTTGAATTCAAGTCATTTCGAACGCTAACTAACTGCTTAAAGTAATAATTCTACAGAAATGCATGAATTTTTGTAGAAATTCACCAAAATAATATTTAAGAAACGGGAGAGTTCGAGAAAACTACTTTCTCAACTGTTCAGTTATCATGCTAACACTATTCTCGATATTTCTAGATTCTTTGTACAATCAAGCCAGTGGATTACCCTTACAACATTCTCCCACATGTGCATGTTAGCAGTTAGGCATTTTTGATGCGGAATATGTGATCACAATAGCTATCCGTAATAAAATTTGATATTTAGATCACTATCGTTCATTTTTTTAATTATAGTTATGAAAGAAAATATAAACATTTTATTAACAGTGCTGTACGTACGTTAGTCATTTTGCAGTCCCTAGGTAGGCATTTTATATATAAATTTCAGCAGTAATTTAAAATATTGGTTTCCTTTTGTATTACCTTAAAAAGTAAACTACAAAAGAATTTTCTTTTTAACTGCAGTAAAATGAGAAAAGAACAAGGTAACACGAAGAGAACCAACTGCTCTCAAAAAATAATTGTTTGCTTGCATTCTCTGTTATCTTAGATCATATGATAGATGACTTTTTTTTATATTGAATTTATACAGAATCACGTGACTGATGACATATTTTGAATTTGATTATTCAAAATTCGTACAGAAATCAGTCACTTTTCATTTATTATTTATTGGTACAAAGTTTATTAAAGACATCAAATTATTCAACTAAAATCTATCATCTTACTATGCATATTTATTTATTTATTTATTTATTTATCTTTCAGTCATTTCACATCTTCGTTAATCTTTGATTAGTGTTAATATCCAGCATATTAGTAATAAACAATAAAAAGATCAAATTTGGGTTTTGCTGTTGTTAAAGCAATTAGAGCTAACATGGAAGGTCACTGAAGAATCATTCAGTGATCTTTTATGTTATTCAATATTAGATAGCATACATGCATTTTTTTATTAGACAAATGCTATAAATCTAAAATAAGAAGTTTTTAATTTTATTCATTTTATCAGATATTTGGGAAAGTTTCTGGAATTCTGCTAATAATATTCACGCTATTATTTCTTACAAGTATTTTGTGCTCAAAAATACAGTTCATAATATTTTCAAATTTAAGCATCAAGAAGTTATCTATAGATAAAGAACATGGCTTTTTCTAAAACAGAACCAATCAAATAGAATTCTTTCACTTCTTAAAACGAACATTACTCCAATTCAAGGAAAGTTTAAATTTGAGAAATGTAGCCATTAAAATCAGAAGATCAGAAAGAATGGTGGACCTTTTTCTGACAGCTAAGACAAGGGAAATATTGACGGACAATAGAAGAGAATGCCACTGGGAGTTCGACAGACAGATGGTAGCTTTTAGAATGCATTTGAATAAGAGCCGTCGGGGAAATAAGGCGCCCTCTAGTTGACAAGAAATGTCGAAGAGACAATATCTGCAGTCGGAATGTAAACTATCAGTTGGACATTGGGTGCGAGAAAATGGGAAAGTGATATCCCAAATTGAACCACAAAAGCTGTGGAGTGAAAGGATTCATCCATATGTTAAGATTACAGGATTTCCTCGGAGAAATTTGTCTTTTCAGCAAAGGTTATACATAAAGGGACCTCTTCTCACTATGTTGATGGCTTAACTTCAACAAAGACAGGAAGTATTTGCCGTTTTACCATCTTTCCTTCAGCTCTTTGTTCTTCCTCTTTATTTTTTTTCATGGCATGAATTATTCGGAAAATCTTGATAAGTAAAAGCGTCAATTCCTAGTAAAATCAGTGAGTTATTGTTCAAATAATTACAAAATGCACAGATGGTTGCAATCTTAACAAAAAAAGATTATATATAAAAAAAGGAAAACTTTCGTCAACCTTCCGTTGGCATCTTCTACATCACTAAGAACAGTAAAGGAAAAACATTTATTTACTTTCTGCGAGAAAGGATTACGATGAAACCACTGATTTGCGAATAATACTACTTTATATTCTTTACTGTTTTAACACTGTAAACAATTAATATTTTTAATTTAATTTAATTAATCGAAATAACATTGAATGTCTGTTTACATATATATCTACATTTCATTAAAAGTATGTAATCGATCTTAAACAAATTAAGGAATGGTACAGCAACAGCAACGTAAACGTAAATCTATATTTATTTTAATCACAGTTTTCTAAGTTTACCGTTTCCTTTCATCACTAAATTAATGCTGCTATTTAATATTAAATATCATTAAATTAAAACTACTTAAAATATATTTCGAAAGAAAATCTTTATCCTGCGTAAATTATAGTAAAACATCTGGAAACATAAGACATGATAATTATAATTACTAATACAAAGCCATGTACTAGAAAATTTCTGTCGCACTCATTCTTTTTTTAGTTGCCCAAAAGTCATTCCTATTAATTTTTATTGGGAAACAACAGGTTCCATAATTCTCGGTTTAAGTTGATAGAAAAAATCTGTGTAGTACAATAATTCGGTTTGTTCTCTTTAAAGGATGCTGCTTATTGATAAGACTTAAGTAATTCTATCTTGTTAAACTTTTATTTTATTTTTAAGATAAAAAATCAAGGATAAAAACGCACAACAATTGAAAGATTCACTGAGCTAATTTTGGAATTTTTGTACCGGGAATCAAAAACAGAATATTTCAAAGTCCCTATCTACCATCAGTTTGATTCGCTCAGTACTCAAAGCTGAGTTTCAAAAGAAACTGAGACAAAGGACAATTTTTTTAATCTTTGATTTTATCTTACTATCACTCTCAAGCTCTTATGTATATTTTTATTTTATTTTATTTTATTGCTTTTGTTTCTCTTTCTTTATTCTATTTCTTTTGGAAATGCTAACCAAAAGAAATATAATCATTTCTTTTCTATCACTATCATTTCTTTAAATTTCATACGATTTTATTGATTTTTTTAAGTTTTATTTTCGTCAATTCCTAAGCCATCATAGGCAATCGCTGAAAGAATTTTTTTTTACTCGGAGATGTAACATAAAGATCATTTAAAAAGAAACTGCAAAACTGTAGTTATACTGGAAAATTCTATAAAACATGAAATACGATAAAAACTGTAAATTTTTTCAGTTTTTTTTTCCAATTGCTGGAAATCTTGTAAAAACACAACGGGGAAGGGGAGGGGCGGGGTGCTTTTGCATCTTTTTCAGCATACTTCTTCCCGCGCAATCTTACTTTAGTCATTAGTTTTGAATCTTTTCAACATGAATTCTAAAAATAACAACTAATCCAAAAATACGTATGTGAGAAATTCAACAATTTTATATAAAGGGGCTAATTAAACTTAGTAATTTAGAATCGCTTAACTTAAATTCCCAGGAATATTGCTTTATTTATATAATTTTTATGCTATTGAAATTGAGATAAGTTTATTTCTACGGACGTTTTCCAAAAATCAGAACTTTTACTCTTAGAAGAATACTTTATATTAACAAATTAATTATTGTTTTATTTAAAACATATATAATTTGTTATATATATTGAGGTACTTTTACTTTTTTTATTGTTTGATTTATCATTCAATCTAAAGAAATAAGTGAGGATCTGGTGCTGGTATCGAATTCGCTTCAATGCTTTTATCAATGTTCACGGATAATTGAAGTCCTGGGCTCCCGTGGAGTGGAATATATGATTATTGAAATGTAATCATTCCCGGGTGACTTCTCCTAGCCATCTGGACACTTGAAGGTTAGATTCTCACTACAATGGAATCAATGGATAAACACTCGATTGAATTATTAACCAATCCCAAGCCATCTATCGACTCATGTAAACAAAACCTAAACATTGATAATCGACATACTGCGCTAAAATCTCACTATGGGATTTAAGTTATCACCTAAATTTGACTAAATGCATTCTATCTCAATATCTATAATGAACTGTAGATATTCTCATAGTAATCTCAAATTAAATCTGTTGAAATTAGTGTTTAATACAGCGAAAAGAACACTGATTTTCATTACAGAGTAATGAATATTATTAGTAAATGAAATTAATAACGAAAGTGTTGATTTAAATACTTTAACTGTCAATATTGGTAAAAGTTTTAAATGATGCAATTTTTTGAATTCCGGTTTTACATTTTGAGCCAAAAAAACTTTCTTTACAGCTCTGCTATTCTTGTCTTCAGGATATTCTGGACAAAGTAAAATAAGTGAATTATTTTGTTGTCTATAATTAAACAAGTAATATAATATTAACTCACTAATTTCCGAAAAAGGGATTTTTTTAAAGCTTGAATGAACGAAAGAAGTGTTTGAAGTGACGGGCTATTAGCCTAAACCCGTACAAAACTTATTAAAGGGAAATATTACTATGCATTTTGTTGTAAGTTTCATAGATTTACTACCAAAGTTTGAAATTCAACTGACTTTTTTTTATGTATTTAATATAAATTGGATGTTTTATCATTATTAACAGTACTTCCTGAGATTGTGCTACAACCTAAATAAAGGATTATATATAAAAAAAAATCGAAGGCGACGAAGAAATATTCAACAAGATGACTACATTCACAGATAAAAAGCTAGACAACATTCAAATAGATCAGGAAATGAAGCCTATCTCTGACTTCTAAGAAACCATCCTCTTACTGTACATGCACTCTACAAATTATACTGAACATTGAAGTTCTGAATCTTTTGACAAGTCTGTTTTTGAACGATTTGTACAGGCCACCTTTTTGTAGTTATTACTGTAATTAGAAACAACAAATTTAATAGTTAAAATAATTCTATCCAGAAAGAAAAATTTAAAAAGCAACCAAATTGTTGTTGTTGAAATTCAACACCTATTATCTGAATATTGTGAGAATCTTATGAGATTCCAAATTAGGAATTCTTTAGTTTGCGTTCTGCTTACTTCAAATAGTTCATTACATGTAAAGCCAGTACTTTTACTACCTTTGAAAACTTTTTATTGAATATTTTTCTTCAAGACGCAAAGTGGATCTACTGCTTCTAAGTTTAATAGTTGTAAGAATACTTTTATTTTCTTTCTTTTTATTTTTAATAGGCACCCTAACTGCTGTAATTTTGCAAAACTGAAACCCATCTTTTTTTTTTTAATTTACATAGGTACAAACTAATTTTCAAAAGGAAGTTAGGCATTCACACATGCAAAGTCTAAAATACCTTTTATTCCATTTGCTTACAGATATGCAATGATCAAGCAATTTTACGTAAAATTAAAAACTAATTTACATAAAAGTAAAGTAAATTCAAGAAAATACAGTTTAAATTGGAAAAGAGTTTTCTTGGAGGAAAAAAAAGTAGCGTGCACCTTAATCGTTAAGTTGTGTTGGAGGTCAGATGGTAGCTGGTGGATGCACTTCTGCCTCCTAACGATCATTATATCAAATTACCGTCATAACCGTAAACTTTGGAAGAAGCCGTCTACAACACCCCCGTCAATTAAAAATGCAATAGCCTTTTTTCTCTTTCCACATCTCTTTGAGGCAACAGATTAAAGTCTAATATGTAGACATGATAATAAATAGACCAGAGAATTTTTCCTAGGGGAACGATTGGAAAAAAGGAAGCCTAGTGTAGGCAGTTTCTCGATTTTCATCTACAGAAAACAACCAGAAGATCTTTTTTCTTGGTCTATTGAACTGTCTTCATTTCTTTTGGAGAATCAAGTGTAGCCTAAATAGTATCAAAGAAACTCCAATTTAAATATATTTTTAATTTAAATTTATAAAAATTTTATGCTAACACATTAATTTCTAATTTTCCTAATATTAAGCTTCTAAAACTTACAGAAAAATGTTTGAACAAAATGTTTTGTTGACAATGAAAAAAATGCTTTTTCATAAACTGGAAATTGATTTATGGGCTATAAAGCAAATGTGTAAAATTTTTATTTTATAAAACAGATGTGTAGTTGAGCTTTGTATAATTAGTATCATTCGAAGCGGTTCTTACTTTTATAATGTCGTAATGTTTGACGTGATTTTGCTAATGTACGACTACTTAAGTTTAAAAAAAAAAAGGAAACAAATTTTCACCTTTTAATGAAAAGGTCTTTTAATTATATTTCTATTGCACATCCAACACAACAATGATATTTTTTGCAATAAATTTTGATTGTAGAAAACTATCTGAAATTACTTTATTATTTTAGAACCATCTTTTGTTTAGCATACGTTTGTTATCCAACCAGACACTAAACTTTTATAGATACGCTAAACTTTTTACTTGACGAAAAAGCAGCAGAAGTCATTGTACTTTAAAAACCTTTAAATGCCAAAACAAATTTAGAAATATTTTCATTAACGGGATATTTACGTTAATCTTTAATATATTAATTGAAGTTGTTACTAAATTAAAGTAAATTCTAAATAACTTTGACATATTTTTTTAATAAAATGTTGTTGTTTCCAAAACAACAAATTTAAGTCTTCAAATTTTTTTTTTTTTTTTTTTTAAAGTTCTGTTTTATTTTTTTTGAAAGGGGGCCACATGCCAAACGATCTTACTGTCCTATCGTGAGATGTACATAAGTATATATAATGTATATATTTGATTGTATACATCAATTTATTTCTATCATGATTTAATAATTCTTTGTAATCAAGCTTTCTTGTCTTGACATCTTTTCAGCAATATCAAACTTATCTAAACGATTCAAACGATTTATAAATTGAATAATCGGCAAAAAAAAATTCTCTTGTATTGTCCCTTTGAGTATCACAGCATTGTGAACGATCATCACACCTCTCCCGAGTGAACTAAGAAAATCATTGGTGTTATTCCATTGTCTACCATAGGATCATAGACAGACGGAAATTCAGGGGCGAATTCTTTAAAGATTGAAAAATACAGCTCCAAGTGTTTCCCAGTCTTCGCACGGGATAATGAAAAAGACCTATGCTTTCTATGGAATTTGAACTCAGGCCCTTTCTGATTAGAATCGACTGATTTTACCACGGTAACATTGTGAATTGGCAGTTGGCAATTTTTTTCTTTTTAAAAAATATAATAGTAAATAATCAAACCAACTTCTTTATTATACACCAGTGTTTGTGAAAATTGCAACACCATGAAGGAACCATCAGAATGTTAGGAAATTTAGTACACCAATTACTAATAGTGATACAAACAAATGATTAAAGTTTCAGAGCAATGCAACAACAGTTCTTCCAAAAACTCAGTATGGTGGAAAGCCTTCACGAGCTGCAATAAGAGCTGCTATATGCCGTAGCATCGCATCAAACAGGCCTTGGATGTGCTCCTGGGGTGTCGCCAACAGAGTGCTTCTATCCGAGTCCACAGCTCATCGGTATTGGCTGCTGCATGATAATGACGGGCTAGTTGCCGAGTGACCACATCCCAGACATGTTCAATAGGTGACATATCGGCCAGGGAAAAAGGGGCATCTGCCTTGCTTAGAAGAAGGCCTGGACATTTCTGGCAATATAAGGTCGGGCGTTGTCTTGATGCAATATGGCGCCAGGAGTGTCCTAAGGAAAGGTACGACTTCAGCCTCAACAACTTCCCTGATGTAGCGGTTGCTGTTGAGAGTGCCCACAATTCGTAGCAGCCAAGATCGCCTGTGAGCACCCAATTGTTCCCCAAACCATCATGCCTATCGTTCGTGCAGTATGACGCTGGACAATGGTGGTGTCGTCACAGTTTGTGATCCACTTCCGTATTTAAGACTTGTTCTGTTCTCGTCAGTCCAGTGCTTCCACACTCGCATTGCTGTCGTGGAATTATGCCCCGTTCGAGCAGCAATTTCGCGGTATGAAAATTCTACTTCACGCAAGCCGATCCATCGGCCCAATTCAAACTCCGCAGCTTGCTTATATTCGATTCCGGTTGGCACGTTACAGCTCATTGACGATGAAAAACTACTTGTCTGGATCCACAACAGTCCTCTACTTACAACGATCTTACACGAAAGTTCACAGGGCGCTGCTTAATCTAGGCATGCGCAATCATTCCCAAATTTTAATCAGTTGCATGTCATACCCTGATTTACATTTCCTGTAAGTTTCGCTTCATTTGCATATTTCCTTCATGTATGGCATTTTTCACAAACATGAGTATATAAATAGAAATATCTAATCGAGTACGTAGACCAAACAGTGACCGATCTATCGCCAGCATCATTAAAATTTATTAAAAAAAATGCGTGTGTGCATATGTGTGCGTGTGTAAGTCCGCAACAATGAAATTTCGCTCGAGCGTTGCCAGACAACAAGAGAGTTGCATGGTCAACTCATCAGAATTCTTTTAGATAAGAAAAATATTTCAAAATGTAAAACCAAAAATATTATATATAGAGAAATTGCTTAGAATTGTAAATAATGAATTGCTTATATTTGTTCGAATCTAAACTTTAATTTGTTTTTCGTTTTAGTTGCAAGTTTTAGTTTGTAGTTTACTTGATGTCATGTATTTTTTTGATAAATACAATGTTGATTTCCATTCATTAACTGTAATCACGTTTCATATATGAGGCTTCCGGAACGAAGCGATGGGCAGCCACCCAGTAAATATATATAAAGCTATATCGTTTCAAGCCATGCAGGGCTTTGGGTGCATGGGAGGTTCAGGCTCTCAGCAATTGAGGGGCTCAGTGGAAAAGAGGCACATGCCACAAAATGAAAATTTTGCAGGAAAGCAAGTTTTAGAAAAAGTAATTGCCTGTGGAGAGTTGGTATTTAAACTTATAGTGAAAGTAGATGGCGACTTGAAAATAATGGTTAATAGAATAGATACTAGACGGCAGGATCTACTCAATTTTTAATTTGCCATTTTTTAATAGCAAAAAAATCAAAATCCGTATAGATGTGGAATGTGTCTCTTTTCCACTGAGCCCCTCAATTCTTGACCAACGATGAAAGATGAGGTCTGATGATAAGCTCGACGCCCTCTCTTCTTTAACATCCGAGTTAGAAACCCGGTACCCATTTGACAAAGGGCTGGATGAACCTCCGTCTGTAGTAGATATATCCGTGGAAAAATTCCCGACCACAGCCAATAATTCAATTGGCTGCTGTAGTCCGCTGTCCAGTACATAAGCCATTACTCTATCTGATCAATATAAATATATAAATATACACTCCCGTGCAACTAAATCGACTCACTCCTTCAGAGCGCACAAAAAGGCATATATTTTTTAAATGGCTTAACCGATTTTCAAAATTTTTTTTTTTGAAAGCCTAATGTTTTTACTTTACAATGACACCATTATCATTAAAATCTGTACAATATTTTGTTTTATAATGCATTTATAATGAAAACGCAAGCAAATGCATGCTTAGCGAAAAAAATTGTAGATACTTAAAATTAAAATACAACAAAAAATTCAAGTAAAACAAGGAAACTTTTTATTAATCAATACTTGGTATTGCCTTCCTTTGCCTATACGACGGCTTTCATGCGGTTCCTCATAGACCCTATTAAGGTTTTGACAAAGTCTTGGGGGATCCCATTCCACTCCTCCTCCAGCGCAATCTTGAGCTCGTTGATATTAGACGGTGCCGGATTTCTGGCTCGGACCCTCCGTTTGAGCTCGTCCCACAAATGCTCAATCGGATTCATGTCGGGTCTGAGGGCTGGCCACTCCATCGTCTCGAGACCAACCTCCTCCATGAATTGCCGAGTGGTACGTGCTGAATGACACCGGGCATTGTCATGCACCAACATGAAGTCCTCCCCGATATATCCTGCATAGGGTACAATATGATCCAGGAGAATGTCCTCAATGTATCGTCGAGCAGTCAGACCCCCCCCCTCCGGCCTCCACCAGGTATGAAAACAAGATCTGTTTTTCCCTCAAGGGATATGCCAGCCCACATCATGCAGGAACCGCCGCCGTACGAGACTGTTTCAGCAAAACCGCACTGTGAAAATCGCTCTCCTGGACGCCGGTAGACCCTGTCTCTCCTATCATTACCATGGAGACACATTCTGCTCTCATCAGTGAATAGACGGACCGCTATTGCTCGATGCTCCAATTGACTTGTTCCCGAGCAAATTCGAGTCGTGCTGTGCGGTGACTTACGGTCAATTTTGGGCCTCTAGCGGGCCGTCTTGGAGTGAGGTTGGCTTCCTTCAAGCGTCTTCTGACTGTCCATTGACTAACAGCTACTCCACGAACTTGTGCCAGCTCCTGTTGCAGATCGACGCCCGTGAGATGGCGATTTCACAGTGAAGTTGAAACCATAAAGCGATCGTCCCTCTCAGATGTGCATCGGCGCCGTCCAGTATGTGGCCTCCGAGTGAAGGTACAAGTTTCCTGAAACCTTCTGAATACTCTTGAGACAGCAGATTGGCTCAAGTTTAGTTGACGAGCGACTTCTCTTTGACTGTGGCCTGCTTGCAACAAAGCAACAACATTGTGCGGCGTCTTCTGGCGTAGTATCCATGGGTTTGTGAAAACAATGAATTAAACTTGCAGAGATGTGTCTGAATGATGAACGTCTGATAAGCGACTGATAAGAAATATCGGTCCACGTGGGATTTTATAGGGGAGTGCGGCGCGCAACTCATGATTTCCGTTCAGACTGCATTTTGCTACGCTTACGTTCAGATCACATTCATTTGGAAAATATTGTACAGATTTTAATGATAATGGTGTCATTGTAAAGTAAAAACATTAGGCTTTCAAAAAAAATTTTTTTTGAAAATCGGTTAAGCCATTTAAAAAAATATACGCCTTTTTGTGCGCTCTGAAGGAGTGAGTCGATTTAGTTGCACGGGAGTGTATAAATAACAATAGGGCAATACTGTTCTAAAATCCATTAAGATGGAGCAATAGATGTATCCCTTTTGAATGTTAATCGTCTGCTTATTGAATAGTAAACTACTAAATAATAAAAGCCTGTTTTTTTTTTTAATTTCATTATCCACACCTGTATATTTTCGAATTTTTAATATTATAGTTCTGTTTATTTTTTTATTTTTGTTCACCTATCATTAATTTTCTAATATCGTATTTCTTTAAAGTAAAACCTTTGTCTTATCTTCATTTTTGCTTCAATGAAAATTCTTTCCTTCTAAATAATGTAGGCAAACGAATACAGGGAGGTGAAGCCTTAATGTTAAAAATATTAGAGCACTGCTGTATTTCTAATCACTGCTTATCGAAGGAAGAACTTTTCCATAAAACTTCATCAGAGATCGAAAGATTGAACTAATCATCTGCAGCCTAACAAATACATATGTAAAAGATATGGTGGAAACCTTTTAAAACCAGCTCCGTTCAGGAGAGTGTGTACCTGAGCAATCGGTGTCGTTTACGATCGAAACTTACTAATAGAGATTCTGAAGTTTCCCGTTTTTTGAATTCCATAGCCTTGACACTTTGAAGTTTTTGTCCAAAGTTTTCTTCTGTGAATTTTACTGATTACAATTTATTGATTAAGCTACAAAGCGAGCAATGATCACAATTTGATAACAATTTAAGGAGGGCTATGAATTACTGCTGTAATATCAAATTCTACTGCATTCGTTTCTTAGTAAATTCTACATTTAAAAAATACTTTTTTGACAATTACTTAGATTCTTAATACACTGTACAAATTCCTTGTTTAGATAAACTAACTGATGGTATTAACGCCATGCAGGTTATAACGCCATCTATTTTGAACAGCTTAGTTTGTTCAATATCCGGGAGGAAGCAGCCCTTGTCAGTGGTTTTGTTGTCACGTGAATTATCCTAGGAAACTATTGTCAAGGCCAGTTCCTTCGTGAAATGTTTCAGTTCGAGATGAGACTTGAAAAAGTGAATTGCGAATGTGAATCAACTGCTGCTGGATCCATCGGAATATTCATTGCTTGTCAAAGTAAGTATATATAACTTTTAAATTGTAAAATATTGACTGAAATCGCTTTGACTTACTATTAGCTACGTTTTTACAATCTTTCTGCGTAAATACATATTCAAACTGCAAAGATGGCGGTTGCAGTAAATAACGCCATGACGAGTGCAGGTATTACCGCTATCCCATTTGCAACCAACGAAGTTCACTAACATTACGAATTATTAGAAAATCGGTAAAAAGAAGATCATTAAACGTCAAAGCAACTGATCTAAAATAGAAAGCTTTTCAATCACGATGCTCCATCAACACCAAATGCAAATGCCGTCCAACAAAATAAAAGATCATTTTCAAATACGGAAGAAAAAGATCTCTACTGTGGTGACTGCAGCGGACTGAAGACAAACGGTCTTCAAGAAACTGGATACAGTGTTTTTGGATTGCAAAATTTGGTTCCATAAAACGTGTGACAACTGTAGTGTACAAAAAGCTGGACTATGTTCATTGTGTGAAGAAGGATGTACACTTTTGTAAGACAGTAACCTTGAATAAAATGTGTAATGCCACTGAAAATTTATGTATTATTTTTATGTTTAGTTTGTAAATTTTTATTGTCCAATCAGATCTTATGTCTGTTAAAGAATAAAAAAATTATTTTAGGAAAAGTGAATTTAGAATTAGTTGCGTTTGAAATTCTTTCTGTAATAACAGTTTTGAAAATATAACTGAAGGGCCTTATTTGGAGCCCCTGTTCAGATATCAAATTATTCTACTCAAGACATACTTTAAAATGACATAAAACATGTCTATGTATGTGATTTTGCCAAAAAATGGGGACGATTTTTCAAATTAAGTTGAAATAGTAACGAGAAAAGCTTTGGACGACTTTTACTGTTCAACTGAAACAAACATGGCGAAATAGTCCACTTCAACGGACCTAATTTTTGGTGTAGCCGCTAGAAGCCAGGACCTGTCTGAAACATAACTAATCTTAGTAAATTGTCAACGTTCTATTAATAAAACGAAGGATGGGCCTCATTTGGAACCGGGCCTTATTTGGGTAACCTACCTTATAATATCAATATCTGTTTCTTTGGCCTCATATTTTTGCATTAAGTTTGCATGTCATGTACTTTTCAATTTCAACTTGTATTGCGTTTGATCCAATTGATCAATTCAGAGTTCCTCTTTGGTTCTTAAGAATTATCGATAGAAAGCCATACATTCTGTTATTTGTAACAGTGTCAGTTCGAATACTGAAATCAAATTATTAAATAACTGGCAGTAATTTGAATATTAGAAGCTTTATTTGCTCTTTAAAAAATATTGTGAGAATTAAAAAACATTATATACTATAGGGAACGGTCAAAATTTAAAAAAACAATAATAATAATATGAAGAATATCAGGATAAATGATTTGACAAGTATTAAACGTAAATAGCATACTTATATTATGAAAGAAAATATGAATTTTACTTGAATATGAATTATTATTTCTTTTTTTTTTGCTTCGGCAATATGATTGATTAATTACTTAATAAAAATCCTTATAAAAATTAAGGAAAGGCTTTTGTTTATTTCTTTTTATGAATGCAGAACTAGCTTTGCTATCAATTAAATATAGTCTATATTTTTAATTTATCAAAATACATATTTAAAGAAAGAATATCTAATTATTTTTTGCATGGAAACCTTTAAAAGATAAAACTTAATATCCTGGAAAACTTTAGTTGAATTTTCCCATATCTATCTATCTATATCTATCTATCTATCTATCTATCTATCTATCTATCTATCTATCTATCTATATACTTTTTCTTTAATCTTGAGATTTCTTTATTGTCATGGAAAACAAAAGGCTAATTGTGGATTATTTCTTTTAAGTTGGAAAACCAAATCTGCATCTGAAAAGGTTTGAAGTTTTCGATAAGTAAACAAAATAATTCCTTGGTTAACAGTGTTATAAATTTCCATCTTATTTGATTATGGTGACTTGGGTGGCAGGGAAGCCAAGCACCACAACCTGTAGATCTATTGTGCTATCCCACGGAAATCGGGACAATTTGCATCTATCAATAAAGAAAACATATTTCTAACATCCAGGTTTTTCACTTTAAAATCCAACTTCATAAAACTCCTTCCTTGTCTGCACATTTCTAAGACATCTCTCTTGATATACCGTGGAAAATTCTGCAGGATAGTTTTTTTTTGAGTCATTTGCTGATGACTCAAATCAGAGAGAATATATACTTTTCATTTACCTGAGAGTTGTTCGCAAATGCAGTATTTTCATGGGCAGCACAAGGAATATATTCGGTACATTTTTGTATTAGGATATTTGTAAAGCAGTTTAAATATTTGTCCAAACTAACTGATAAACTATACACTTTCTACATCTCCATCGGAGGTTCGTTTGTTTACAAAGCAGTAATAATCCGTTAAACATTCTTTTGCCGGACAGACAGAAAAATTAGCATTCTTTTACAAATGATGTCAATACTGTATAAAAAAAAGTGAATTTTAAAACAAAATAAATTCTATTAGATTCAATATAAAGAAAAATCGCTTTCAGTAGAAGATGATTTACACTTTATGACTTTAGGTGTTTCTTGGAGGAATCTTTACTGAGATGGGATTGTGAGGAAGGGGAAGTTAAGAAGATCCTCTGCAATCTCCTTCTAGCGGTGAAAGTCTAACGGAATTTTGAATGATTTCAAAGCCCCTCATGTCTTTGCCGTACCGTCCAGGATTGGCTTAATGCACCCACTTGGCTTCCCGAAGAAACAATTCTAAGGCAAATGATGTGATCCACCAGCGATAGATCCGCCTTCAGAAACGACTAAAGAAAAACCTCTTTGCATCAAGAGCGAATCGGAAGCCAAAAGGAATCAATCAGTGTTTATTAGTTTTAGGATGAAATCTCTACCTTCCTCTTATCTACATTTTTATGGTCTAACTTCTGAATCCAGCAAACTTAGAGTTAAGCAAGGGAAGTAAAAATTGTGTTTTTTTTTTTATTGATGGCTTTCATCACTAACCACAGTTTACTGTGTACTTTGATTTCTAAATATTATTCTGTTTTGAGTAATTATCACTGACTTGTCACCGCTATTTTTGCGAAAACAGATTATGTTTAAAAATTGAAGTAGCTTTCATAAAACTAAGATATAAGAAAACAGCGGATATATAAGATATAAGAAGAAAGAAAAAATAATCTAAAAACTTACCATCTTGAAACGGCTGAAATGGCTTCACATGTAACTCAAAATCTACAATTAAATTTGAATTTTTTTATTTAACTTTTAAAATAGTAATTACAATTACCAGGAAAATAGCAACAAAATGTAAAAAGCACATTATTTTCTATTTAGAAGTTACGTTCATCGTTGTTTTGTCTCTTCATGCTGTAATATGCGATGCCTGGTCTTTTCCATTACGAGCCTCTTCACCGAATTGATGGTTAAAGTAGGAGTTGGCGATACTGTTTTTAAAAGTTTATTATAGTTAAACTTTGAATATTATTCAACATAAAAAATTAATAATAAATTTATTACTTTAATTGAAGTTCTTAGTTGCTTATTAAGATTCTTATATACGTATACAGTGTGTGACTGAAATGTGCTGCCAAACTTAAAGGTTGTATTCAATCATGCAACGAATAAATGTCATATAAACATGGGTCTGGAAATGCTTTATTTCCAAGATATGAACGATGCAGCAATACAGAGGTGTTGACCGTTCAGTTCACAGAAAGTGCTCGAAATGTCTCCACCGGCCGCAATGCACGCAACACAACGTCGTTCCATAGACTGACGAACACGGTCGAAGATGCCAGGTGCACGTCGAATTGTGTTGCACCCATCCACTACACGATCATGCAGTGCGTGGGCGTCAGGAACCGGTGTGGTGTACACTAATACTTTAAGATAACCCCCATACGAAAAAGTCCAGAGGGTTTAAATCAGGGGAACGAGCAGGCCATGTCACGATTACTGAGGAGCAATTTAATGACTCTTCGATACGATGTAAAGGCCAACGCCTCTGTATCGTTTCATTGTTCATATCTTGGAAATAATGCATTTCCAGATTCATGTTTATATGACATTTATTCGTTGTTTTGCATGATTGAATAAAACCTTTAAGTTTGGCAGCACATTTCAGATACACCCTGTATGTATTATATAATTATAATTGAATACTTTTAGAGTTCTTATTCATCAATTTTAATGGTTCGTATATTAATATTAAGAAACGTAAAGAGAAAAGCGGGGGTTAGTATAGGAAAGAAAAAATATAAGATTAAAAAAAAATAGTTTAGTTTTACGTCTTTATGAATGTCTTATTTTATTTATAATAATTTAAATATTTCTAATAAAAAATAAGTTAAAGAGAAACTTATTTATTATTTTCTAATTTATTTTATTACTTTTCTGGCTACTTAGTATAATTGCGAAAAAAAGAAAGCCTACATTATCTTAAGAAAAGAAAGAAAAGAAAAAAAAAACAGAAACAAAAAAAGAAAAAAAAAATTAAGCTTTCCCCTCAGCAGAATCAAACGAACAATATGCCAGACGAACACTTCATTTGAAATCGAACAATAGAAAGATAATAAGCTAATAACTCGAAAATCGATGTCAAATATCTTGAGACTGGCTGAGTGTTGGTCCCACAGCCTAAATACATATTTTGAAGTATTCCATGTACTTTCATTTCACAAAATGACATTGATTTTGACGATGTATAGTATGTGCCCTTTCCTTTTAAGTATCAACCAAATCGGGTTTTACTTAAGTAAAACCAGATCGGGTCGTGTAGCTTTCTACCTCTCTGCATTGACGCTCACTGAGACTCAAACAATGGTTGAGGTATCGTAACATTCAGCATGCCGATCAAGGATCTGTAGCTCTCTAGGAGAAATCGCCAGTTCTGTAGAACCAATTAGTTGATCTTAGTGGCATATAGGACCTTATATATACTGTCGGGTCACTTATTAGGTACAATCCTGCTGTGAGCACAAATGGTACCGGCAGTGGGGGCAGTGAGGGCAGTGTTATGGTGTGGAGGATGTTTTCAGGGCCACGTTGGGTCCATTGATACCTCTGGAGGTACATCAGGATGCTAGAGCGTACCTAAACATCGTAGTTGACCAAGTGAAACCGTACATGTTAACAGTTTATCCTCATGCAGATGGCTACTTCCAGCTGGATAATGCATCGGTACACAAAGCCCACATCACTTTGGGATGGTTTGAGGAATATGACGATGACTTTTCCTTGCTGCAGTGGCCCGCTCAGTCCCCGGATCTCAGCCCGATTGAAAATTTGTTGGATGACCTGGAACGAGCTATTCGCTCCAGGCCTACACCTCCATCAAATCTTCAGGAATTGCATTACACACTCATGTCTGCATAGTACACAATACCTCAACAATATTTTCAGCATCTTGTGGAATCCATGCCTCGACGAATTCAGGCTGTTTTGAGGGCTAAAGGAGGCCAACACGCTACTAGGTAGGTGTACCTAATAAAGTGGCCGGACAGTACATACTATCTGATTCCTGTACTTTTCAGGAACTGAAAATACTCTAATCTTGCCGGATTTCAAGTGATTTGTCTGAAATGAGGTTGTAGTCCCGTAATATTCAATTAATTAAATCGTTTTAATGAGTTTGGCAGATTCAAATGAAAAAATTAAACAAATGAGGAGTAGTTTTCGCGAATGATGGCTTTGACAAGACATAGTCAAGGAGATACATTATACAAGAACAAAAAATTATAGTGTGCAGACTTGCGAATATTAAATATACATGGAAGTATTTGTAAAAATTTTCATTTCCTAGTTAATTAAACTATACCTACAATAAAAATGAATAAGCAAATCACAGTAAAATAATAGTAAGTAATAGTACAATTTAATAATATTATAATAATAATAATTATCACAAATAGAATTATACGTTGTGGAGTAAAATAATACTTATAATATCCGAATACTCTAAATCTATAATAACATCAGAGGACGCCAATGTTAACAGGACTATAAATGAGGAAGTATGGAACTCAATTTTGTCTTCTTCTCTGCGTTAATTTAGAAACTTAACGCAGATTTCGAAAACATATCTAAACATATCTATATTATTTTATTGTAGTACTATAATATTATACTACTTCAGCCATCTTAAAATTATCAATAAGTAATACAAATTTCAAATTAGTTTCTAGGAACCCATAGTTGTTTAAAAATTTGATGTAATTAAAATTTTCCAAGATGCAATGAAACAGAAGAAAGTGGTATTCATTCTACTAATTGAATAGCCAACTCAAACATTAAATAAAGATATAAGTAATATCATGAGATTAAAATTCATGTTACTGAAATTTTAAATTACGTGATTATCATAACATAAAAATTCATTTATAGTATTTTTTGAAACGTTTACGCTTTCCTCAATGGAAATTGGCTTATGAATATTATGAATTTTAAGTGTTGAATCATAAATTTAATCATAAACAATCATAACTTTAAAGCTCAATTTGTTGAAAAGATTAAAGAGTCAAGATCAATTGAACTACTTAAAACGAAAGCATCGCAAATTGTTACCGAATCATACTTATTAATATCTCCTTCTCTTAATTATCTTATAATGTTATTATCCTTGCAATTGTAAGGACATCATATTAAAAAATATTCTCATATTATATTGTCATATTAAAAAAGTTTTGGAACTTCTGACTTTTGCTTACTTAAAACACTTAAAATGAATTTTGATTTCCCTATATTTAATGACTTTGAACGTTTCTCATAAAAAGGTAATCAATGATAACAATTAAAGTAAGTAAATTCAGAACGTACACAGCAAGAATCTGATTATTAGTATGTATCATAATAATAATAATAATAATAATAATAATAATGAAAAATCAAAAATTCTTCTTTAATATATAAATACGAATAACTCATAATAACTCCTTCTTCCACTTGAAAAATCTTTAATCAATATTAATAATAATAATAACAGATGGCAAGAGATTTTAATGCTAGAACTTGAAAGAAGATAAATAATGCAGTGGTGGGTTCGTTTGGAGAAGCTAATGTAAATGAAAACGGGCAAAGATTAATAACTATTTGCGAGCAAAGTTCATTAAAAATTTTAAATGGATTTTTTTAAGCACAAAGAAATACACAAATTTATATGGTACCAAGACAATTTGCAATTGAAATCTATAATTGATTATGGAATTATAAAACAAAAATCAAATTTAAAAGTACAAGACGTTAGAATTTACAGCGGGACTCTGCATGGAAGTGATCACTACTTTGTCAACTCCAAGATAGTATGCCCATTTTTACACATGTCAAATAAGGGAAAGGATGAAACTAAATTGGAAGCGTTGAATATGCCTAAAATGAAATATGAAATAGACAGCCTACAAGACGAAAGACTGGATGAAAAGCTATCTCGTTTGACACTACAGAAGAATTATATAAATACATAACCAAAAATATTCACGAAGCAGCTATGGAAGCACTGGGGGAAGAACAAAGGAAATGTGGAAATACAATTCTCTATTTTTGGAATAAAGAAATTAAGAAATAAAGATGGTAAAATCTAAGAAATAAAAATATAACATATCATAAAAGTTAGAGTATAAAATAAAATTCAAGAAAATACAAGCAGAAATCAGAAAGAAAGTTACAGCGGAGAAGAATAAGAGTTGGGAAAAAACTTGTCGTATCATCGAAACATATTTGGGTGGAAAAAGAAGCAGTGAAGCATGCAGAATATTAAATAATTTGACAAAAAATGAAAGTGGAAAACATGCTATGGAATTCATTTCAATGGATAAATGGGAAGCACATTTTAAAGAATTTCTAACAGAACAGAGACAGGATTATGTAGAGGAAGTTATGGAAGACTCAAGTGGAAACACGCAGAGAAATTATATTCGTTTAGATTTGATGGATGTAGAAATTGCCATTAAATCCTTGAAAAACAAGAAAGCCTGCGGAGAGGATGAAATACCAGCAGAACTAATAAAATACGGTGGTCAAAAACTCTTTAAATTATTAAACTCTATAACATATATATAATACATGTATTACATATCGTTCTTTCTTGTAGCGTTGTGCCTTCGTTTGCTTACTCAATTCTTATTATAACAATTATTTGAAAGATTTTTAAATGGGGAACCTGCACCAAATGACTGGAAAATTGGACTACTATCGGTTTTCACAAGAAAGGAAACAGAAATGACTGTAAGAACTATAAAGGGTTTACAGTAACAAGCATCTTCAGTCGAATATATGAAAAAAATATTAAAACATTTCTTAGAACAAGAATATAATTTGATAGAAACAGAGGAGCAAGCTGGTTTTAGGACAGGACGATCGACTATTGATCATATATTTTGTATAAGACAACTTATTGAAAAAAGAACTGCTTTTGAACAACCTGTACATTTGTTGTTTGTAGATTTAGAAAAAGCATATGACAGTGTTCCATGGATCAAATTATGGGAAACCCTATCACATTACAAAATAAATAGTACCATTATACAAGCAAAGAAAAACTTATATAAAAAACTTATATAAATCATATATAAAAATTAAAATGTGAATAAATAAGATTTCACCTGGATTCTATGTCACTCAAGGACTACGACAAGTATGTTCTATATACCCTATTTTATTTAAAATATATCTCCAAAATGCTCTAACAACTTGGAAAAAGAAATGCTCACATATGGGATTGTTATTAACAGATGAAACCATATATACACTATTATTTGCTGATGACCAATTGGCGATTGCAGAAGATTATGAAGACTTGGAGTAACGGCAGGGAGGTTGATAGAGGAATATGAGAAGTGGAGTCTTTCATATTAATCTGAAGAAAATAAACTATATGGCAATAGGTGCACCTTCTAAAGATCTCATTTTGAAAATGGAAAAGGAATTATAAATCATTGCAATGAGTCAGAATAAATAAAAATGGTAGTCATGAAGATGATATAAACAGCAGAATTAACAAAGGAAGATAAGCAGTATCAAAATTAAACAAATTTTATGGGATGAAGATATTACAGTAAAAACAAAAACATTATATATATATGTATGTATGTATGTTAAAAGCACAATAACGTAGAGTTCAGAGACATGGCACTTTAAATCAGGAACAATAGCAAAATTACAATCAACTGAAATGGATTTCTGGCGGAGGTCGGCAAGAATTTCAAGGAGGGACAAAATTAGAAATTTTTTCATTAAAAAATGAAAGTGCAAGGATCTCTTGTAGAGTCTGTAAAAAAATATATACAATTAAGATGGTTTGGTCATTTGAAGAGAATGAAAGAAGACAGGTTGCCGAAGAAGATACACGAATGGATGCCAACAGGAGAAAGGAAGAGAGGAAGACCAAAACGGACGTGGATGCAGGGAATAAAGGAAGTAATGCGAGAAAGAAGATTGGGGCTTGAGAATTTAGAGAGGAATGGAGAAGGGTGATACAGGCATAAAATGAGTACAGGAAGATGTCGAAGACATTATAAAACCTGGAAATAAATAAATAAATGCATAATAACAGTAATAATAATAATAATACTAATAATATATGCAAATCAGGAGCGAATTTATAATATATTTTATTATAAATTCCATCCTGAGATTATTTTTTCCTGCAAAACTAACTAACTAAAATAGAAATTATTTTAAATTTATTTGTTTTATGAATAATTTAATTAGCATTTAATTACTATTTGTTGTTTAATGAATTAGAAAAAAATATATCATTACAAAGAATCAGCCATTAATTACGTTAATACGTAAAAAATTGGCTAGAGAGCTAAAATTCAGAAGTCCTTTAGTTGGTGAGGTATTCTATAGCAATTTCGTTAATTTGTCATCATTTCTGTGATAACTTATTGATTCTTACGATATGAATTACGGTATAACAATTCATTTCTGAATTCAGTTCTTCTTCAACTTTTAAGCTGGTTTAGTTGCAAAAGAAAGTAATTAACTGTCTTCTTTTTCTCTTGCTATTAATATCATTGTTCATTACACAGAAAAACAAATTTTAAAAAGTGGCGCATTTCTTGGTATCCAACATTTGTTCTAAGAGAAGTGAAACGTGCTGATTCAAAATATGCAAACCATTTGTCTCCATCACCCACCGTTTTTTAGATATACTCCTTCAACCATTTATATTTCACTAGAACAATTATTGTTACATGGAGTACTAATGAACATGGCATTAGCTAAGAAAATAGTGAGATTGAGTCACACGATACATATACAACATATTAATATCTAGTTCAAGATATAATTCACACATAAAATCCATGCACACTTTCTTCCTTAATCTAAGGTGTGTTTGGTTTGAATTCCTTGGCTGTAAACTTGCTTCTGTGCTGAGCATTTGGGATGTCACGCTGAAATGTCCAGCAGTAGTCCACCAATATTGCTGTACTCCATCGACCCTGATACCGTGTCTCCATCACGCGGAGATGTCCTGGTGAAAACGTTCACCATGTTCGTCACTGACTGAACCTAGGTTTTCGGGGAAGAGGTCAAGATGTGAGTCGAGGAGATGAATTTTGAGGGACATGTTGACACCCAGCTGTTTGTACGCACTGATTCACTTCTTCACAACATTTATATAGTCAGCAGATTTATAATTTCCAAGGAAATTGGCTACAACTGATTGAATGCCTCCCATGCATTTTCTTCAGTATCATTCAGTAAGTCTTGGAAGTGGGTGTCAGCAATTACCTTCCTTACTTGTGGACCTATGAACACACCTTCTTTCACTTTTGCATAACTCAACTCTGGAAACTTATTGCACAGGTACCGAAAAGTTCCTGCGTAATCTGAATAGTTGTCTATTGCCTTCAATAAATTCTTCATGAGCCGCAGCTTGATGTGAAATGGTGGCATGATAACTTTGTCACGGTCAATCAACGGCACACGAAGAACATTTCTATTTCCTGGCTGCATTGTGGTTCAGATTGGCCAATTTTTCTTTATGTAGTGGTGCTTTCTATCTCTACTGTCCCACTCGCAGATAAAACAGCAGTACTTTGAGTACTCTGTCTGCATTCCCATGAGAATTTTTATAACTTTTAAATCATCACAGATACACCATTTATACTCGTGTTAGCCTATTTTTTCAAGAAGTAGCGACATAGTTTCATATGTCTCTTTCAGGTGGGTAGAATATCCAACTGGTACTGATGCATATTGGTTTCCATTGTGTAATAATACTGCTTTCAAAGTTGTTTTCGATGAGTCGATGAACAATCGCCATGCTTTATGTTGTGTTCCACCCCGAGGCTTGACTTGAGACCTTGAACGTCCGTACACTAGAAAATAGTGTCACTCATTGCAAAGAATTTCTCAAGTTCTTTGTGTCTGTGGCGAAAATGTGAAGTTGTTGTACCCGGTGCAAGCAAATTAAATTTCTTTAAGGTATGAACCGAGCAATTCAGCTTGATGTTTTGTTAGTGCTAGGTCCCGTACGAAGTCCCAGAGATCAACATTGTCAATTAAATGAATATCTTCTCCAGATTGGTAGTCAAGGTCTGATACGTTGCTGGAAGATGAAAGAGAACTTTCTTGAGTTTCTTCATCAACTGTATATTCTGTAGGTTCTATTGTATTGGGCAAGCAACGGGATCATGTGGAATTGGTTTAGAAACTGAAGGAACGTCGGGATACTTTATAGATGCACGAGATTGTAGGAAATTTCGATGACATAAGACAAACAGAAATAACTGTCTGTGGTGTGGTTGCTTGACTGACGCCATATCATAGGAACTCCGAATGCCAGATTCGCATTCTTCTTCGCCTTCTTCTTCGCCTTCCTTATCCAACCGCTCAAGTTGCATGCACATGTCAAACAGATGAACTGTGGCGCCCGTGATTTACCTGTATCCACCTTTGAATTGAAGTGTAGTTCATATGCTTTCTTCAGAAACGGTGCAAAAGTCTTCCGATGGGATTTGTCTATTAGATAGCCCCCACACATAGTAAAACAGATCTGGTGAATTTATGCAACCTGGACGCCATTATATCGCCTTAAACTGACAATAAAAAAGAAACAAAAGAACGATTAGTAATGCGATATCGAAAATGTTTTAAAGTATTACCTTAAACATAACTATTTTCACAGACGACAAAAATATTGTGTGGCATTGCTTGAAAAATTACATTAAACGTGGAGGTAAAAAAAATTGATTAACGGTGTTCCATGAAAATTAATTTTTGTCTATATCTTCAAAACCTGACGTGATAGAGCAAACCGGTTTTCTGATTTGAAATCAGCATAAAAAACTACATTAGAAAAAGTAAACAACATGCCAGATATTTATAGCTTGTTTATCAGTGTTATTATTAATAAATGCAATTACATTTTTAGCTATGAGACATTTGGTTGGAATGAATAACAGTCATACCTAATGAAAAATATGGTAATAATTCATAATTATTCAAATTTATAATATTTTGAATAGTTGATACTTTGGCCTCTATAATCATAAAGAAGCCAACTAGAGACGGAAAAAATAAATAAGACCACATGCTTCATTATCTTCCTCCATTCACCTCAACTTATCAATTTTTCATGAACACGGTTGTAATTGTTACTTATTTTTTTATGAATATTCTTTTATTTCCGAACCTGCAACTTATTAAATGTAGGCAAGTTTAACCTCAACGAAGAAAGTCAACGTCAACGAACAGGATAGACACGTAACTACTTTGAAAGGCTACTTTGTCTTGGACCAAAACTGAATAACTACAACATTTTATTATAAAACTGCTTAAAATTGCGTAAGTTCGGAAACAGTCCTGCAATAGTTTCATTGTTATTAATTTACATTGTAAGAGATGCCAGCAATTTATAAACTGCCGTTTTTGACTTATGCTATAACATTAACAGGACGGCAATTCCGGTTTTACTTCGTCGCCTGAAGAAGTAGTGAATTAAGATAAATTAATTTAAAATGCTCTTTTTAAGTTTTATATCAATTACTTAAAACCTTTATTCTTTTTATAATATTGTTTTACATAAATTGTGTTGAACTGAGAAGATTGATTTTAAGCATTATAATGTAGTTGTATTATATCTTAAATTTATTCTGAACTCAGTTAAATATTATCTTTTTTAATTTCTTAGTAACAACTTTTAATTTAGTATTTTTCTGTATCATTTCAGTTCTTGGCTCGGAAGACGAAGAGAGACTGGTGAGGGACTTGTTCAGAGGTTATAATAAACTGATCCGACCTGTGCAGAACATGTCCGAAACCGTTAAAGTGGAATTTGGTCTGTCATTTATCCAGTTAATTAATGTTGTAAGTATCCACCGCCTTGTTATCGAAGACTTTCAAAATATCTATGATTATTATTACAAATCGAAATTATAATCTCTTAAGTTGAAAAAAGAAATGACAGGCAGATTACTTGCATACATGTCAAAGGTAAAAGATACATGTCAAAATATTAAGTAAGATTTACAGTAGTATCGGCACTTTGATTTGTATGAATTTTTATGGGTCCTCCGTTGGAAAAATTGAAAAGATGGTATTGTGGCATTGCAGCACTATATATATGAATTTGTTTATTAAAATTGATGGAATTAGGAGGAAGTCATTTCAAATCTCTTGAGATTTTCGAAATCTTCATTGCCGATTACAATTAAATGAATAAGAAAATGGTGTTTTAACTTCCAAATCTGTAAGTACAATCATTAGCTTTATTTACACACTAATAAGTGGACTAACTTTTCACTTACTTTTAGTTATAATCACAATTGACTTGAGAAGAACATGTTCGGTATGAATAAATTCTTTAAACTTTACAAATTCTGAATATTTAAGCTTAATTGGATGGTGTTATGCATCATTTGACCAAGCGCCAAATTTCGATTAGCATAAACGCAAAAGCTTATGTATTACTTCACATTTTTTATGACGAGTGTTATACATGAAAATGACGATACTTTTATAGGACAATTCTGATCATTATCAAAATTAATAATATCCTTCACAGGTCATTAATCATATGGTGCAAATCTTATTCGTTACGATAAGTCGATTAGCATTTGTTCAAAATTAATTTTCCGCAGAATTACTTTGTCCCGCAAGCAGGAACAATTTTTTGATAAAGAGTTTACACCTTTCTCTAGTAGATGAAGCAATAATCTAAAATAAAAAATCTATTTTAGTGCTTGGTCAAATGATGCATGACAACATCTAATTCTTCATCAGTGTTATTAATACAAAAGTGAAGTTTGTTTTTATTTACAAAACAGTACTAAAGAATGAAACTTCAAAACAGTTTTTCAGTTTTGAAAAAAAATCTTTTCAAAAATCTTAATCAGAAATCGTAATTTTAAAATTTTTAATCAAAAATATCATGGTTTACCATGACATGCATTGATGTAACGATGATGTTTCCATTTTTTCATGCAAAAATAAATAAAAAAATCATTAAAATTGCTATATGCTGTTTTCCCCTGTTTTGTAGGATACATTTATCCATTAAAGAAGAAAATATTTACCAAATAATGTTTTCTTTAAAGTAGCAATCTGTTTCTTATCCTCCATTAAGACTCAACTGTTGATAAAAATAATCAAAGGGTTTTTTTTGTTACTTTGATAGAATTTGATTTCATTAATGTTCTATTTTTTTAGTAAATAGAAAGTTACAAAAGTAGCACATAGTTTTGATAAGGTTCGATAGTAATTAATATACAGTATAATGTTAGTTGTAAAGCGACGAAGAATTTGACATTACGGCATTCCTTAGGAACTACAATTTAGTAAACGACAAAAACAATTTAAAAATGTCTCAATTTCTTACTAATAAGATTTAAAAGTTTATTGGCAAAAATTTATCTTAGTAATATTAGTTAAGTAAAACGTCAGTTGATAGCAATACTAATTTTATCGTTACTCTTACAATTTTAATACAAAGTTTTCTTGAGTGCTAACTTTGAAATAGGATGATTCAAAAAGATTTGAGCAAACCCTTCTTTTCTTTAGTGCTGATTACCTATCTGTAAATCAGATTTAAAGAACTAAATGCTTTAAAGGACTTTTTTCAGAACTAATAAAAAGATAGATAATTAACCGCTCCTTATTTATTTGTTTATTACTTTAATTCTTGATTAGCATTCTAGTCTATTTAATTTATAATAGACTAGTTTTTATTAGATAATTATATCTTGCAGTTAAATAGTTTAAATGTACCTAGTTTAATTGAATGTGTTAACTCTTCCTTTTGAAACATAGCTGCATTTATATTAAAGAATCACAACAATTTAATTTATTCATAACTTTAATGTATTATGTTTCTGGATTTTTAATAAGCAGTATCAAAATATGAACATAAAATATTATTAATAATGAAATGTGATTTGCTGTTCGGTAATTGGATTTCAAAACTGATACCTTTTCAAATTATTGAAATTCACAACACATAAGTTGTGTGATGCAAATGTAGAAAATTAAGAATATTGTTTAATAAAATGAAGTATTAAATTGATGTTATCGCTTTTTGTATTAAAAGAATTAATTTGTATTATTATTTAGAGAAAAGGGAAAAACCACCGATACTTTTTCTTTCTGAATGTTTAAAAAATAAAATCGATATATTATCAGCTATAAAATATAAATTAAAGTACTATATCTCAGTCTAGAATTTAAATAAATTTCAAATTAAAATTAATTAAATTTAAATTAAATTAGGTAATTACGTTTATTTTATCAAATATATTATAAAACAATGTATAATAACTAGAAACTCTCAAAAAGAATATTAGTAAATAAACAAATGATAGGCCTAGCAATAATAGCAGGCAATGAAGATAAAAAGGTTTTTAAGTTTTTTTTTAGGTTTTTAATCAATTAATAATATAATAATAAGTAAAAAAGATGTAGGAATAAATAATAAAAAATCTGTAAATGGAGAGAGATACGCCAACGGACGTTAAACTTGCTTTCCAAAAATCTGTATTGTTTCATCATTTTTTTTTTCCTGTTGCCTTATTTTTGCAAATAAACTTAGTTAATAATCTAACTCACAGTGGTGGTTCCAGTAAAAATACTTCATTCTTAAAAATTTCTTACAAATAACTTGAAGTTTCTGAAGCTATATTAACATAATTTTTCCAAATTCACAACAAGAAGATAATGATGTAACGATAATGATGTCCATATTTTTATAAAGAGCTTACACCTTTCTCTAGAAGATGATCATTAAAGTTAGTGGAAGATAAAGTTGAAAGCTTTTTCCAACTAAAACTGGTTACAAACAGAATATATAATATCTGAATTTCTTTTAGACCATATTATGCAAGCGAACAAAATAATAAAAGGTGGCCGTGATTAAACTGACACTACTCAAAGCCAACTGTAACTCGATTGAAAACCACAATGTCACCAAATTTGGTGGGGAGACTAAAGAAGATATATAGAAAGAAGGAGTTTCAGTGAACATCAAATGAATAACAAAAATGAAATTAATTGAAACATCATTTTTTATGCACCACATCATTTCCCCTTACTGAGGGAAAGTGGCACAGGTTCAAGATGGCCACCGTTGTTGTGGACAGGAATTGCATCATATGCATAACATTCTCTGCAACCGAACGTAACATGTCTGAAGGAATGTTCATCACGTGATACTTTGTCCTTTAAGGTACTCAACTTCAGACCCTGCCAAAATAGATCTTGGACTTCAAGTAAGTCCACAACCAAAAGTCGCATGGAGGCGAGGGAACGAGGAACGAGGCGGCCATGCAACCAGAAAGAAGCGAGTGATGACTCTCTTGTTGTGTGAAGTGATGCCGTAAAAGCTCCATTACCGATCGAGCAATGTATGGTAGTGCTCCATCTTGCATAAAAAAATTATCTCGTTCAGATTATGGTGTTTGCTGAAGTTGCGGAATAACGAAACGGTTCAGCATATCGCGATATTTCTGTGCGGTAATGGAACAGGTTACTGGTCCTGTCGTAGTAATGTTCTGAAAAAAGAATGGTCCTACGATGAAATCTGCTGTGAAGCCACACCAACAGTGATTTTTCGTGAATGTAATGTGATTTTCTGAAACGCATGGAGTGCACGGATGCCCAAATTCGACAATTTTGGGTGTTAACAGTCTCATCCAGATAAAATGGGCCTTATCTCCCAACAGAATTCTTCACGGTCAACTATAGTCGACTTCCATTGTGGCAAGAAACGTGAAAGCAAATGTCAGTCACCTACAATAATAGTTGTGTTCGAGTTGCTGTACTCAGCTGATGTTGTATGAATAGAAGTGGATAACTTTCCACAAGACCTTCAACGTGGCCTACGTCAAATCCAGTTGTCGCATTACTCCACGGCGCTGCTTCTATCAGCATTGGTCCCCTATGTGCCGTCGACGATTGCTGTTGCAAAGTCTATAATTGTCTGTTCTGGCACTGGTTATTATTTTCTGGCAGGCCGAACATCTAGCGATCGTGTTTCTTCAAACTTCTTAATCATCGAATGCTTTAACTGACACTGGACTTTCACGCAAGTTCTGACGGATTCAAAACTCACGAAGAACGGCTGCTGCGTTGGCCTGGTGATGGTAAAATAATTTCACAAGTAGCACACGCTGAGGTAACGTAAGACGCATGTAGAGCAGAACTGGTCTTTCTGAATTTTTCCCATCCCTTTATAGCCCGAATGAATGGCTTTTACCTGCATTGTATGCAAATTCTCGGCTACATAGGCTACAACAGCGCGACATTTCCCCCATCGGCGACTTTTACAACTATTTTTTTTCCCGCGGAATCCTTCTTTCCATGTCTTCAGTAGTCTCCCCACCAAATTACGTGCCATTCCAGCTGCATATGGCTTTGAGTTGTGTCAATTTATTTACGCCTACCTTGTATATACAGGATGCTGAAAAACTGTACAAAAATTTATGGGAGCTCAGCAACACCAAGACAAACCTTTTTTTAATAAATGTATGTCCGCCTACATCACCTGTCGTCGTCAAGGGGCGTTGAAAGAGATGTTGGTGGAGCTGATAGAAAAACGAATGGATATGATTGTGAAAAACGTTTCATTCACAAAGTATTCAAAGTTGCGATGGCAACCGCAATGCATGCATGACAACGTCGAAGAATTGATTGCCATATATGCTCAAAGGCCATGCATGTTCCCGGTATTTGACGAACAGTTGCAACGACGACAGCATTTCTTTCGACGAGGTCTTCTTCAGAATCAGTAAAGTCTCATACTACACAGAGGATGAAATCGAGGCATTTTTAGTCCGGTGATCTCAGTGGCGTAGCCTATTCATCGATCCCCAAACGTATCACTTGAATAATCCCTCACAGATTCATGTCAGCCATTTCAGCTGTCTTGAAAAAGTTCAATGTTAAATAATAACTTATCTGATTTCAAGATGCCGACGTTGTATTCTTTTCCCCTTGCAGCAGGTTACACAAATTACACCAACGTACTACATTACGTATTGGACTTCTCGCGTACCTATATTGTAGTTGGCCAAAGAATTGACTGCTAAAGCTGTGGATTCTACTTTAAGTAATTTGCTAATTGATACAAGAAATGCTGAAACTAGTTGGTCCTCTGAAATGCGTCAAAATACTGCAACAGACTTTGAAAACTTCTTTCTTTCTTGATGAACTGTATTATTTTCGTTAAGCAAAAACCGCATATAATGAAATATCTAAAAATGCAATTCGTGATCTGAATACTCTGAATCTAGTAAATAGACCTCTTAATTATATATCTTTCTAATGTATTTGTTACATTGAGAATAATTTTAATTCTTTTAAGTTTTACATCTTCAGGCTGTTTAGGTAAAAAGAAATTCTGGAATTCTTTGCAAACTTATAATAACTGCAGTCTGATTATAAATATCATCTTCAATGAGGCTAATAACAGTCGATATTGTTTTGTTTATTTATGAGGCAATGCTTTCAAAGTCTCTCAAGTCATTTGATGCTTACAACATTTTAACATTCTTGTCGCTAATATTCAGCTATATTGCATCATGACGTACTGTGACTTCAGTCCGTTCCACCTATTCGCTGGGGCGCGTAGCCAACACATATCTCTTTCAACGCCCTTTGGCACCGACAGGTGATGTCAGCGGACATAGATGCATCAACAAAAAAGCGTTGGCTTTGGTTTTCCCGATCTACAAAATTTTGTACAAAGAGTTTTCAGAATCCTGTATATTTGACACAAGAAGTAATGCTAGCGAAACTAGTTTTTTTCTGATGATTTCAAATACGCATTTAGATTGTTTCCTTCTGGCAAGATTTTAAATTACAGATGGTAACAGTTTGTAAAAGCTGAGTACGTAATAATACAAAATATACTCTATGTGCCTTAAAAAGTTAAAAAATGATGTTTTTTACCATATTTCGCCTGTGGAACGTCTCTCTTAATTGTGCAGTAATATTTAGTCAATATACTGCGACACCACTTGCCTTGATATCGTTTTTCTGTCGTTATATTCAGATGAAAGCGCTCTCTATGCTTATCACTGACAGCCCAAAATTTTCGCAGAAGAAATCTAAGTGCGAGTCAAGGAAGGTGATTTTTAGACGTGTTATATTCCATGCCTTGTAGACTTCATAAGTTCACTCACTAAATCACAAACGTTTTCTGTCATGCTGTTTCATTCCACTTCAGTTAAATGCTCTTCAAAATTTTCATACGTCTTTTAATTTTTGATAGACCTAACCTCCGTTAAGTCTTTTAATTGAAATTCCACAAATATTCCATTCCTTGAATTTCGGGAAATTTCGGGAAATTTATGCTTCAAATACATAAATTATCTTTAAAAAAATCTGTAAGGGAGGTAGGTAAAATTTTTTCAAAATTGACTACTGGGATATTTACCATGTTTTTCTATCAGCAAAGAATTATTCAAGTTTATATGGTTCTATCCCCTATGATCTGATTCACAAAAATCAAGAATTCCGTAATTGAAGATATTACTTCCTACTCACAAGAACCTAGGGGTATTTAAGATTCGAGCAATATAAGTACTGTCGATAAGCAGCGTCCTGTTTGGTATCGTTGGAAAATATGAAACAAAAATTCAAAAAAAAAAACCCATAAAAAATTGAAATCACAAAAAAGCCTGTGGAGTTGGAGGAATTGAATTCCATATTTAAATTCCATAAAAAATATATTATTGGCATCAGGAAATTTAATGTGACAAATATCATGTTTACCAGTGTTTAAGTGTGATGATTAGTGTTGGCTGTGTAGCGGATTTATTAATACAATTACTATATGGTACTCATAGTCTATAATTACGATTTGTTTTGGCTGTTAAGTTTTAACTTCTTTCAAGTGACATTATAATATGATGAACTTAATACATCGAAATTTAAAACATACTTACAGTAATTCTAATATTAATGTTTTAATAATATATAAAATGGAATACCTTATATTTTAATATTTTTAAAATGCAAATCATTTTCCTTAAATTCTGTGATAATTTCAGATAAGTTTAGGAAATCTACATAGGTCTACTATGTAGAAGCTCAACTATTTATCAAGCATTACCGTTTCAAGACACTGACCATGTTGTTTTAAATGCTTTTATTTCATTCAAATGACAATGGCAAACATGGAAGGTGGGTGTTTTCAGCTACCATTTTCGAAAACGTTTCCTATATCGAACGTCAGTGATATCATTGTCAAGTCCGCTTTATAACATCGTTATCGCTTAGAAATTCACTTTATTGCGGAAAGGTATAAACAATTAAGTACCAATTAGAAAATAATATGAATTCAGTGTAATTTCTGTTTAATATGAAGCTTTTATTTCATCTTGGAGAGATATATGAAATAAGAGAAAAATGTAATAGTAATATTTAACTTTCGTATCATTCAAATTCAAATTAATTCGTATATGTTTAATATGAAGCTTTTATTTCATCTTGGAGAGATATATGAAATATGAGAAAAATGTAATAGCAATATTTAACTTCCGTATCATTCAAATTTAAATTAATTCGTATAATATTTTAGTTCTAGTTTGTATTTCATGCGAAATGTTTCATATAATTCTTTTAATATATTGAAGGTTTTAAATGTTTTATCGTTTGTATAAATTACACAGTAAATATACACATCCATTGTAATCATATTTGGACTCGTATATCACTCATTATCCTTCTAATATGTCTAAATAAATTAATTCGATACAAGTTTTGTTAATTTTTAATGGTAACATCTTTCGTATTGATTTATTTACTGATGCTTTGAACTATTGGATTATTCTAGGAAAATTAATTCAGCAAATTTATGAGAATTATTTGTGCAACATAACTTCAATATTTCACTTGAAATAGATTAATTTTTATCGATCTCGCTGGATTTATGGATCAATCTTATAAATTAACACTTATTTCTAATCCATAAAATCGTATGCCTTCAATGAAAGACAAATTAAAAGAAATCTATTAAGAAAAATAGAAACAATAAGCAAGAGAATATATGTGTATTTACATTTATATGCAATTCCGTCAATCTTCAGGCAGTTTGCAGTTTTATATTCCAGAATTGAATTAAAACCATGAACATTGTTTACTTATTTTATAGATAGCGATAAAATACTGTAAAGAAAGTATCGGTAATAAGGAAATCTCAAACATAGTGAACATTAAAAGAATTCATTATCGTCTACGATTCAGAACTTAGAAAATGACTTCTTATTTACTCTCCATTTTAGTTTTGGCACAAAATTCAGAAACAAAACATTAAAGATTTTGTTTTACGAAGTTCAAGGAAACATATAAATGTAACATTCCAAACAGTAAATTAACGAAAAGTTATTGAATATATATTGAATATATATTCAATTTTGCAACACCCTATTTCTGTTTAGATCAGGGTTCAACAATCATTTTCAGTTGTCTTAAGCTCCTACGATCGCCTTTGTTCCTGAATCAGAATATAGATTTCAAATATTACAATCTGAGCAGCTTTACCGTTTTTGAAACTTTAATGATGTTTAAATTCTGCTTTTTACTTAATGTAAAATGTCTTGGTCATGAAAGCGAGAGAGTTGAAGATCTCCACCGATACTTAGCCATTGTGACAAGTTGTAATAGGGAAGTCAATCCCACCATAGCCCGCCTTTGAACCCCAGGGGAAGAGCTGGTCATATATGAAGGAGGTCGGTCTCGTTGGGAGAATTAACAAGCCGGGACAAATCCCCTTTCGACGATAAATTATAGTTCTTGTTTCTCCAGCAGCATTTGAGCTACCACAGTTTTTCGAATAAGTAAAAAAGTATTATTTAATTAAATAGTTCAGAAGATAAAAATTTCAATGATTCAATTTCAGATGTTGCATATTAATGCAAAGCTCATTTCTATTATTATTTTCATTTACGTTTCATAATCAAATTCATTTAACATAGAATATCAATTTTCTTTTGGATCTATTGATAATAAAATATCATTCGAACAATTGTGTTAAAATAAGATTATATGTTCATGAATCCTAGATCTTTTAAGAAAAAGTTTACTGGACTTATAGCTGCTTTCATTCATCTGATGGCTTTAGAACCCATCTCAATCTGGATTGAATTCTGATTATGTAGAATTTTTGATGATCTTTGTTAAATCAATTCGTACTTTAATCCGGAAGTACAGGTCCAACAAAGACCGTCAGAATCGGAAGATTAAGTTCTCTTTCGCCGTGAAGCTTATCTAAGCAAAACAGTTTTGAATAATAGTAAATGTATAGATTTGACGATATTTAACAACATAATCCGAGTCAACCTGCTGTTTAAGTTAAAAATACTGAAGATTTCAAAGAAACTGAATCTCTAGACAGTAAAACTTTGGTAAAGATGTAGAAATGCACTAGATACGGTATTTGAAAGATGAAGCTTAATTGTATTTGCCGAATTCACCTTTTCAAATACTTTCGAGATTCAGTGAAATAAAGAAAAGAAATTACTATTTCCACAATTGTGTTTTAGACATTGGCAAGTTTTAATTTAGTAAGTTTATAGAATTTGACATTTTGTAATTATTTGTATTTTTCGTAATAAATCTTATAATTCTTCTTTTTCGAATTTTTCTGAAAAAGTACGAAACAAATATAGCAAACATCTCTTTCCTACTAAAGGATTGGGGCTTTAGTGTCAAATAACAGCGGCCCAATAGCAGCGAGGAAATACTACTTCTATCTCAAACTGATTCCTTTTACTTCTTTGTAGAATACTAAATATCAAATTTTCTTTGTCAAGATAGACGATTATATTATCTATCATCGCATTTCTATAACTGATTATTGCAATTATCCATTATCGGTTCCAATCTTCCGTTTTCTTATTTGATATCTTTCATCAATAAATTGACTGAAGCAAGCTAGAACTCAAGGCTTCGAAAGTTAAAATAGTTTAGTAAATTTATTAAATAAATATTTTTTTTATCTTAAATAATTAAATTTTTGAAATCAGAATTTATTTTTAACTTGGGAATATTTTTGGCTATGTCTTATTTTTTATCTGGAATGTTCCCACTTCAGATGAGTGTTGGTAACTGTTCTCCTGTATGCCTCAAAAAATTAAACATTTCTTTTAAAAAACATTATTTTATTGAACTAACTCGATGTCAAAACAATAGATGAAACTGAGTTTTTTTGTTTACTTTCCTTCAATTTTTTTTTTTTGGCTAAAGAGCAAACTCCTTCGCCCTGTATTATTTGTTTTAATTTCGGTGATCATGAAAACTAATAAAATTATGTCTCTTTGACTGTTTAGTCTCCCACATGATAACAAAATTCTTTCTGATTGGCTAACTTCACTGCTTCTTCTAAAGGTCAGTAGCGACTGATGAAATCTAAATCATATTTAAATAGCGACTGCTTAAAGATGATTGTAAATACAATAAAATGTCACTATGATTGGTAAATACAATAAAATGTGCATATATATATAAGAAAATAAATGTCATCACATTTGCTGAATGATACTAGATTCATTCAAGTTAAAGTAAATCATTTTTTCAAATAAGGATTTTTCATTTTTAATTAAACTGACTAATTAATTTTTGGTTATGGATTTCAAATGAAATAAATATGCAAAGTAACTCAAAATAGTTTGTAGAAAATATGCTATTAAATAAAGGTGCATAGATTTCTTAATATTATATAAATATTAATTAAATTAATATTTAAATACCTGACGTTTGAGGATTCCGGTTCCCTTTAGATTACATCCTATTCTACGCAAGTAACAAGAACATGAAAGTTATCAAATTTGTTTCGGGAATAAAATACTAGAAAATAAATACATCAGTTGATAACTGAATAGGATAAATAAGAAAATAAAATTGGTTAAGGACTTACAAAAATATAATGTTTAACCAAACAATTAATAAATTATTAACCAAATTCTTATATGACATGTTCTACTCAATGACCAATTCCTTTTGATTTATTTATTTATTTATTTATTACTCCTTTATTTTTCAATATAAAATTCTACATTGATCTGCTAACTAACTAACTCCATGGCACTACAGCCCATGTAGGGCCTTGGCCTCCTTAACAATATGAGCCCACTCTTTTCTATCTTGCGCCTTTCTCTGCCTGAAGAATTTCAAAGGCTTTTTATTTTAAGCGAGTATAGAAAATAATTTTCTGAAGCATTCACTCCACTTTATTATTATAAATAGTTGTAGATAATTTATATAGTTATTATTTTTATCTTTTTATATGTATTATAGTATTATTTAGTGAGTTGTTGAGCACTCGAATAAATTCTTCTTTTTCTTCTTCTTATTATTATTCAGTTTATATCCCAAAGCCATTTTGAACTCTTCCATGTCCTCTACTTGTTACTTTATTGCATAGATTTCTCTATTTTGATTTATTTTAAAGCATTTGAAAAAGGGAATGGGAAATTAGGCAATGGGAATTTAGATTCCCGAAACGTCCAACATTTTATTTTTAATATTTTATTTAATATAAACAAGTATATTCATTTAAATTTAATGACGTATCAATAGTGACATTTTAAATAATAATGAAATCCAATTGGATAATTTAATAAAATTAAATAAATTAATTAAATAGGTAACTCGAATGATATCAAGTAATTCTAGACAGTTGTGTTTCATATTATTAATAATTCTGCAATATAATAAGAATAATTTAGGATAAAAAAGAATATTCGAGAAACCTGACACTTCTTATTATAAAGTAACAGTTAACTTACTCATCAAAATGTAAAATGAAATCTGATTTTTTGAAAGAAATTCTTTACATTAGATATTTTAACTAAATTTTAGACCATTTGAAAATTTTAATTAATTTTCTCACTTAGTAAAACATCATGAATTGTTATGGCATGTTTTCTTAATTGGTCTATTGCTAACTTTCAAATTCTTATATTTATCTGTCACTTAATTTTCATGAGAATAGGACACTTCAATTGAAGACGTTTACCCCTTATAATCAATATTTTATTACGAACATATCAAATGGATTTCGTTGCAAAACTAGCAGGAACACTATCTCATTAACACTGTTGAATATCAAAACATTTTGTAACAAGTTTGCCTTTCTTAATTAAGATTGAAGAAAGGCACCGTTTTCAATGGTTTTATTGCGAATTCTTCTCTGTAACTTTAAATCCTCATGGAATTTCTGATTTAATTTTTCATTTAGAGATTCTCAGAAAAAAACATCTTCCTCATTAATAACGAAAAAACTGCAATTACTTCGAAACTTGGCAATCGCTGTCAGAAAATTGTTTATACTATATCTAGATCGAAGGTTCTAATCTTTTATTTTGGGAAATCTAAAATATGCGGCATATTTTTTACGTAAAGTTTTCTAATAGATAATAATTTTTTCATTTAGATTTCTTAAGAAAAGGTTTGTTAGTAGTCGACGATGCAAAATTGTCAGAATATTCTTTATGTTTTAGATACTATAATAATTTCGTAAGAACAACTTAATAATGCCTCAGATATTAAAATAATATCCATATATTATTAAAATAATTTAATGTTTTGATTGGATTTTTCTGGTCTTTTTAAAAGAAGATAATATTGACATTATTTCAAGTTTCCCGATTTCAACGTCCTTCTAAATATTCTCAATACTGTACAAAATAAACAATCTTATGAACCATTCTCTGCAATATTCATAAATTTTAATGACTAATGCAATGTTAACCTACAATATTAACAGTCATTGTTAATTAACAATGAATTAGCATAACAGAAAATAAAATAATAATAAAGAAGATCATTATTAGTGTTCTTTAAAATACATTTAAATATTTCTATCTTATTATCTCACAATATTATTACAACATGTAATCTCATCCTTATCACATTTACAGAATGGAATTGTCTGTCTATATTCACATAAGAAAACATTGCAAAGAAACAATATTCTTTGAGAAAACAACCACAACTTTTCTTCCTGAAAAAGAATAGTAGATGAAGAGTTTATGTAGTTTGATGTATTTATTGGGAAGATTCAACAGTAGCTGTCTGGAATTGAATCAGATTTTGTTGGAACTGAGGTACATGATGAAATCCTGTCAACTTGGAATAGTTGTAAAACTGCCCTGAATAATCAATTACCTCTGAAGCTTCTTCACATTGCTTGCTGGATAAGTTAAACAATTTCCTTATCTTTAGTTTGGTAAGTCAATGCTGCCCTAGATCAAACGTCCACCTCTTCTCAGCATTCAATACATCGATAAACAATTCCATCTTACATTCCTATTTCCCTTACAACTGCTCTCAGGATCAATGACCCATTCTAGGATCTTCCTTTCATTCGACAATAATTTAACGGTTAATAATGCCATAGCAGTTCTTATATACCGTAAGCTCAAACACACATCCATGTTTATTTCCAATCTGAGACAGATAATGTAAACAAAATGATAAATATTTAATAGAAAAAAGGTATTGTAAATTTTGATTATAAGCATGTGTTTCGAAAGTACAAAGAATAATCAAACATCAGTAAAACATTGCTGGTTTCTAAATATGCAAACTGTCCCATTTCAGTATATAAAAGCAAAAGTTACTCACATCGTTAATTAACTATTAAGTTGGTACACCTGTTTAAATTCACAATATTTAATTAACTAGGCTATGAATAGTAGATAAAGGCTTCTCATTTGAAGTTGAAACCTGGTTGTGTTGTTATATTTATTTATAGTTTATTAAATGTTGTGAAATATCTAAGCAGGTGTACGGGGTTGATTTTTGATTTTAATGATAATGAAAAGTACACGAAAAATTTTGTGTTTATTTAAAAATTACTTACGGCGCATGAAATTTTTCTATGCCTGCATGAAGAGAAGCCCTATCATTTTGAATTTTCTTGCCACACAAACTAAGGATTGCGAAAAGACAACATATATATAAATAGTCGATACAGCTAAGCAATGCTGTTACCAATGATGTCACACATCAGTTGGGCGAAATAAAGAAAAGATCATACTATGAAATATAAGATATATTTATAATTAAATAATATTAAGAAAACAAAAGCAAGGAGAAAGTTAAAACATAAGTGTGGGTTTTATATAAAGGTTTACCTGAATTTAATTATTAATCATTAAAGTAATTGTTAATTTAATAAGAAATATTTAACTTTTTATTTCATTTTTATTTACTTCTATGAAGTAGATTGACTAATTTTTGTTTTATTTCCTTTTTTTAGGACGAAAAAAATCAGATTATGAAATCTAATGTTTGGCTTCGGCTGGTAAGTAACTAATGTTTCTTTTTTTTTTTTACGTATTATAAATTTCAAAAATTTATTTATTATTTATATAACTTCATAAGATAATAGGGTAAATAAAAATTATTTAATCTTAAATACAATATGTTTCGCAGCAACGTTTTTACTTCATTTTCAAGTGAAATACAAGTGAATAATGATAATAATTTATTTATTATTGTTTTCTATTTTATTTGGGATTTTTTTAGTGATTTCTCAGATTGTAATCAGATTTTTTTTGTTTATTGTACTGTTAAAACAAACAAAAGACGGGAAAAAAATTACACTTTAAAAAATTGCTGACTTTAATTCATTTTTTCTTTGATTTTCGTTCAGGCGGAATAGAGAGATAAGAAAATTTCTTGATTTAACTAACTTAAATAGAGAATTTTTCGATTGAGCAAACACAATATTCTAATTGAACAAAAGGCAATAATTCATTACAGGTTGTTAGTTTTAATTACAGGCAATTGAAAACCTCTCAACATGCAGATATTTAAAAGTAAAATACATTAAAAATACTCCAGGTGTTTCCGCTAGTTTGCTTAGCTTTCATCAACATTAGTCAAACATATAAATTAATTTTATAATTCAATAAATAGCCTTAATTATTTTTAACGTATTATAAGCTTTTTAAATGCCTATGTATGTTGTTTTGAAATTATTTTAATTTGTAGTAAGTACTATAAAAAAAAGTATTATAAAATGGTTTTAAATCTCATGAATAATCACAATATTTTAGGTAGAATTTATTTTGATGAATTTCGTTTTAATATCAGTTTATTTCAATCTAATAATTGTTAAACATTTTTCTTTTTTAAAGTTGTCATTAAAGTTTTAATGTATTATTACATTAACTACATTTCTTAACATCTTAACATTCTTAACATTATCTTAACTTCTTAACATTTTTTTTATTTATTTACTTTTCGGAACTTAAGGAAATGACTATATATGTCCATGAATTACACCTTTGTTTTAATTTTATTATATTAAATCAAAGGGCTTTTAAAATAAGCAAAGCAACTATAGTTAGGCTATTATATTCATTTATCTTCCGAATACATTTACATTCACGCAATACTCCCATTTATACAATCAGTCGGTTCGTCTGCACAATGTCATTATAAGTTAAATTTTCAATCTCCGTATAAAATATGTCAAGCATGTTTCTTCAGAAAGTTGTACTGTCTTAAGTCTACGATATGTTGGCCTCTGTTATGTAATACCATACAGAAAGTATTAATATATTTTTATCTGATATTTTTTATCTGCGATACGATAATTATAAAATAATCTCTGACCATATGTTTAAAGAATTCGCTTCTGATATTGTGCTAACAAGAAGTCCACCATACTTGGCCTTTCAGGTGATCAAGGCCGCTAGTAGACTGACGCGTTTGAACCTGGGTGCGAATCCCAGAGCTGCTTCGGCTCTTTACTTTTTTTTTTCTGTGTTTCATTCATTTTCAAGAGTATAAAGTGAAATGCTTTATACAGTATCCATGACAACGATTCTTTGACTAAAAAGTTTAAATAACTTTTGTAGAAGTCAAATGGCGTAATTGCCTAAGCCTGGCATTAGAGGAAAAAAAATCCTTCACATACTAGTCAACTTGCGATTTTTTTTCTTTTAGTTACTTGTTTTTATCTTTTTTACTCGTTCTTTTCCTACGAAAATAGACTTTTTCTATATTCCTTATAATTAGCATTTTATTAAATCCTTTCAAAACGTTTCACAAGCTTTAGCGCTCAGCTCGGACTTCGCAAAGTCACATACTTTATTTAAGATTAGATTTCTTTATTTAAGATACATTATACAGCAGTTTTGCCTTCTAGATTAGAATCAAGAAAAACACCTTTTTTCAAAGATTTTCTTAGCATCATTTCTCAATACTTTTATTTTACAGCTTAATGATTTATCTTATTAATTTTTACATCAGAAAATAAAATATAATTAACACAGATAATCCCTTTTATTTAAAAAAAGTTATATTATCTGCTTTCCAGTTCAAATGTTAGCATATAAACAAACATTAAAATAAAAGAAATCATATTTTACCACCTTTGCTTTTTTTTTTAATATTCAGTTTTTCTTTAGTTTTGAAAATAAAATAAACATTCATTTCACTCTAAAAATATTTTATTTTCAGGTTCAAGTATTAATAATACAAATATAATTATAATACAAATACACTTAAAATTATATAAATTTTAATTGTATTAAAATAAAATGTTCATAATATCAATCGAAATCTCAATTGATAAAAATGCATAATCATAAGGAAGTGAAGCGCATCAGCTAATCCAAAAACTGTAAAAACAATCCTAATTATCATAAATAATTCTATGGTGAGTCTATAGTTTTACGTTCCTACGCCGCTTATATTTAATTTACAGTTCATTTATTTAGTTATTTATAGTTTATTTATTTAGTTATTTATAGTATATTTATTTAGTTATTTATAGTTTATTTATTTAGTTATTTATAGTTTATTTATTTAGTTATTTATAGTTTATTTATTTAGTTATTTATAGTTTATTTATTTAGTGTACAGGTTTCACAAAAGTCAATCAGATTAAACAGTGTGGAATATTTCTTATTCAGGATGTTATGTTCTCTGCATTTTTTGAAGTATTTCAATTCAATACTTTTCAATTCAGAAAAGAGCGTATCTGAATTGAAGTTTAATTCTCTTATCGATTTAAAATTAGTAAAGAAAAATAATTAGAAAAAAAAACAAATCAGATTCTAAATTTGTTCTGAAATGGCGAAAGAATCCAACTTAAATTTTAATTTCTTCCATAAAACATAATTAATCCTTTTAGTAAACTGAAGATAATGGATTAGGATATTCAGATAATCGTGAGGTCTGTAATTATTAGAATTCTTAAATAAAAACAAGTTGTTAGTAGCTTCAACGTTTGCCCTTCTGCTTTTTCTTCATCTTTTCAACCTGTTAAATATATGATGTTCTGCAAATTGAGAAGAAATCATCAATAATCTGACAGAAATAGGAAACACAACATTCTGATTCCCGTGATTTTTATACAATTTGTAAATGAAAATAACACAATTCTGTAGCGTTGTTATCATCTATTGTTTTTTTTATCATTGAGATTTTTTTGAGAGAGAAAGAGCTTGCATTGCAGTTCATCGTTTCTTTATTTTTCCCGAGCAAATCTTAAAATAACTTTTTTAAAAATAATAAGGTGAAATCAAGTGTTTTTTTGCCTTTAAAAAATGGTGTTCATGTAATGAAATCGTGGTCTCCAGGTGCCACAACGAAAATATTGACTTGACTTAGAAAACAATAGTTGATTATAGTGAAGAACGATTTGTAAATTTGTGGGAGGGGTTATCTTCCCAAAGCACACTGGAATCAACTATTATGAACAATTATGATACAATTATCTTACAGAAGGAAAAAAAGATTGATTATTGGACAGTGAAACTACTATAAAACGCTGTAAATTCAAACTTCCGACTAAGCCATATTGTCTAACTGCAGGTGAAAAAGTGAAATTTAAATCTGCATTTTTTTTTGGTTTTTTTTTTGGCAAAACAAATCATTATTCACCATGTTTCAGCAAACTGTTTTGAATCGTTTGGTGCTAAAATAATTGCTGTATATTATGATTGGCACAATGAACTGCATTGCATCCTAGTTATTAAAGCACTTTTACGTGGCTTTATTTTTAATTTATAACTTCAAAAAAAGTTTTATGTTTAATTTTCATATTACGAAGAGCTTTTAAGGAATACATTGCCTGCATAAGAAAGTGTTGATTGTGTAAGATTTTGAAATGTTTCAATGTAAATCTCGCTTTATTCAAATTTTAAATGTCTATCTAATAATAATAAAAGCACCGACTTTATATTAAGGGCTGTGAATAAACTTCCAGTACCAACTTTAATTAAACCAATAACTAATAAATAAATTTTAAACAAATTTATATACAAGCAAACATTTATACTGTGTATCGTTTATTTCATCATGGCAAATAAAAAACTTAATTATTAATATTTGTTGAAGTATGTTTGTGGAAATGATAGATCAATTGCAGGGTCATATTTAAATGCTGAACTTGGTCTGTTATCGTGTGAACGGAGCATTTCGAATGAATTCCCGCCATCGAAGAAGCGGAAATTTTGATGTAGCAATAACGACCACCACTGAAGAAGTAAAATGGTAGGAATATGTTGAAGGTCTCTTTCAAAATTTAATTCCGACGGCAGCTAATAGAGCTGAGAATAGGACTAAGAACTCGTGACTAAACTATTCTCTGAAAGATAATTTCCAACAAGCGACCGTTGAGTGGTTGGAATTCCTACGAGGATGGTGTCCGCTGACGAAAGCATTTCGGCAACTGAGAACGCGCGAGAATCTACAGCACGAGATTTGGGTGCTAATTTGCTTGTGGTGGCATTATAATGTTAATTAGATTAGAAAGGACAAAGGCATTTGCTCGCCAACATATCTATCAAGAGCCACTACATTTATTGAATCGGTTACCATCCACAAAACCTGATCGAGGGAAGATTAAGGCACTTCCAAATGCAAAATCTCATTTGTATTTTGATTCAATTTGTTAAAAACTGCGATTTCCTCACACTATAAGAAATTTCCCTTCTCATAATTATCTGTAATTCTAGAGAAAAATATAGATATTAATATTTTTACTTAAACAAAAAAAAATTCTATCTAAAAGCTTTAAAAGGGAAATAATGATATAATGAAATAAATAAAGATGTAAGCTACTAATTTTTGAAGTAATAATTGTCTTTTTGTTTCAGAGCATATAAAATTTTCTTCGTTTTTTTTGTTAATTTAGAAATTCAATTCCAGATTAAAATGCAAAATCAATTGAATTTACAGCTTACAATTCAGCAAAACAAACTAGTGTACAACATCGCTGACTGTGGTGGGAGGCAGTATAGTATCTTTGATACTTTTGTATCAATTCTCTTTTTTTTTATTAATTCGAAAATATTTATTGCCACACTTTTAATCTGATAAACTTTCATAACTTTCTGTTATGTGCTTAGATATCCTGGGTTTCTTGATTAGACATGGAATTTCTTTGTGTGATGGATATTGAGGAACCAAAAGCTTGTGGACAATTGTTTGCAGACTTCAATTTACGTGCTGGTACTTCGTGATTTAGATCTTAATTTCCTTCTTAAAACTTTTTAGACGTGAGGCAGTTTTATTGTTCACTGGTATTAAAAAAGTATTTGAAGGATTTTCCTCCTTTCCACTTTAAAGATTATAGTTTCATCATAAATAATCATGAATAAATCTTTAATAAATTTTTGATAAATTAATAAATTTTAATAAAGCGTTTTCCAGCTTCATTAGCTTCATCTACATGGTAACTGACCCCGAAGTACATTCTACACATGTTTTTTAATTCATGTCTTTTTCTCTTGTGAATTATGCTTATGTGTATTACTATATCGTACTGTATCATGTGTATTATTATATCTGTTTTGAAGTAATGTTTAATCGATAATGAAAACTTTTCAGCATTAATTAAGTAATATTTTTTTAATTTCAATAATTTTTTGAAAGCGTGAATATGTGTGGAATTTTATTGAATGCTTCAACTGCATTTCAGTTTTCCAATTCGGCTTTTTCCACTCTATTGAATTTCTTTGATATTTATCTTACAAAAGCAATAAAAAATCTAGAACAGAAAAAAAAAATATGTAGTTTTGATCTAATAATCAAATGATTTTTATAACAACTGGAACAGAAACAATTTTGAAGCTAACTTCTAAGTCAAAATTTTACTATTAAACAGATTGTTGAATTGAAGATTACAAAAAGTTTCATGAAAAAGAAAGTAGGTTTGATGCGGCGCTGTGAAGTTGATCAATCCACTGTTATTTTAAACAGCAACAGTAATTTGTAATAAAGAAAAGTAAATAGTGATATATTCGCCAATCGTTAAATAACCAAATTTTCAAAATTATTTGAAAGACATTTTCTGTTGTAATTGAAAACTTGAAAATATTTGGAAGAAAACAATTGGAGAGAAATATGAAGTTCTTTAATGAGAAAACTCAAATATATATTTTATAACAGTGTTATTACTAATAGGAAATCTTTATTATGGTTATTTAAAATATTTCAGTGATGTGATGAAAATAAAGAATATTGTGTAATAGGTTATACAAAATTCATATTCTGTCATTCCCTTACTCATATTTGAAAGAGTTAGGAAATGATAGAATGTCTTCTACGCTATAGTGAGACATAATATAAAGTCTAAATTTATCTATTTCAAGTGAAGTTTTATTTAATGAAATGTGATACATAAAAGAGGAAATATCCATTGTCAAATTAATAGTATTGTATTGATCTTGAAAATAATGTTTATTATTGTGGTATGAGTAACGTGAATAATTCATGTAGAATTTGGTTTGAAATTAGTCTTAACTAATTTCTGAGCAGCTTTCATTCTTTCTTCATTGAAAAGCTCCAGAACTTCGCAAAAAAATGTTTGGAGAATTTCTACAGTTTGGAGAAATTTGTTTTCTTAATTCTGATCTAAAAGGCGTATCAAACTTGGCAAAATAAGACAAATAAACTCGTGTGATTGATTAACTTTCAATAGCACCAAGATAAACAATTCTATTTTATTCTTAAAAGCAATTCACAATCTACATTCTTCATTTGAACAGAATTTTTTTTTTTTTAAAGGGAAAGTTTTCCGATGGAATTTTTTTCTTAGTATAGTTTTGTTTTTTATTAGTTTTAATGACGGTTTTCCTAATTTAAAAAAAAAAAAAAAATGCGTGCTTATGTTGACTAATTCTTATTCTTTCAACATACCACCCTTGCTATAATTCTAGGAACCATACAAATAATCTAAAATGTTTAGTTTAATTTTCTAAAGCAGATAGAGTAGATTGTTTTACTGCCATCAAGTATTTGACAACTATTTATCACTGTGCTTTATATTGTTTACTCCCATCTATTAACGCCCTAATTTAGTCGTAGGAGTTAATTGCAGTAATTTAGTTTCATTACTACAACAGTTTTAAGAATCGAATGATGTGATAATTATGCGTTTGTTCACAGTTTAAGTGCCTGTCTTTATAATTGTTAGAATGATTGTCGTAACTAATTTATCAACGTCCGTAGTTAAGGCATCAATAACCATCGTCCAACTATAGCATCCTCTCTTCAGCATTGAAATTGAAGACATCTCACACTGGATTTAAACTTCATTTAGTAGCAATCTCTATATTAAATGAGCGGATTATATATTGATATTTTCAAAGTTATTTCATCTCTGAAATTCAAATATCTCCAAATAAAAAGATTAACTTAGGAGTATTTCAACTAATATCGTGCATCAGCTTGTATGTCAAAATCTATTTGCCCGCCGTGCTCATTCGACTATATATTTTGATCAGTTAAAACTTATTTGAATCTTAAATGAAAATTTATTCATTAAATTAAATTCATTCATTAATGAATAATCTCATTAAATAATAAAACAAAAATATCCATGGCATTCTTAAATTTTAAAGGAAAGCTTTAAAGTTATATTTGTAGGATATGTAAAACTAATTTATAAATATAGACAAACTGCTTGGGTTTAGGGAGTTTCAAGCAGGGCCCCCACATCAAATTCGGGACCCAGGTACCAAATGCAGTTATGGGCCCTCTCCCATTTCATGGTTAAAATCATTTTTTTAGCAAAAATATCACGAAAACACCACACAATTTCAAATTTCTCCCTTTTAAACATGCCACTCTGTTAATAGGATTATTTTTAGAGTAAATTAATTTAGCACCAATATTTACTTTTTCGACCTCCAGTCAAAAATTTAGAAAAAAAGTTTGGAAAAAATTCGCTCTAAGCAAACATTATAATGTAGAATAGCTCCATGCAGACAGTTGAAGCAGAAAAGTAGTTTGAACAAAATGGTGACTAAATTATAAAAAGAATAGAAGTGATTGGCTAATTCATATATTTTTTTTTTCGGTTAAGACCTCAGCCGGGGCCCCCTTGACGGTCGGGCCCCGGTGCTGAGGGACCAACTGACCCCACCCTTGTGGGGGCTATGGTTTCAAGTAATGCCAAAAGTTAAATTTTACATATAAAAAAGAAGATATATTAAAATTCACGATATTAGAATCTGTAAAAACTAAAGTAGCTTGAATAAAATTACTCCAATAATAAAATAACATATGTGTTAATATTCGCCGATTTGAATCTGTATCTTTTAACCACACTTGATCAAGAAAGCTAAAATTCGCTAACTTTTGTTGAAATTATTTTTATTGTTTAATGGTATCGAAAGTCTAATGTATTCTTAAAGATGATATTATTTAGTTAATTTATTTCGAATTGCTTTCATTAGAGAAAGCTGGATTTCTAAGTCCTTTCTATCAAATCAAAAACTATAAAGCGAGCAATTCTTGTAAACTTTATCTTCAAAACGGGATTAAGGATTTTGATGAAATGGGGTGAATCTACCGTTTTCGGGTGAGATTTAACTAAGTCTCGTCTTGGGGAAAACTTATTTAGAGGGTAAATGAGTGACCTGGGACCTGGGTACCAGGTTATTGTCTACAGTGTTCTTATTTTATTTGCAGTTTATTTTATACTTAATAAATTCTTGTTCTGTGCATTTTTACGTGTACTAAAGTAATAATTTTATTTTTATCAGTAATAAAATAATAATTTTACTTAATAATAGCCTTTGAAAGTTTTTCATTTCAATGTCGTCTGTATTCACTGCGGAGCTGTCCATTTACCAGGAAGGGGCTTAAATATCCAGACCGAGCTTTTCCTTACTTTTTCTTTTGTAATTGGCGGTAAGCAAATGACACTTCTGTTATTTATCGTCAATTATAGGTTTGAAAAATTTGCTGAATAAATTTAAAAATAGCGTTCATGATTTGGTTTAAAATAATTCGTATATATTCCGAAGATGATACACGATAAATGTTTGCTAATTTTAATTTCGTTAAATTCTGTCAGTCAAAGAAAATACATAAAGAAAGCTTTACACCTGTATAGTTTGCGATATGCTAGATCAGTGGTCGGCAACCTTTTGTTGTAAGAGGGCCAAATATATTATGTTGGGATTAATGCGGGCCGCACTTCGGCCAAAAAGAAAAATCTTATTTTAACAACCAAAAAAAAAAAGAAAAATCTTAGTTTAATAAACCAAAAAAAAGAAAAATCTTATTTTAACAACCAAAAATAAAAAAAAATCTTCCAACACGCCTCGAGGGCCGCGGGTTGCCGACCGCTGTGCTAGATGATAGCTTGCTTTGTATGATTTGTCGTTCGTAATTGACATTTTTTATTTATACTTTTAATTGTCAACAAATTGAGAAAGTGTCTGCCCAATATCGAGGAAATTGGTTTATAGAATTAATAGTGAGTGGGTTAATAATTATATGGATTTCAGGTCAGAATAAATTTTAAAAGGGGAGTACATAGTAATTTATTTTAAAAGAGAGAAAGTAAATTAGAAGTCGACATCTATCGATTAAAAAAATAATAATAAAAAAGGCATCTTCAAAATATCAAAGGGAAGTGTGTGTTGTGGATGGTGGGGTGGAAAACTATGTGGGTTCATATATATAACGAAGATTTAGCAAAATATAAAGGTATTTTAATTTAATTTTTTTTTTAAATTTGCCTATTTAATGAAAATAATTAATGTACTATTAACTAATAACGTTGCTAAATTACTCTGCCCCTATAAAAAAATTTAATAATACAGCCAATACAGAAAAAAATAATTTGTTAAATATATAAATAAAATGGACTGTAGAAGTCGTGAAAAGCGCTGATAATAATGCAAATATATTTATATTTCCTTTCTATTTTCGAACATTCACATATCAAATCCATCAATGAAACAAAACAAATCAAACAAGTCAATCAAATCAAAAGCGAGCAATTCTTATAAACCTTATCTTGAAAACGGGCAAATAAAGGAGAATGGGCAGATCTGTCCCACCACTGTAGCGAAACATCTCCTTGGAAAGATCTCCTTAAATAGAACATATTTTATTATTACGCCTTGTTTCAATTATTAGTCCGTTCGAAGTTATATAATTCTAGATGTGACTTATGTTATGTTGTGGTGATTGTAGGTTGCAGGGAATTCAAGCACCCCCCCCCTGCCTGTAGGTGCTCGGTTTCCTTGCAACCCACACTCACCACATAACATAAGTCATATCTAGAATTATATAACTCCGAACGGACTAATAATTGAGACGAGTCGTAATAATAAAATATGTTCTATTTAAGAAGATCTTTCTATAGGTATATATCTTTTCACTATACAGGGTGGGGCAACTTCCAATAGACTTTTGCCCATTGCCCTTCTATAATTTTATTCCTTTCCATTGCGTGTAGCAACTGCGGAGCTGTCCATTTCCCCGAAAGGGGGTTAAATAGCCAGGTGATTCTCTACAGTGTTCTTACTTTATGTTCGTTTTATTTTAAAGGTACTTACCCACGTAACACAAAACTTATTGCCCAACGTTGGGCCAACTTTGACAGCCAACCGTCGCGTCGGCTCAACATTGTAATTGGCAGAGTTGCCAACGTCGGGCCCACATACACTTTCCCAACGTTGGGCCAACGCGGTCGTGCAAACGTTGGGCCAACGTTGACAGGAAACCTTTGGCACAACGTGGGAATTGGCAGAGTTGCCAACGTTGAGCCAACGCAGTCGTAAAAAAAAAATTGATCCAAAATAACATTGATGTTTGTAAATAGCCACATACATCAGCAAAAGGAAATTTTCTAGATTCTTTATAACATGGAACCATCAAAATTCAAATTAAATGAAACAAATACACAGCAATTAAAGACACAGACAATTAAAATTAGCTTATTAAAGTCCATGCACCAAAATTTTTATATATTCGCTCTCCTTTTAAACAAAATTGTAAAATTACAGAAGTAAATAATATGTTTTCCAAAAAAAGTGATTCTGCAATATTTAGAAATAACAAAAAGACCATTCTTTAAGTATTATAGCTATTTACAAATACAATGTTCTTTGGAATCAGTATTGCACATTTTTTTTCAAAGCAATATAAATGAACTATTATGATTTATAATAAAATCTTGTCCATAAAATAAAATAATTCTTTGTAATCCTCAACATCAACTCCAACATTCCAATAATTATTATTTATCCAAACCTTATTGCTTTGAGAATATTAAGCGTGTTTGAAAGAGGTTATTGAAAATTAAAACCGTATTAGGAAATTGAAGATACTGTTTGAATAATATGTCCATCTGAATATTGAGCTTTTAATACACCAATTCTCTCATAGATATGAAATAAGATGCAGAAAATACTACTTCATAGCTTAGCATTATTTTTAATGAAATAAATATTTAATGTATTAAATTACTTAATGTACAGTTGCACAAAACTGCTACATAGAAGGAATGATAATTTTAATAATAAAATTGCTTATCAAATAATATGTGAATTAAAACAAGTTATAAATTAATTTAACAATGTAGATATGCGCAAGTTTGATAGTTTATTTACAAAAAAACATAAATAATCTATATATTCACAAATTGATATTTAATTTTATCATAATGAAAATTAAACTGCCATTGCTGTCATATCAAGTTGGAATGATTGAAAATGAGTAGTAGAAATCCTACTTTCAGTAAATTGAAAAAAAAAATTTCTACCATTTTGTTTGTTTTTTGCAAATGACAAATTTTGAAATGTATTAAAAATATAAAAAGTTAATCATACCACAGATCTGAATTACAAATATGTTAATTTAAAATGTAATGACAAAAATCAGTAATTGTAAACTTGTGATCTACATCATCAAGTTTGAATCCATACACACTGTTTTAATTGAAAATTGAAGCCATTGCTTTATTACAGCCTTTGTTTATGCAAGACAGCAACATTCAACATACTTTTGACTGAGTTTTACTACTTTATAATTCATTATGAAATAAAAATAAATATTATCCCTTGCATTTACAAACAACCAATTTCATTGTTAGTGATAAAAATAATATTAAGACCCTATACTTAGCTGAAGATCTGTCGGATAATGATTGAAGCATCAAATATTCAATAGAATGGTTTTAATCTTCAACTAGTAAATAACACAAAAAATTAATTGTTCAAAATAAAATACTTTAACAAAGTACAATAAAATTCATTATAATTTCAAAATAAAATTTAAAAATAAGTGCTTCTGAAGAGTAATTCTACTGATGGCATTTCTTTTTGATAATTGAAAAAAAAAGCAAACGCATTTGCTGGTTGAGCAGGACAGTTTTCCAGCAAATAAAAGTACAGATCCATTTGCTTGTGGAGTTTTTTTTTTAAATTATCAAGACGCCAAGCTAACTTAATGTAAAGTTGCACAAAACTGCTACATAGAAGGAATGACAATTTTATTAATCAAATTGCTTATCAATAATGTGTGAATGAAAAAAGTTATAAAGTAATTTAGCAATGTAGATATGCGCAAGTTTGATAGTTTAATTACAAAAAAAAAAAACATAAAAAATATCTATACATAAATTGATATTTAATTTTATCATAGTGAAAATTATCGATGAAGTATCGATTGATAACACAGTGAATAAGATTATTCCTCAGTCACACTATTATTTTTAAATTGTAATTAACATGACCTTTTCTAGTGTTCTTGATGTTGACTACTTTCCACCACTTTATTACAATCTACAAAAATTTAACAAGTCCTTCACTATTCTGACTGTCCAAAAGTGATGCTTCAACAATATTTGTTTCATGAAAAATTCTCAAAACACAAACTAACATTCTGTCTTTCTTACTTGGAGAAAAAGCTTTTTCATTTAATTTTGGAGCAAGTTTTACTAAGCTGCTTTTTTCTTTCACATGAATTAATCTCAAATCTTCAAATGATACTATAAAAAAATCTCAGTAGTTTCCAGATCTGGGGAAGAAAATGAAGCCTTCTCGGTTTGTTGGTTTATCCAATTATTTCTGATGCTCTTAAGAATATGGAATCAAAAAGTATGAAAACTTTGAAATCACTATTTTGGGATTACTTATGAAAGTTGTTAATTTACCACGAGAAAGCTGAGTGAACATATTTCTATTGATCTTGTTGTTGTGAGCAATGATACTAATAATAGTGTCTCCAGCTTTTTTACAAATTCTATTATCTGCTCTGTCATTTCTAGAAGATCACTAGCAGTTAAATTTAACAGGAATAAAGGCTGCAACATCTTTATTGTCTGAATATATAGAAGATATCATAAAACTCTGTACACTGTTGGCAGCCTGTAATTTTTGTTTGCACTGAAGCCAGATAAAGTATTCACAGAAAAATTAATTTCAGATCTTATAATAGTCTCATCTAATAGCAAATTTACAAGTAATTCATGATTTTCTAATTTTTCTGCTTTTGTTTTTAAATGCATAAAGCAAAATTTCCAATGTTGTGTGTCTTTTGAAATTGGAAAATAAAAGACTTTTTGTCATCTCTTATTTCTAAACTGGGCCTGCATCCAGGCACATAACAAAAGAAGGCATGTTTACACCTGAAAGAAATTTAACAGGATTTTAAAAAATGATTGTAAAATGTCATTATCAAATCCATTTCAATATTTAAATATTGAGCACGTATTGAAATGGATTTAATATTTTTATTTTGTCTTACATATTTTGTTTAAGAATGTTCTTTAGAGATAAAAGAAAATTAAATCCTATTATTAAAGATTTAAATGCAATTACTTCTAATATTAAAAAAAAAGGGTTTATTAATATTGCCATCCTCAAATATAAAAAACAATGTTGCTATTATTGTAACCTTACAAATATTACTATTATTATAATCTTACACTTTCAGTTCCACATGGAAGGTTTACTGGCTTTAAACATTTGTAAGAAAATAATCCTTATGAATCTTACGCTTCCTTGGGTTTCATAATTATACTAACAGAACAGGTATCTTGTTTTAAACACATATATTTAATATTAAATAAATAAAATTTTAATGATTTCCTTCAATCAATGTTAATTAAAGAACCAATAATTAAAATAAAAGAAAATATGAAAAAGTTAAGAAAAAAAATACCGGTACTTAACGATTTTTAATTTAATTAAAATTTTGTAATTCAAACAGATAAACAATAACAGCACCAAACAGATTTAATTAATAAAGTTTCAAAAGTTCATTTTAAATTCATTATAAAATTATTTAATTTACGAAACATTCATTAATTTATAAAGGTTGTTTTTAAAAAAAAAACTTTAAATGCAGAAAAAAAACTAACATGCATTCATTATTCGAAATTCACATGTGAACTAATTCTAAGCTTGTTCTAAAACTTAGGCCTAATGAATTCGTTAAGATATATTTCAAAAGTATTTTAAATTATCTTAAATAAAAAGGATCTTACCTTTGTTTTTTCCAGATTCTCGACAAAGAATTGTATAAAATACATTATATTCGGTAGATTAAAAACTGCAATTTATCTCTTCGAAAGAACAATCAAACTGCTAAAACGTGTTGCGGACTCCGAGATGTTGGATGGCTCCGTCTAACGGAGCTTGTCTAGACTGCGCTTGATAAGCGGCCTTTCTACAGAGGGTATTGCCCCAGCATTATTTTAACATTTAAATTTCATGCAGTAAAATCATTATTTTAATTTTAAAATTACATATATATTTTAATTTGTCAATAATGCAGAAACATGATACACAATTTGTCACTTTTTATTTGCAAAACAAAAAAATAACATTCGTGTTTTCTTACTGTTGGCCCAACGACTCGTTCCCTATGCTGGGCCGTGGTTGGCATTCGGTTGACAAAACCACCAACCATTCCCCAACAGTGCCAACCATGACCCAACGTTGGGCCAACGCTTTGTGTTACTTGGGTGTCTTGATTCTAAAAATTTCCTTTTTAAAGAAAGAGTTTATTGTTTTCTGAAATTTAATTAAACTTTTGACAATTTAATTTACCATCAATTTTGAAGAGATATCTAATCTATATAATAAGCGCGAAAATTTGTGTGTTTGGTTATTTGTGTGTTTGTCTAATTGTTTTTTGTCTTGAAACAAAGTGCTATTTCTCCACGGATATTTACCAAATTTGGCATGGAGTTTCACATACATCCCACAATAATGCATGAACAACGGAAACCTATATCGGGACTAAGGTGTGTAAACAGAGAAGGGAGGGGGGGGGGGTCACAAACTATCTTGTACGATATGCTTATCTCCGAAACTGCTTCAGATGGAAACATGAAATTTGACACGCGTGTTCATTGTCAAAATCGAAAAGAAACATATTCGATGATTTTTCGATATTCGGACCCTAAGAGGTGTAAAGGGTTGGAAGAAGGACAAACTTTGTTGAAGTGCACTTCTACAGAGTTTTCGGATTACAAAATAAAAATATAATATTAATTTGTTATGATCACGTGATGTTTTACAAACTGGTTAAGATTTGAAGTGATAGGAGTATGGAGAAGAACATAAAGGGCTGTGAAGTTTTAGATTTTCCGATCTCGATATTAATTTGATGCGAGTTACAAAATAGAAATAACATTAATTAGTAACTATCATGGGATTTTTTTTTACCAATGGGAAAGTTTCGAAGTGAACTCACAATCAGAATTTCTTCCTCATCCACATTCACATCAATTCTTTTTTGTAAGCCGCGCGAAAGCACATGTATTTTGCGAGTTAAAGAATAAAAGGAAAAGATAAAAAAAAAATACATAGATAACCGATATCTTCTGAATTTTGAAACTGAAGCGAAATTGTACTTTATAATGATATGAGAAAACAGAATTCTTGGATAAACAATCTAACATTTCTATTTAATCCCAAATTTGTACAGGGATTTAAACAGAAGTTATCTGCAAGAGAACCTGGTTAAAATTGCCGATTTGGAGATCTCGTAGGCAAGCGGCTACTTCACTTTCCCTATCAGAGTCACACTTACAGTTTTCTCTTAACTTCTACTGAAATTTCAGAATCAAAGCAGCAACACTCGCCGAAATTAATTGTTAAATATAGATCATCATCGATGACTAACTCATTCGACTTTATATGATAACTATGAAATATGTTGTAACGACATATTTAAAATATTTCAAATTCTATTTAAAATGCTCAAAAATAAACTTATTCCACACTGAACTGATTTCAGAGGAAAAAAAGCCAAAGAAAGATCCATGTATTTAATATTTGAAAAACGTTCAAAAAGCATTTCCTGCTCTTCTCTGTCATTACAAAATCGAAGTCTTTCTTTTGATTTTCAAATTGCGATCCGATCTGGCTTTCAGGGATTTTTTTTTTCTGGAATAGACAACAAAAGGTTTTCCAAAAGAAAAAAAAATGCCAATTTTAAATTCAAGACTGATTAAAAAGGCTATTTACTTTAATATCTCCGTTTTATTTGATTTTTTTTTTTTTGATTTACAATATTTTTAGAAAAAAAAAATTCAATAAAACGATCTAAGCAGAAACATAAACTAAATGTTTGTTTCAACAGTTTTTCGTATTGAAATAATGAAATTATTATTTTAATGTGAAAATAATAATTCAATGAGTTTAGCTTTTAAATTGTTCGATATTTCAAACTGTATATTAATAGTAGGCCTATTAACCAAAAATTCCCAGCACACCTGCAATTGAGCGGCGAGCAAGGAAGGATCCAGTGAGTCTTCCCGGATTCCTTAAGAGGTCATAGACAGCCGAAAACGGGACTAGAATTCCAGAGAAAACTGAAAAAAATTTCTCCAGATCGAATAGGCGAAGACTAAAGCGATATCTGCGACTACGAGCAAAATATGCTTAGCGTACTTACACGCCCGCGAAGAATGGTCAAATTGCCAAACCTACGGGAGATTCAATTCCTAATAATAACAATATATTTGTGATGAAAATACATATCATCCCAAATTAAGGAACAAGCCTATTGAAATGGAAGATTTTTAATATGCGAAATGAAATACGATAGTAACAGAATACTAATGTATCTTGCTTGCAGTTTCTAAAATAATGAGAAGAGAGATGATCATGTGTATTTGGAAAAAAATGCTGTTGTTTTTGTTTATGAATGTAATAATTTCATCCTGTCTTATCATTTTTATCTTGTGCTAAAGGACGAAAGCTATTTCATTGCTGAAAACGATAATCTTTCAATAAAATGAACATATTATTAATATTAATTATCTTTAATGAATGCTGTCGTCTGTAATGTAGTCTATTTCAATATTATTTGAAATACATTGCTTGAATACACTTTCTCAATTGTTCGACAATAGGGCTTAGAAGGAACCCTCCTACTTACGAAGTCACAGAGAGCTTTCCAAAAGTAAGCGGTGAATAAACTGATTTAAATCATGTAATGTAAGAAAACTTTCATTCTTTAAATTAATTGATAAAGACTTCTGCAAAAATATTTAATTCGATCGTTCGTTAGCAAATATTTGCATTTCACTGGACTTAAAATACAGCTTTATTAAAACTTATACTCCCATAACTCTGAAACACTCGAAACAAATTGAAACATTTATTCAAAATAAATAACATATTTATTTTGTTTTACATTCTTATTTCTATGATTACTTCGATGAAATAAATCTGAAAAATAAATAATAGCTCAAAGCCTTATAAACACCCTCTTTTTTTTTCCCCTCTTCTTCTCTTCATTTCCTCTCACACAAAGCAGAAACATAATGATAGAACGAACTTTCTCCTACATCATATTCACCTTAATTGTACTCTTCTAATTTATTATCAGACAAAATTAACTCTTTGATTTTCTAATTTGTTCACAAAGCAAAAACATTAAACATCATTAGTAAACATCATCATCTCTCTTTCAATTAAAACTAAAATAAAAGCATCTCTTTTCCATTCGCGAAAAACGTCTTCCCCGAAAGTAGTAGGAAAACGAACTACCATCATTTTATAACTACAGACCTAGCCCAGTAGTGACTAACTATGTGGCAACGAATCTTAATATCGGTGGGTTCTTCGTTATCACTCGTACAAATATGCTATAGAAAAATATCATAAATATAATATTGCTGCATGGAAATTCAGACAGTTGATTTCTCCGTAAAATATAAAGTCGTTCACAAGAACAAGGTAGAATTAGACTACTGTCTTCAATTCGACTGAGATAAATATCTCAGATGGCAAACTTGAAAGTAGTCTTCTCTTCTACCCTGTCAGCTCTTATCGTTTTATACAATAAATAAGATATATCCTTAATTTCCTTTGTAGTTAGTCGGTATGCACCGAAGTGTAACTTCGAAACTTCGCAGGTCCGTGTTCTTTGGCGCTCTAACGTTGCCATCATGGCGAACCCCTAGAAGCAGTCTGGGACAGATACTGAGGTGGTTACCCGTGGCCTTCCTCAGGAAATCATTACGGAATTATTTCAGACCGCAAGAGAAAGATGAAGAAGCAGACAAACACAGGAAAGGAAAAATTTTTCAACATCCATGCCGATGTCAGGATTCTAACCCAGGTTCCGACACATCTGCCTCATGGCAGACCGACTTGTAGACCACAAGGCCATGCCGTAACGGCTCATTTCCTTTATTATCCCCTTTTTCTCTTCAATTTGTAACCTGATTGTCGAGAAATAAAAACCACGTCATTCTAAAAAAAAGTAATTGGAATGAAATTAGTGTACAATATAAATTGATGTTATAAATCTAATTTCATTGCCTTTCTACATCTTTTAATCTTATAATGTTTCTTGATGGTATTTTTGCCCTTTTTTTCAATCACTTTGTTTCATTTACAGACTTGATAGTAAACATAGAATTCTTCTGTTAGATACTATTTATTAATAATTACGCAATAAATAGGGCAATAAAGATTTTTTTCTTCTCGTTACGTCTATTTAATTCTGTAAGATGAGAAATCTTGAGGAAATCTTTGCGGACGAATAAAGCTAAATAATATAAATTATTGACGAATTTCAAACATTTTTTTTCTTTTTCTATGGAAACTCATGCACTCTTTTCATTGAAATGTGCTTTACTTAGCTTATTTAGATGACATTTTGTTAATTTCGTTCTAAAAAAAATATAAATTTAGTAACTACCTACACTGTTACATCACGTTTTAAGAAAAATACATTTTTCTTATGAGGTCTTGAAGTAACTAATAACATTTACGAAAAACTTTGTTTTCTTTTTAATAAATGTACTTAAAATTATGTTTTTAATTTTGAGTTTCTTATGATATCTTATGCTTCCAAATTAATTAAAGAAAATTGATATCAAATCTAGCAAATTTTTAACTAAAACCTTTGTTTTAGAGATGAATTTTATCTTATATAGATTTGTTGCATTTTTTTGATAAATAAAAAAATATTAAATAATATTAAAATGTATTTTGCACATATTCATTTTTCATAATAAATTATTTCGAACTCTTTACTTAAAAGTTTTGGGAATTTAACAGGACTGACTATCACATTCTCCCAAGTTGCACATTAAAAGTTTTTTCTAAATAATTCAACTACTCATCCATTTCTACAGTATAAGTTCTTATTTTAATTTCGTAGATTCTTGTAAATAAGCTGTTTTCCCATTCTTGTTTGGTAGAAAACTTGGCAAGAGAACTATACAGTATGTAGAATGTTTGGTTGGGATTTGGAAGGATTTGTCTTCGTTCCAATGTGACCTAGAACGTTTCTCTGTTTCCGTTGGGAAGATCGGCCAAAAAAGAACTTGAAGGAAATTTTCTTCACTACAGATTCGAAGTAGTTCATTCCAGCTTTTGGAATCAATGGTGTTATTATGTCTGATTATCTAGCGTTCGTGACTGGGAAGACTCTTCGTCTCAAATCTTGATGTTGGAGCAAGAGCAAGAGGATGTCTTTGCTGGTCTCTCAAGTATCGGTTACTTGAAACATATTTTAGTCCAAGTGGAGACGGCATCGCCTTGACTGACTGCGCCTGCAATCTGACTTCACCACCGGCTGTAGAGAAACGTAATAATATATCTCATTTCAAAGGAAAATTTCGTAATAATGACTACTATTAAAACACTTCGCCTCCGAAACAGTGGCAACATAAAAACAGAGTAATTGAAGCAAGGAAAGTAAACAAGTCCATGAAACACATTTTCCAAAGAAGGAGAAAAAAAGGAAACAGAAGTAGGATTTCTCCAAGAAATTTCTCGTCTTATGTTGGTCATAAAGAAAAAGGATATTCCAAATTACAGGAACAGTTATCACACCAAAGAATTAAATTACCTCTTAACTCTTTAATTGTTACAGTTCACTGATTTTCAAAAGAGACATTGTCAAAAGAGTGGTGTTTGTCGTACTTCAGGACAAATCAGAGTTACTAGTAAAATTTTAATACAAGAGGTTAAAAGTAAATTAAGAAGTATAACTGAAAATAAAGCTGCATACTGTGATTGATTTCGATGCAACGGCAATCCTTTAATATGTTTTGTGAAGGGATTTAATTGTTTCATTATGATCTGTTGTAATAGTATTTGTTAACCTCCAATTGATTTCTTTAAGAGCGTTCACAGTTGTCGACTATTTAAGTACTTCGTTTTTCTTTTATATGAATATAGCCAGAAGAAGATCGTTATCAGTTAATGGCAATGTCTGAAATATTTCAGTTTCATCCTGATAAAGACCCCACGACAAGTATTTTCTTAGATAAAACAAATGAGATGAAATATTTTTTAAAAGTAAAAAAATAGAGACTGTTTCGATTTTTCTAAGTCTCATCGTTTGATTCGCCACTCAGTGGGATCAAAAGAAACGTAAACAAAGGACAAACATAAACAAAATAATGGCCCTTCAATTAACAAAATATCAAAACATAAATTAAGAATAAAAATGGCAGCACATTAATTCCCTCAAGCCCAGGGAATTAAGCAGAGGCAATTAATCCTTTATCAACAGCTATCGAGTAGCTTATAAAGGATTAATTTAAAAAATAAGAGAGGTTCAATGATTATTTCCTATTTGCGCAACAGCAACTGATAATAATAATAACAGCAGGGATTTATGGGGATTTTTCATCAGTAAATGAATCTTTAAAAACAATTTAGTCACCACATTTAACACTAATAACTACAATCAAAATCAATATAATTAAAAGGGTCATTAAAAAGAATTTGATGTAACCTCATTAAGATTAAACCTCATCAAATAACCAGTAAAAACTAACTTAACAGCAAGTGCTAACAAATGGCATCTAAAAAGTGATTAGTTAAATTAATTATTTAATTGAATAACATAATATCATTGCATTCTCAGAGTAGTTTTAAAGCAAAAAAGTTTATTTAAAAAAAACTAGTAATTAGACTGTTTCGTAGGGTAAGTATCTTCTATTTTTTCGAAAGAATCATTGATACTGTTTTACAAAGTTCACATAATATTGCTATTGCGAATAAAATTAGCTCAATAATATCATTGTGATTTTCCATTTACTTCTCTGTTTTTACTGATGGCTTTTGTTGTGCCGCCGTTTAACACTTCCTACTGCATTACAACAACAGTAATTAACTAAAAGCTCCTTTTGGCTATTACATACATTCCATTCATTTTCATAATCCAAAATGCTTTTACTTCTTTTTTTTTATGTTTTTTTCAAAAATACATATATTTGAAGTTAATAGATCCCATTTATGAGGATTTTTTTATGTTTCAGTTGTATAGTCATTGTTACACTGTACAAATACTAGAAAGCTTGCATTAACAGCATGGGGAGGCGTAAGTCAGTTGGGACAATTGAAGTCTAAGTTCAAATCGTTCTATAAGTGTTAAAAATATAACTAAAAATCTGAAAATTTAAAATAGGACAGTTTAAATATGAATGAATCATATTCTACTATTCTTGATTTTTATATTATAACTGAATTAATTACATTTCATCTCAAAATAGACTAATTTTTCGAAAGAATTTGCTTTCTATTAAATTATTTTAGCTTAAAAAAGCTCCCATTTCTCAATCTATGTATAAATAAAGAAATAATCTATTCCCTCAATTCCAAATTTCCTTTACTTTCCCAATAGTTGAATTTAAAAAAAATAAAAACCATAAACCGAAACTATCAAATTTCTGGTTTTTATTTTCTTAAAATTCAACTATTGGGAATATAATGAAAATGTTACTAGATTATTACTTATTTATCCATAGAATCAGAAATGGGAGCTTTTTTAGGTTAAAATTATTTAATAGAAAGCAAATTCTGTCGAAAAATTAGCTGGTTTTGAGCTTAAATGTAACTAATTTAGTTATCGTATAAAAATCCAGAATTCATTCCTATTTAAACTGTCATATTTTAAATTTTCAGATTTTTAAATTATATTTTTAACACTTACAGAACAATTTGAACTTAGACTTCCAAATCATCCCAACTGACTTCCACCTCCCCTTAAGAAAAAACAACTATGGTTATTTCTATTAATAATAACTTATTTAAATTGGATATCTGAAGTTAATACCAATATGAAATAATTGCTGGTACATGTTTACATTCTCAAAAAAAGAAAAAAGTAAATGAAAGAAAAATGTATTTCTACAGTTTTACTTAAAAACTGTGAAATGGATAATTTTTTGCAATTTTTGTGAAAACTTTTTTTTTTCCCTCTCTCTTGCAAAAGAATCACTAATGTTGAAATTGATGAAATAGTCTTTGCAAGTTAAACATCGGATATCTATTTGACAGAGGGTTCGTCTGAAGAAGAAATAACCGTGAAAAACAATTCCCGTTCACCGTCGGGAATTGAACCCGGGCTCCTCCAGTCCAGTCCAGCACCTAAACCACTAGACTATTAGACCCATTTAATTTATTATTCATTAATATTATCTCTTGTTAGAAAGTATTCAGAAGTTATTCAAGTCGTTAGTATCGTTTCTGTTTCCAATGATTGTCTTCTTTTTTTTACATTTTCTGATTGTCGTTTTCAGAAAAGAAATGTTGTGGATAATGCTGTGAGACATTAATGCTGGTATTCGCTTAATTAAATTGAAATAATTATTCCAAATGATATATTTATTATTAGAAGCGTTTAATAGCATTTTGATGCCACTTTTGCAAGATGAAGAAACATCAATCTTTAATTGTAATTTAATTTTTTTTCTTCTGAAATATTATTATTCTGAAATCATAATATTTAAGTTATCTTATTTCAGTTCTTGTTTTATCAATAAATATGAATGTCAGCTAGCCAATTCTTCATTACAATTGAGGATTGTTCTTTATATAAATAACAATTATTATTACGATAATTTCACTTCATTTCACTACATCTAGTTTTAGTTTTTTAACGTTTGCCAAGGCAACAAATATTGGTTCTTTAATATTTTTTCTCTTGAATAATTTTAAGACTCTTTCTGTTATGAAACTCGTATGGAAATCTGAAAGAGATTGACATTGTATATTTAAAACCCTAATAAGATAATGTAAATAATTACTTACCACAAAAATAATTTTTTTAATCATGATGGCTTCTAAACGCGATGGCTTGGGTTTTTCTGCCAGAAGTTTTGATTGGCAGTCGCTTATCTACTTCATATCTACCTTCTGAAACTGCCAATCAGAATTTTCCCAGTAAACCACCCAATATATTAGGTGCCAGAAAATTAAGACTTTACCAAAACTCAGAAGTAAAGTAGTACCGGTACTCAAAATTATATAAGCAGTTGTAAGAACTTAAAATCTATGAATATTTTTTTAATAAGTGGCACCAGTGAAATTTATTTAGTTTTTTTTTTATTTGCTCGTTTGCAGATGCTTTTTTTTAATCGTTTATTCGCTGTGACGAAAAGATTAAATCAAATGGTAAAATCAAAAATTAAAGGTTTCCATTTGGCCTAATAATCTCTAAATAAAGAAAATCCTTAACGTCAGTAACCATCTATGTTGAACAAAGTTCTGAATTGATGAATATTGTACTTTAAAATAAAGATTAATAATTCGAAATATCTTCTGTAAAAATAAAAAAATGAATAAATTTGTAATTATTAAAATTAATCTTTATTTCATTAATTAATCTTAGTTATTAATCTTTATTTTAATTAATAATTCGAAATATCTTCTGTAAAGATATAAAAACGAATAAATTTGTAATTATTAAAATTAAAATTCGCTTCAGAGTTAACCGAAATCATTCATTATGACTGAAATAAATTTCTAGCTTTTCTGAGCTGCCGTAATTTTGAAACAATCCAATCCTTTTAAAGAATTCTTCTGAATTTTGCTTGCTAATTTTACTGTAATTTAAATAATAATTACGTAAAATTTTAAACGAAATTACACTATTGATTCGCCTTTCTTTCAATACAAAATTTCGTAACTATCAATGGAATGGTGATTCTATTGATTTTTGAAAGAACTGGAAAGGATTTCCATCGCATTAACTTTCACTTCAAAAGGAGTTTTTCAAAGGAAATCACTTTCCTTCCAATTTCGATAATGACAATTTGGAAATCTGCTGGTCTGATTGCTACTGTTTGTACAGGAAGTCACAATCAGAGGAAAAAAAAGCGTTGCTAAAATACATAGACAACCGGCTTAAAAGCAATCATTACTAATAGAAAAAAAAAAGTAATATGAGTCTATATTTTATTAGGGAGTTTGTCATCAAACAGTGAGTATTTTGATAGATGAAAATGACTTCTAATCAATTTTCGTATTTTCGTCATTACATTACATGTAAATCAGAAATAAGGGAAATTAAAATGTAAGGGGAGGAAATTCCCCAGTCGTTTAATATTATCGGAGTCTTTTTTTCTTTTTATATTTGAAATGTTAATGGGAATGGAAACACAGGCTTTTATCGGAGAAAAGGGTCGCATCGAGATTAAGAAAGCTGAATCAAATCTTCATTAATGGCGATGATGAATTTCTTTTTACATTTCGTCTGCTTTTAACAGCCTCTGGAATTAAATTTTTTGATCCTGTTCGAGGGAACTGTGTGGATCATTAAGAAGCCCGTTGCTTTAGACGTAGATAGGAAAATACGTTCCTGGTAAAAAGCTTTCCTGTGTTTTTAATAGTTTTTCCACTTAATAATATAAATCGGCACGTGACATTTATGAGACCCCTGTAGAACGAAATGGCTGATTATCGTTTTTAACGCGGAGTTTGTATAAAATAGGAAGGGCGGAGGGGGAAATTGGGTGGGGGACGGAATATCTTCGTTGCTTACAGCCGAACGTTTTGCCATCCACCTGCATTTCAGATTATGATTTGGAAGGAGAACGTACGGTATCAGGAAAGAAGAGGAGGGAGGATAACCAAAGGAAAGAATTGCTTAAAAACAGAAAAAAAGAGAAAGAGAGAGAGAGAGAAAGAGATGAGACAGAAGGAGAACGAAACGAGAGAAAAAGAGGCATAACGTTTCTGCAGGCAAATCATCCTTCACAAGAGATTGAACTGATTGCTGGAGCTCGTCTTGGACTGCTTTTGCTGAAGCTGGTGCAAGGCCGGAAAAGTAATTTTGGGAATCATTATTTTATTTTGATCTCGGAGGCAGATGAAAAATGGAAGTGGCTCAACCCTGCTTCTTGAGCCTCCATAAATTTCGTAGGAGGGTCCCCCTCCCTCGCTGATCGGAACCTCGAAGACTGAGAAAATGTTCCGGTCTGATTATCCCAGGTAACTACAGTCGATGAGTGTATATGGATGGTCTACAGAAGGTAGACTCATCATCGTAGATGGAACTGCAAAGATCGATTCATCTTCTCTCAGTCTTTCAGAATCTTGTGACTTTACCGTCTTGGATCAAAGGATTTTCTTTGCTCAGAAGATATGATTGCTTTGGAAAAATAAAGATATAAACTTTAACTGTTTGTTTTTTTTCATTGAAATTTTCAATAGTCGGAAAAGATTTAACCTAGTTGATATCATTATCTTTTGATTGTTTAATGTAATTAAATAATTCACGAATCTTTAGTCTTATAATTATAGAGAAGTTTCCAAATGAATGAATCTGTTGAGTAATTGAATTAATTATTATTTCCATATCTTGTTTTGATATCCGTCAGAGCTTAGATTATATTCTTAATAATAATAATAACAATCAACAGACAGATTTTAGTAAAAAAGAACTTTTACTTTTCAAGTTTTGTTTTGTAGTCAATTCTGATAATTTTAATTTTTTTTTTATTTTAATAAAACTTAAATTTTTTTTAATAAAGTTAAAAAAATGGTAATGTTAAAAAATAACTAAATTTATTTTTTAATAAATAATTTTTAATTAAATTAACTTTATAAGTAATTATATTCGCATTAATTAAAATTAACTATTACTTTAGAAATTGAATAAACCAATAGTCATTGTTTTAGGATCATTACAATTAGAATCTTTTTTAAAGTGCAGAACAATAAGTAAAAAATTATTAAATAGTTAATAAAATTAAACTTAATACATTTTTTTAATCAATTACAATATTAACATGAAGTACAGTTGTTTTATTTTCAATTAACTACAACTTTACAACATTTTTATTGATAAAGAAATAATTACACATTAATGAGAATATCTAATCAATACAATGACGTCATAGATTTGTCAAATTCAGACTTTGGGAAAAGAATGTTAATTATGTAATTCCAAATATCGTTGGAAATGTTTTCAATTTTATGCAGAGTTTATAAGAATTATTAAATAAGTAGGTTAAGATTAATAATAAATGCACCACTATCTCAAAGTGATTAAGATGAAATCTACACAGCTTAATTACATTACAACTTAATTATGATAAGATGTGTTATGTACAAAATGACAAAAGGGCTTTTAACATTTTTAATGAAAAGAATATATTAGTTAATCTACATGATTAATTGATTAATTCTAATCATAGCGTAAAAAAAAAAAAAAAATTAAGACAGGGTCATTTCTTTTTCCTCCATCTTCAAGATCTCTTTCTATTTTCTTTATTTATTTAATTTCAAAAAAACATTACAAATTAGTTGATGATAGTATTTTAAAGAGTAATTTTCCCTAAATTTCTAATTCTCAAGTTCCTATTAAAAACGAATTTGAAAACAAAAAAATCAAAAAATGCAGAACTACATAAAATACTTTTTAACCCTACAACTTTCCCAATCTGATTATGTTTTAAACATATAAAATGGAAAAAGTGGCAATAAGTAGAAAGAGATAGTTCCTACTTTGTAATTTACTGTAATAAGCATGAAAAGTATTGTACAATAAGCTGTCTCCCTAGAGACTTACGAAAAGAGAATCGAAAAAAGATAGAACAGTAAACTCCCGATTATCCACGGAATTGGGTGGCGCGGCAATCGCGGATAAGCGAATTCCGCGGTTAATCCGAAATAGGACGAAAATTGCTTTTAACATCTTTTATTTACATTAAAATGGCAATACATACAGTTACAGTACTTAACATTACAAAAAATTATTTTATTTTAAATTATTTGTTTATTTTTAAATTTTATTATTACGGGAAGGCTGTCCAAATAATTTAGTGTAACCTGCCGGCCTAAGCTCCGCCCACAAGATCGTTCTTTAAATTGTTTGTCTGTAATTGTCTTCACTTACTTTATTATCCTCTTTTATTATTTACCTTATTCTATATTTAAAATATTTTCTGAATTCCATAATTTATAGTACATTAAAAAAATATCAATCAAAGCCTCAATTCTTTTTAGCATTTGTTGTTCTTTCTTTTTTTAATAAATTTTCATATCAAAGTCTTATATTTACTTAATTGGCTAAACACAACATCTAAGCCTTATCTGTTTCTAAACTAGTCTTAATATTTCCAAAGAATATCGTCGAAGTGTTTTTTTTTTTAATTACTATTTAGCTTAAAGAAATAAATTAATTCATTATAACCAATAAATACATACAATGAAATTATCTTAAAATAAACCATTTCAGAATGATTTAATGAATGTAATTTGGTGTTTCTGGATTAATGAGTGTGGACTTCTTATCTTTTTGTTTTAGGTTTGGACGGATTATCAACTACAATGGGATGAAGCCGATTATGGAGGGATTAATGTATTACGACTGCCTCCCGACAAAGTTTGGAAACCTGATATTGTTTTATTTAATAAGTAAGTAATTTCAAAATTAAACTATTTTCTTTTTTTTTTCTAACATCTTATTTACATTGTTAATTTTTTTTTTTCAAATTGAATCCTTCTTACAACATAAAAAAGGACTAGACGTGCATAGTTGAAGCTTGAAATTTCAATAATCATTTAGTATTAATTAAATACATTTCCAATTTTTAAAAAAATAGTTTAAGTATTCTTTTTCATACTTAAGTACTTTTAAATTACTTGATAGTAGGGAGAAAAAATAAGAAAGATGAATGACTATTATAAGATTGTTACTTTTCTTTCATTCTTTCTTTTCTTTTTTTCTTCTTTTCTTTATGTTTTGGTCAGTTTGGGTTTGTAAAACATTGGGATGACAATTACAACAGTTCAATTGATTGGCTTCTAACGTTCATCAAATGTCTATCCCTGGAGCACTGAGCACGAAGCATCTTACTCATAAGTGATTTCAGAAGAGACGTTTCTGTAACTTCCATTGACGTGGTTTACGGCTATTTTTCAGTCCAATTGAGCGGAGAACACGAGTCCAATTGAACTAATGACTCTACAGGTCATTCCGAAAAGACAAAGCTCAGACTAACGATTAATTTTTCAGAATAGGTTCTTCGAATTTCGTTCTTTCGAATTGCTCTGTTCTCTTTTCTGTTTTGGAAGAAATTAAAATACTTCATATTCTATTTGCTTTTATCCAGCAAACGATAATATAAGCTTTTTGAAACTTACCCATTAACTTCTTTCTTTCGTGCGTTTTCAAACTTAATTTCAGCTTTCCATTAATTTCTGTTCGACCATATTGTTTAAGATTGTAAACAATGAAGAATTTTTAGTATTAAAAATTGAAAACGTCGTTATTCGTGTTTGAAAAATTCATACAAAAAATACAGTTTCGAAAAAAGTAGATTTCTACACTCTATGCCATGATTTTTTAAAGAATGTCGTATTTCATCAGACGAAAAGTAATAGCTACGACGCTCATTCTAAAGAAAATTAAAATAAATTTACTAAACTTAGAAATTCATATTTAGAATTTTAGATATTTAAACATACATTTTTTTTTTAGATTTTATTCTTAATATTGGTTTTGCTCATAAACTAAACATTGTCTCCGTTCTACAGACTTTTAAATTAGTTCAAGAAATCATAACAAAAATAAGAATAATCATTAACTTTTTATTTGTTGTTTTTCAAAACTTGCATCATTTTCATTTTTTTTTTCAATCCATCACTTCTTTTAATGAACAAATATTTCCATATAAAATATTTTCAATAGCAATGATATATTTCCATTTCTAACCAAAAAATAAGCTGAAGAAAATTTTTAATTTTGTAACAGAAATTATATTTCGAAAACCCCCAAATTTGATTTGATTTAAGTCATATTTTGGAGAGAAAAGCCGTCGTTTAAAGATATAAACATTGTAATATAATAAACATTATAAACATATAAATATATAATAAACGTTATAAACATATAAATATATGCAAAGTCATTAGAAAATTTAGGAAAATTTACATGATGGTTATTCCATACTACAGTAGGCTCCAGTATTTATACGATTCTTCACTTAATTTTTTAATGGAATCTCATATTTTTATAATATTCCATTATAAAAGATAATATTTTTTATTATTCTTAATAAAAGATATTATCTTTTTGACAGCCATTGAAGATACAGTAGTTCTTAAAAATTCCCTAATCTTAACATTTTTCGAACAAGTTTCTAAAACAAAAAGTTATAGGTAAAATATAATTTATATGTAATAAAGCAATTTTTTTTCTTTTTTCTTTTTGTTATGATATTACATATTTTTTTTTTATGTTAGTAACACATTATGTAAACATTTTGATTATTCTGAAGTAAACATAACGAACAAATAAAAAAATATAGAATTGAAAAATATCATATTCGCTTTTAAAATATCATTTTTTGTTTAAATCAGGATTATGATTTTTTTCCCACCAATGTCACATTATTGACATTTAGTAGTAGAAGCCACGCTCGGTATTGCGATTTTTTCCTTTCTTTTTACTTTTTTGCTGATTGGCTCTAAGACTAAGGATTTTGGAATTCTAGTTTCGTTTGGTAGAATGGTTCTTTGCCAGAATTTTGATATTAACTTTATTTATTGCTTATTTATTTTAAAGATATCTTTTTTATTTTTTAAATGTAATACTAATTACATTTTTATATCTGAACTTAAAACATTATAGGATAGTTGCTGAAGAATTAATAAGATAATTGAAAACTTCTAAAGCTAGTAAAAAAAATTATAAGTATGATAAGATTCCAACAAGAAAAAGACTATACCTTACTGATTTTATTAAATTTGTCTAGCAAATGTAAATGAGAAATATAAGAATTATATTCAGTTGGAGGAAGTTTTTTAATTAATATACAAACGAAATTATTTTTTATAATTTTAATCCACTCTTGTGCACAATTGTACACTGTACACAATTACTAGTTACTTATTTAATCAGTATGTCATCAGTCAATGTTACATCATTCTTCGTTACATAAGTACGTTATATCATTTTAAAAGTTGTAAAACATGGGTAGTTATTTAGGCTATAGTACCTAAAAAAATGATTACATATTCTTTTGTTAAAAGTAGTGAAGATTCAATTGTAAGTAAAGTTTTACTTCGTATACTTGTTGCATCTAAGTAAAGCAATTAATGTTCATTTAGGAATGCAATTGAGTTTTTTCGGACATATTTTCAATTTCATTTAACAGAATGATCTGTCATCTCTTATTTGTATACTCTAAAATAATGATATCAATATCATAATATAAAAGGAAAGAGAAAATTAGATCTTAGAAGTATGGTTAAATGTATAAAAAAGAATATTGCCGTCATTTTATGTATTAAGAAATGTATACCGATATATATATATATATATCCGTACACGAAGGTTCACTGACCAATGGGAACAATGGAAATTGGAAAGTCACCGACCTCCGGCCGCGCGGTTGGTGTTGTCATTAAGACATTGACCTCTCATCTCTGAGACCGGGATTCGTTTCTCATGCGGGTTTCAAGATGGTAGACGATCCGTAATGGGCAGGTTTTCTCGGGGTTCTCCCATTTCTCCTGCACTGCTCCCACCATACTTTCTCAGTCTTTCTCTCCGACTGTCCTCATTTCCGTGGGATAGCACAATGGACCTACAGGTCGCGGTGCTTGGCTTCCTTGCCACCCATATTAACCACAATCAATCAATCACCTACCTCCGCCAAGGATTGACCCTGCAGATTATCCATTTCTTAGCTTTTTTATTGCTTTGTAAATTGTAGTATGCACGTTAAAATTAACATTATGTATATATACTGTACATATATAGTAATAAATTATAAAGAATGGAAAAAAGTAAATATAAATAAAAAAAGTAAGTAAAAATAAATAGAAATTCAAAGATAACAAAAAGAGTAAATTGGCTATATGAGTGAAAGCCATCTACCGTTTAGGAAAAGTCCCACGTGTGGACTAATTGTTGCTGACGGGGAGGCCTCTCGCAAACAACGCAGATACAGTCAAAAGGCAGTTTCTAAACCACATTCAGTCTTTTTAAAGGCATTTTTGATAATCTGCAGAGATAATAGATGCAGTTTTGTTTTTATGTGTGCAATTCATTGTGGAAGTTCTGCTATCTATTATCCAAACTTAATTATCATCTATTTGTTTTTTAATATGGGCGAGCATTGTTTTTAATAGTTTTCTAAGATTAAATTAGCTTTTTTGAGATGTGATTTGAAAGGATTGCACATCATTCTGAATTTTTGTGGGTTATAAATTTTGAGGTTCAGAAATAAAAAAGTTTTAATTCCTTCTTATTTTTGTAATTATATATTTGTGTAAAATAAAAGAAAAAAGAAAAAACGAGAAACAAAACATAATAATAGCATAATATTCCTTTACAGCTCTATAATCCAACAATCACTATAATCATGTAGTTGCATCCGTAATTACATTCGTATGCAGTAATGAAGCTATATTATCACACTACGTTTTAAATTTATATTGCTATATATTACTAATTCAGTAATCTAGTGAAATTTAGATTATCTCAGTCGACCAAACATCATGGGATGTTTGTTTGACGATTGGCATCAACTACTTAATTCATTTATATACTTATGACTTGATTTAATTACATACAAGTATATACATACATATTTAATATACATATCAAATATACTAAAAGTAGGCAATATTCTTTTCTATTACTAATATTAAAATGTAACATTAGTAACATCAATTTAATTTAATGTAACAGAATAACTTTTATTTAAAGAATTAATGGATAGTTTGATGGTCTTGTATATTTATTTTTTAATTGAATATTTGTCTTTTACATTTGTTGCACAAGTCATGTTTTATTCGAAAAAATTTATTAATTTGGAACTAATAACATCAGAAACAATAAGAAATTGAACTATAAAGTAGCTTGTTTTTGTTAAATAGTAAAAGTTACTTCTAGGAATAATAATATTAATAATTATTATTAAAAGAAGGAGCCATCCACATCTTATTAAATTATTCCAAAAAAAAATAAGACCATCTGTTCAGGACGAAAATATATTGATTGGAGCAGAGTTTTGCGTCTCCCCTCTTATCAACCGATTAACCCCTGTCATGAATTAACCCCACATCACTGCAAAGTTCACTAAGCTTCAGGAAACATTATAAAACTTACACATATTATATCTAACTGTACACGTATGAACTTTACACACATAAATAGCAATTGAATTTGCTATTTAAAACCCTCTAAAGTAATTTCTTCTTTTCAATTTTCTACTAAAACTGTTTAGTTAAACATAGTCATCTATTGATCTAAAATATCATTACAGTCATTAGACTATCATTAGAAAAGCCTAATTCGTTAATATTAAACTTAATGAAGCTAACTTTGTCATATAAGTTGTTGATATCATTTCCAATTAAGTTCATAAAAAGTAAAAAGTTGTAACTGCGTATTTTAAGTATATGTCTGATACTTCAATTGTTAATTCAAAACAGCAAAAATCACATATGTAAGAATTAGGATGTATTCTTATTAGTCAAAAATATGGAAATCTTTTTTTTTTTTTTTTTTTTTTTTTTGAGGCATTAATTAAAAAAATGTTGTTTAGGATCAATAAATAGACGATATTGTGTTCGTAGAAGAGTTTTTGCTGTTTTTGCACCATTCAAAGTAGAACTCTTTGATACTGAATAAAACATTTGTAAAAACAGACTACTTGCAAATATTCATAAATGAGGAACTCAAAACAATTTGTTCTGATCAGTCCATCTCATGAGGTTTTCGTTTAGAGTAGGTTTTAATATCGGATTATCTTATGTATACTTTGTCGTTTTTCATAATTTATTCGTTCGATATTTAACATTTTGAAATTCTTAAAAGAATCTTGTCTTAAATAATATTCATTTTCCTACTTACATTATATAGTTTTTGGTCTACTTCAAACTTTCCATAGTTCATTGTAATTATGTAATATTTTTTTTTTGAGGTTTTGAAGTTTCTATGTGTAATATATTGTGACTGCTTATAACATAAATAAATAAATAATAAATAAATAAATAAATAAATAATTCTGATGATAAAATTGCTAAACTTGTAGAAATCCAATTTTAAGAAATAAGCTATAAACTTTAGTCAATAATCGATTTCTCGTTTAATTCCTGCATATAAAAAAAATAAAAAAAATAAAATAAAATAAAACAAATCTGATGCTTTGGAAAATCAATAACAATATCTTCGTTTTCATTGCAGAAGTATAACCTAACCAAAATAAGTTTATTCAATGACTGATGTTTTTTGTTTTTTTGTTTTTTAAATAAAACTCGTCAATAAATGAGTTATTCTGGGTTTTTTTGTTAAATGAAACAGATGTTAAAATAGCAGTTTTTAAAACTGTAAACAAAAAAAATCAGTTTTTGTAAATTGTTCAGCAAAGATATGAGATTTCACGTCGAATTATTTCATTTGGATATCATCGGAATTAGAATGATGAACTTCAATCATTATTTAAAATTTTTGATAGCGATTTTAAAAAATGGCGTTATGAAAAAATTTTCAGATGTATCTAAGCAGTAATCCATTAATGCAGTGTAAAAATGGGAATCGATCCTAATAAAAGTTAAAATACGAAATTCTAAAAATGTTTATGCTTAATTTGCACGAAGTTTAATTTTTCATGGAAACTAGCTAATAACAGAGAAAAAGTTGTCATAAACCTAAAAGATGGAATTTTGAAGGTAAAACAGTGAACCTTTCCATTTCCCTCAATCGAATACCAATTTGAATTATAGCCGCTTATAGTTTTATTTAACAATTGAAGTGATGATTCATCTGACGAAATTGGCAAAAATATTGGCGATTTTTTTTTTTATATATATTTATAAGGAAATAATTCTCTTAGTTATTAGTTATTATTTTCTTTGTTTTAGTTAGCAATTGTTGATGGTCTTAATTTCCCAAGAATTTTGATTATCAAAATAAATGGGATGCCATAATTAACATAAATAAATGAATAACCTAATTAGTTTATAAACGAATCCACATTAAGCATGTATCTTTGGGTAAATTACATCCATAATATTTAATTATTAAATATTACAGCCAAAAGGTATTTTTGATTATGTTAAAATGAAATATAATAAAGTAATAATAATAACGCTCATGAGAAAAACAAAAGTTACTTTTTTGAAAAACCTTCTTAGAACAAAAGAAATTTTAGAGGTTATTTGTAAACATCCTCTCTTCTTTTCCGATGGAAAAAAATATTAATTCGTATTTGAAAAACAATTGCAGTCGTATCAGTAATATATGTCATTCATGAAATATTAACTTTCTTTTATAGTAATACAAAAAAAATGTATGAATTTACATTTTAATCTTCGAATATTTAGTTTAAGGATTGTTTTGGTCAAAACTAAAATTTATATTTTTTTTTTTGTTTAGACTGTCTAAGAAAAGTCCTAAGATTAGAGTTATTTCATCAATCATGATCGGCACTATATTAATTTTATTATTATTATTTTTTTAAGAATGTAAAATGAATTAAATTAAACTGATTACATTATTCAGAAAATTATTCTTTTATGCCAAAACAAAGATTATTTATATTATCAAATAAAAAATATTACTAAATAAAAAAATTGAGGCTCGTAAAACGGCTTCTTTCAGAATTTAAATAAAAACTATTTAAATGGATATTTATATTTTTTTAGGCTGCTTATAACCTAACTGAAGATCTGTTGTAATATTTTTTAGTATTTCTTATTAATTTTCATGTAATTAAATATTTACTTTTCAGAAGCTTCATGAAAGATAACAGTGACATTCGATTTATTTTATAGTGTCTTGAATTTTAATTTCCCAGCGGCACATTTATTACAGAACGATTATTTATATAGTAAAAAAAAAAAAAAAATCATGGAAAAAAAGAAAGAAAATTCTGAGTTTTTAAAGGATTTACAAAGTAAATACTGTCAGCATAATATAATTAATTGCTTTTAGTAGATATTGTTTTAATAACCTCAAACACGGAGAAAAGTTTCAAAACTACATGCTTTTGAAGAAATTATCCACTGGTTCGAGTTAGCCGCCGTTTCGTCAAACAAGACTTCCCACAATGCAATTTTCCTGTTCGCACCTGCGCTTGAATTAATAAAAGCTCCTGTGAATTAATGGATCTTAATTAATTAGATTAATTAAAATCTCAGATATCATTATTACAATAACAAAAACACGAACTCTATTTCATATATTTCTTTACAAGAAACTACCAATTTGTACTATATATTATATATACTCATATGTATAGTACAGATATATACTATCTAATTCTAGAAAAGAAATACATGGATATTATAAATTAAATCATTTAAATGATTACGATATTTCTATCTTTCTTGTGTTAATAACTTAAAAACTCTGAAACTGATTTAATTGCTACTCGGCTGATTTAATTGCTTTTACATTGGCTTAAATTGAAACTCCTTTTATTTTAATGAACATGAATATTTAAAAGAACTTTGAGAGAAAAAAAAAGCAAGAGAGAATGAAGCTTTTTTTTTCATTGAAATTACCAATAAAGTAGACATTTAACTTTAAGCAAGTACTGTTTTATTTTATTTGAATTGCAAATTAAAGAGTGTAGATAATTAAGAAACAAAAAAAAAAATGACTTCGAGTTTTATTCAAATAAAAACTACTTTTCTATTTTAGTTTTAGAAGTTAAGAGCTGAAACTAAATCAGTTTCCTTTAGTAATTTTTTTTCTCTTTTCTTTTTTTGTTTTTTCTTTTCTTTGTTCTACTTGTTTAATTTAAATTCCTTATAGTGTTACGTAACATAGAATGGAAGTTCATGGAAACAATATTAAAAATGTTCATTCAATATTAAAAATATAATACAAAAGTTTTTATTACAATCGATATTTACAAAAGTTAGAATTGCTTAATAATGTTTTCGGTAAAGATTTCTAATATTTCAAATGAAAACCAAGGCTACACAAGAACAAACAATAATGCTTTTCGAGTTTTATCATCAGAGGGAATCGAAAACGGCCGATTCGTGCTTTTTGGAACTCATCAGCCCGATCTACCCTCCCCAGAAAGACGTGAACATAAGTGGAAGTCACCCTCGCACCCCACTTGTTTATTCTTGGACAGCTTTGGTTTTCATTTTTAATAATTTTTCTGCACGTTAAATTTATTTATTTCTAATATTTCGTTTTAATAAATCCATTTAAAAGATAATTGTCAAGAAGGAATTATAATTCGAATTTAATTAATTAGAAAAAATACAAATTCTGACATGAATTTTATAACATGCTACTTTTTTTTGTCTAGTACAAAAAAAAAATACTTATTAATAATCTCGTATGTTAAACTATTTCTTTATTGTGTTTTGAAAACTATTAATGAATAAATTGATAATCATTTTATTATCGTTTTATCTGCTTTCATCAAACTTAAACCTAAAATAATATCATTCATTTACTGAAAAATACATGGTTTGTTTTTTTTTTCCTTTTTATTTCTTCCTATTTCTCTCTCTTTCTCTCTCTCTCCCTCTCTTCTGTCGTTCTGTGTTTGTTCAGTCATGGAAAGAAATACGATACCTTCTTGAATTAAAAGCTTAAAAAAAAATCCACAATTTTTTTTTTTTTTAATTTAAAAAAAGAGAAATTCATGGACTAACCTTCCACCGGCGTCAATGAATTTTCGCAACTCACTAAAGAGAAACCAACACCCCAAAACTATTGATAAACATCAATTAATAAAGTATTACTAAGTGAGTGATAGACAAAAGCTTGAAATAACTGTTCAAGATGGCAAGATGATGTTAAAACTTGATCTCATCCATTGATAAAAAGATCAATCTTTATTAAAATATTTTTAGATTTTTTTTTTTTTTTTTGTAAATACTTATAGTATGAATTAGCTCAATTTATATTAAAAGTTTTCATTATTTTGATAGAGAAATTTCTTCAAAAAAGCAGTTAAAGATTTTGAGTATACAATATACAAATACAATCTGCATGTATTCCTCAATCCATAAAATTAGGTAAAGTAAATTTCGCTTATAGATCGATTAATTGAAAGAAAAAAAAAAGATAGGAAATCAAACATTAAAAATTATGCTGTTTTTTTTTTATAACAGCTTGTACGATAATTTTTTACAGTCCAAATATGGCTCTAACTAACTAACTAACTAACTAAATAGATAAATAAATAAATAAATAAATAAATAAATAAATAAATAAACATACATTTTTATAGCTTAGGATAAAGTTTTTTTGTGTTGTTATTATTTTTTTTTTTTGGCATTTATATAAACCAATTTAATTCTCATTCTTATGGACGGTTTTTCCAAATAATCCTAAGCAATTAAATCCAATTTAATCCAGTTGCGACAAAGCTAATATAGATTGAGAATTCTTTATCCGAAATGCTTCGGACCGGAAGTGTTTCGGATTTTGTATTTTTTAGGATCTTGGAATATATTTGCATCTGTTTAAACGGACAGTTTTGGGATGGGGCCTAAACCTAAACAGCATATTCAATTTCTTAATTGAGGTTATACATAAATCTTGAAAATTATTAAAAATTTATATAAAACTAATTTTGTATGCGTACAGATACAGGTAATGACTCTATTAAGGTTACACAAAAAAACATGAAAATGATCACTGCTTACAAAAAAAAGATAAATTCAATGTGATAAACATGACGCACGCACACACGAAGATGTCGCTATGACGGCTACTGACAACAAAATGGCGCCAAATTGTAGTGCGCCAAGTTAGCACTCAAAAACTTTCGGATTGTGTAGGTTTTCGGATAAAGGATTCTCAACCTGTACTAATATTAATTTAAAAAACTGGCCGTTAGTATGTTTTCTACCTCTTTAATATTCTTTACTTAACAAAAAATAAACTTTTTTTTAATCTCAGAATCTTTCTGTTTCCCATATTAATAACCCAATTGGGGAAAAAAAAATGTTGAATTATCTTGAAGTTAATGTTTTTAGATTTTCTACACTGATTCACACAAAATTAGACTTCTAAGATCCTGAGAATGAAGGAATTTCTTGACATCGAATTTGTTTACGAGCGTGATATGAAAACGTAGCCTATATCTTTCCTTTAGTTACATCAATATATCAAGGAACATCAATGTCATTCAATTTCTTAGTTATCCGTTGTTTTCGTTCAACTTTTTACAATAACGCCAGTAAGTAATGAAAATTTGTAATAAAGTGAGTAGTGACTTTGAAGATAATTTAAAACTAGTGTTTTAACAATTTAGAAGTAACTGTAACAATACATAAAACCTATGACTCATAAAAGAGATAGAAAAGATAACGAAGATAAAAATTTATCTTGAAAGCTGAAAAGAAATAAGGACTTAAATTAACAAACAACTTTCATAAACTCAACGAATTATTAATTCATAAATAACATCACATCACCCTTAAAACATAAATAAAATATTTAAAATATGTTTTATAACGCACATTTTCAGAAACAGTATTCGTCTTTCCTTTATCAAGCCACATAACAGAATAACAATTAAAATAACAAAACAGGATAATTAAGCATTACTGATTTAACAAAAATATGTAACCTAACACAATAATAAAAACCACATCATCATTCATAGAATTACAAACAATAATCCAATATATTCTCTATAATTAACGAATTATTTTGGTGTCGAATTAAGGCTTACTGAAATATGAGTTATAAAATTATCTTTCTGTATGTTAGTGTAAATTTAATTTCTAATGTATAAAAGCAGCTGAGTAAGTGAAATAAATTTAGTGAAATAACCAATAAATATTTCTTATTTAACTAAAATCCTTTTTCTCGCTCTCCAAGTAAGCATTTAAGTAGAAATATTTTAATATCTCCGATACAATCCTTCTGATAAGACCTGTGATATTCTCTCTGAGAGAAGTGTCTTATGGAATGTCCTCTCACCTTGCTTAGTCTTTTTCTTTTCTCTTTCTTCGCCTATCTTGGAGATATTTCCCCCCCCAGTGATCAGATCAATCAGGGAAATAATATCATTCCCTCCATTGAACGCAAGGGGAGGCGTGAGGGCGCCAGAGTGAAGATTGTTTTTGCCCAGCAACGGTTTGTAATCACACCTCAAAACACAGACAGACATACAAAAGGACATTCAGATCATATTTTTTTGATTTTAGCGCATTCTCTTATAGCGTCTTCTGATTTTTCCTAGCAAATTAGCGAGAAATAAACTTTATCGAATTAGACAAAATGCATTGATAGTGGAATCATAGGAGTCAAAATTCCGTACACCCAAGTATTTAAGTATTTAGAAAGATATTTTTCGTAAATTATTTACCTTAAGAAAAAAACTAATTAAAGCTCATAATTTATTAATAATATCACATCAATGCATCAGATAATTACTATTGTTATTATAGTAGTTTTGTTGATTAGCAAGTTACTACAAGTTACAATAATCAGCAGCTTTGTTGATGGCTAGCCAAGTTAAAACAAACTTTGGAATCATTCAGAAGAACTGTTATTAAATCTGATAAGACGACGTTGCCAGATCGATGTTGCGGAATTGATTGGTAATGTTTTTGACAAATCTACTTACAAAATAAGAAAATACTGACAGTATCTGAATTTCTGATCGAAAAAAAAAACAAAACAAAAAAAACAAAAACAAAGAATAATTTATATTAACCTAAAAGTTTTAAGTGAATATTCTGAACTCTTTTCCTGGTGCCAGAGTATTTTAAAACAATGTAATGAGAAGTTGCATCTTAAAGCGCTTGTAGTTGTAAGTTATATTTTTTAAGTTATTGAAGATGGAATCATTGTATTTCTTTCTTTCTTTGTTTTATTTTTGTTTTGTTGGAAATGCTTAAATCCTTTAAAACAAGCAATACTTTTTCTAACAAAAATTTAATGTTTATACAATGTTTAATGCAGCCCTAAAAATACATAATTATCAAACATATTTAAATATTATTCAATACATATAAACATCGATTATTCATCAATTTTGACTATAGATCGCTTTCCACTGTAGGATACATCATAAAAATAAGGATAATGTTGCTTTCTACTATAACATGCACATTAGTAACACTATCAGCTAATAATCACTCTTGGTTTTAATATCCCATAAGGTGCGGACAGACCAAGTTCCAACGTAAACCAACGCCAACACGACCGAGTTCGTTGGTGTTAGATTGGAAATGATTTTGATTTTGATAGAATGTTGTCGTCTACATCGGATTTAGTTTTGAATTGGAAATCGTTGGCAGTGGTTCGGTCATTTTACGCGGCAAGGTATTGAATTGATCGTCTCATAATATCGGCAACTGATGATGAATTATGTGCAAGTGTGGATTTGTAGTTGTGAATGCTTTACTTCAGAACAAAAAAAAAAAGCGTAAACCGAGACGCTGGTGGATGACAACACCATATAAAAATAGAAGTGCCTACAATACAAGTAATTTGCTGGATGAGCTTCGGAGTTCAACTGCAATACTCTGCCAAATATCTATCTTCTTTTTTGAGAGTTTATAATTTCTATTGCTAGATCCCATAATATAGGATTGTCCTGGTACAGTTCAATTAGTTTAAAACACAACTCATCGTCCCATTCCATATCGACACAAGAAATAAGCAATACGTCCAACACCAGAGAATACTTGCCAACGACTGAAAATGTTTTAACTCGTCCACACCAAATCACACATCTGTTTGCAGTACCGCTAAATGACCAAACCCAGGCTAACGCCAACAATCGCCTTGGAAACCATTGCCGTTGGAATGCATTGGGGTGCGTTTTGTAACGCCGTACACATCGATTCCAACGCATTCCAATATCTGTCCACATGTGCCTGGTATGCGTTGGAGCTTCGGTCTGTCCGCACCTGTATAGTTTCTTATTCTATTATTTGCTATTCACCTTCACAATTTTTGATTTCAGAAACATTGTATTATTCTGAAATATTTCAGAAATATTGTATTATTATTTTCAGGATTTACAATTATTTTCGGGAAAAATATAATAAATATATTTGTCAATAATTAATTAATTAGTAAATTAGTACTATAAAAAGAAAAGGCGATAGTTTTGCAATCACAGCTAATCCGTAGGTCGTTGATATGTCAGAGCCTAGACCTATATATTTGATGCCCCATGAGCCACGAAGGCTCGTACGGAAAAATCTTTTTTTAAGTACGATCTTCGAGCAATAAGGTACGGTACGCATTTTATGGAACGCAAGTTCCCATAGATTATCCTGGGAAAAGATACTGAGGTAGTTTCCCGTTACCTTTCTCAGGAAGCTATTAAGGAATGGCGTCAGACCCGAAGAGAAAGTGGAGAAGAGGCTGACAAACACAAGAAAGGAAAGGAAACATCCATGTCGCTATCGGGATTCGAACTCATGTTCCGACACGTCTGCCTCCTGGGAGGCAGCCGTCTAAATTACTAGGCCATGCCGGAAAGGCGGGAAATATTTAAATACCTATTATAATAAAAGTTTAAATGATTTCAGCGTGCTTATTGTAACAAAAGTAAATGAATAAATTAATTCTGTCTTTGATAATTTAAATAAAAATAGGAAACATGTGTAGTAGAAACTACTGTAGAAGAGTGGGAAAAGAAATGGAACCTCCATGACTTATACAAAAGCGCAATATAATGTTCTTCATCTTCTTTACTCCTTAAATAACGGTATTTCGAATTATCTAATTAGTTATTCTTCATCGGGTTGAAAAAGAAATATAATATTTCTTACTACAGGATTACATTGGAATAAGGTAAACAACCACGAACAATACAAGTATGAAATTACAATTAAAGAATGTTAAACATGAGATGGTGTATAATTTACAAAATAATTATTAATTGACAATCAATTAAGATAATTGATATTACAATACATGTTTACAATACAATTACATTGTTGGTATTACAATGAATAACTATAAACAAAAATAAACTTAAATAATAGATATGAAATGGCATACTTTGATATTATAAATCAATCCATTTTAGTTTTTTCTTCATTAAATACTTTTTAAAAATCCTAAGTAATATTCCAGAAACCTTTAAAGTTTTGTCTTTATTAAAGCATTATTTTTTGTATATTAACGTAATAGATTACTGTACTTATTATCACAGGGAGACACTAATTTAAGATGCAATTATTTAAGAGCTTTAATGATAATATAAACATGTGTTTTAGGTCATTTTTTTTGGAAACTGGAGCTTATGAAGCTGAAAGTCGAGGCTCGTGTTTTCTTATTTAAGAGTTTTCATCCTATTTAAGAGACAAAATAAGGTCTAAAGATTTACAAGAAAAATTCGCACTTAATTTCGCAACATCGATCTGGTAACGTCTCCTGGTAACGTAAACTGTTTTTAAGAATTGATCTAAAAAGTATCATTATCTTATTACTATTATCATTATCTTAAGCTATCTTACATAACAATCATTATTTTGTTACTGTTATCATTATTATTTTACTATCGATTATCGTTATCAAGTAAACGCCTTACATGACGTTTACTATTTCCCTGGATTTTCTGGAATTTCCAAAGTATTTTTTAATCTTAATTTAGAAATGACAATAATTAAATAAAAGGAAATTCCTAGATAATTTGAAACAATTATTTACAGCAAAAATCACGGAGAAGCAATTTCTGGAAAATATGGTTATCTAAGATTAAAATCTATGAAAAATAAATCTAAACTTTAACTTGTGTAAAATTTAATAGAAAGGAATCAAAAGGGCCATACACACAATATAAAAAATAGCAATATCTATGGTTTTAATAACTCATCTTAATCCCTTAAATTGATTCCTGTAATTATTGTTTTTAAATCTAATAGCTCATTCACTTTGTTAATAATTTCTGTAATTGTTGATATTGTCATTTAATATTTAAAATTTAACTATTTTTTACTAGGTGGTTCCACCAGTTATTAGCTTGTCCAATCACGGCTTATTATTATTTTGTATTTTATCATGCAGTCTGTATTTTGTTGTCATTCTACTTAAAAACGGCCGGCGAGCCCGGATCGAAACCGGTTGTATTGTTATTTTATTAATAGATATTGCTATTTTTTATATTGTGTGTATGGCCTTGTTGATTCCTTTCTGAAAAATAAATCTCATGAATGAATTTAATGAATGACAGAGAATTACTTACATATATTGTTTAAATTACTTAATAATTTATATCCGTAGATTAGATATTTGTATAATGAATAGAAGTAAACAAAACGTTCTTTTGAAAAGACTTCTTTTTAATTGCTTTTAGTCAAAGTAGAAATATTTAATCTTTGGATGAAATATCTAAAATCTTTTATTATCTTTTATTTAAAATTTACTTTGTTGTTCGAGAAGACGATGTTCAGTCGACATAGTTTAAAAAAAGCCTACGAAGTTTAGATTTGTTTTCATTAACTTCCTAAATTTCTTTCTTAACTTCCTTAATTCAAACAACTTGAAAAATTCATTGTTTTTTATTGTGTTTTCTAAAAATAGTAACGGTTTGTTTTGTTTTGTTTTAGTGCCGATGGCAATTATGAAGTTCGTTACAAGTCCAACGTGCTTATTTACCCTACTGGCCAGGTGTTGTGGGTACCCCCGGCAATTTATCAGAGCTCATGCACCATCGACGTCACCTATTTCCCTTTCGATCAGCAAACTTGCTTGATGAAGTTTGGTTCGTGGACGTTCAATGGCGACCAAGTGTCCTTAGATCTGTACAACAATAAGAATTATGTCGATCTATCCGACTACTGGAAGAGCGGCACGTGGGACATTATTGACGTGCCCGCATTCCTCTCCACGTACCACGGAAACCCCAAGGAGACTGACATCACGTTCTACATTAGTATGCGTCGCATGACACTGTTTTACACGGTGAATCTTATCCTTCCGACAGTACTTATTTCTTTTCTATGCGTGCTCGTGTTCTATCTGCCGGCTGAGGCGGGTGAAAAAGTGACCCTGGGCATCTCCATCTTGCTGTCCCTGGTCGTGTTCTTGCTGCTCGTCTCCAAGATCCTACCGCCCACCTCGCTCGTGCTCCCGCTGATTGCCAAATACCTCCTCTTCACTTTCATCATGAACACAGTATCCATCTTGGTGACCGTGATCATCATCAACTGGAACTTCCGCAGTCCCAGGACGCATCGTATGCCCAACTGGATCAAGGTCGTGTTCCTCAAGTACCTGCCCATCTTCCTATTTATGAAGCGGCCCAAGAAAACGCGCCTGCGGTGGATGCTCGACATGTCGAACATCGGAATATCACCGGAGTATGGATCGCCCGAGCTGGGCCCTTACAACGTGAAGAACCGCATTGGAGGTGTCATAGAGCTGACCGAGATGCATCATCCAAACTGCAAAATAGCCCGAAGGCCGTCAGAGCGGGATCTTCCCCGCAGAGACAGCGAAAGCTCTGATACCGTATGCATGACCCCAGAGGCGGTCAAAGCCACAGAGGCAGTTGAGTTCATTGCTGAACATCTACGAAATGAGGACGAATATATTCAGGTAAGAACATTATATTTCTTTATCATTTATTATCTTTAAAAAGGAGTTCGTTTGACCTCTGAAATTAGAAAAACATAATTTCTTTATGTTTTGTGCACGGGAATTGCCGATCATATATTGATTTACTGTTCTTTGTTGCAATGCTACTTCATTAATATGTATGCGGTTAGGTTTAGAAAGTAGAAAAACAGATTACGTGTTCAATTTTTGAGTGTTGTTTTCTTTCAAACATTGCTGACTCTTGAATTTTAGAAATGTTTTGATCATTTAAGTGAAAAATTTCTGAATATAAAATATATCAAAGTTGAATTAAGACAGTTGCTTCAGTACAGCAAACACTAAACAATAAATCAATAAATAGATGCTTTCACATAAATCTTATTAAAACATAAAAATATATGTTTTATAAAATAATGCAATAAATTTTCAAGTGAAGTTAATAAAAAATATAATTATTAAAAACTAAAATATTTTAATATTTTACAATATTTTTTTGATATAAATTACGAATTGTAATGATTAAAAATTGCTTTGGATTAAATAAACTTTTCTTTGCTTCCTAAAAAAAAAATACTCTTTATGTACTATTTCTGAATTAAAAAATGAAATAAAAATATACGTCCAAAGCAGTTGAGATAGACTTAAGCCACATTGGCCACTTTAAGTCTTAAAGAATGAGTAAATATTACTTTGGGATTTCATGTGAAGTTGAGAACAAGAATCACTTTAAAAAGAGATTAATTTTAAACCGCATTAATTACGATAGCATCAAAATTAAAAATCAAATAATTTATTAAAGTACAAATAAGATCAGTTCCATTTTAACGGCAGTTTCGGACATTTGACTGTTCTTCCTAGACTGATAAAGCTTAGATATCTTCATGTGAATAATTTATTAACTCAAGTTAAAGCAGTTCCTGCAGCTGCAGAAGACTGATTTGTAGTTTTAGGAGGTTAACATCAATATACACAACCAATATACACTCACTATATTACATCCCTTCCTCCTGCGGACAGTTCACAGCATGAATGCCATCCCTGTATGTACCGCGGGTTCTCACTTTCTCAATTTCAATTTCACTCATAAATTGTCAATAATGCAAAATAAACACTATGAGAAATATCTCTTGTCGTTTCAGTATGGCCTAGTGGTTTAGGCGAAGGCCTCCCATAAATCAGAAGTGTCAGAACCTGGGTTCGAATCCCGGCAGCAGCATGGATCTTTCCTTTCCTTTCCTGAGCTTGTCAGTCTCTTCTTCACTTTCTCTTCGGGTCTATAGTCATTTCCATAAGGGCTTCCTGCGGACGGGAACGGGAAACTCCCTCAGAATCTTGCCCCAGGATATTCTACGGAAACTCCTGAGTTCTATTGAATGCGTATCTCCGTGCTCGGAGATCGCACTTGATGAGAGATAGGGAAACATGTCTTAGTGATGATTTGCATTATTTTTTAAATTACATTTAATTTTAAAGACAAAGTACTAGAATTGCCATTTACAAAAAAAAAGGCAAATACGTTAATATCGAAATAAACAGATTTATATATTTCAAATTTCACATTTTGAAATATTTTGTTAGGACTTTTCACAAATTAGTTTCGTTGGATAAAAGAATAAACTTTTAAAAATAACTTCTAATCTTGATGTAGTCCATTGCGTTTCTAAAAAACATTGAAAATTTATTTACATAGGCGGCATTGTTTTCACCATGTGTTAGTTGTGTTGTGTTGTCTTGTCTTGTTTTAAAACAGTCGCCCCTAGAAATGTTCAGATTTGAAATTCTATCAGACAGTCAGTGGCTCCTCATTGAAAGTTTTTGAAATTAAATTATTTATTTATGCTTTTTTTCTTGTTATAAAATTTTTATAAATATTACTTAATGCTTTAATATTTCAATTCAGTGATACTGTATACTATTAAAAAAATTCAATTTACAAAATTCTGCAAAACTTTGGCTCAACTTGCGAAAACAATGGTAAGACTGAAGGGTAGTGTAACGAAATGCTTGACCACTGTTTCCACATGAGACAGAACTGTTCATTTCACGGATCTATCCTTGCAGAACTGAGATCGAAATTTTCAAGACTTTAAATGCATACACTACTCCTTCATTCACCCATTATCAACATAATCCAGGTTAAAAAGAAAGTTTTTCAAATATATTTTTTTGTATTGCTCTGGGAAATCAATATTATTGGACTACAAAAATATTTTTTATTGTAAAGTTCGATGCAGCAAAGGATAAAGAAAAAGAAATCATATTTTAGCTTTTCTAGGTCGAGTTGATAAAGCGTGAGTTCTTGTACTTCATTAGTTAGATCAAAAAATGGAAAATAGCTTTAATTCTACTTTTCCAATTAGGAGATTTCAGTTTCAATTTGATTACGAATTTGCGGGATCATTAAGCTACTTGCAAAAGAAGAAAAGAAATCATCCTTAAACATAAAACAAGATTCCGCATGTAATAGAGTTTCTTTGGAGAATTCTCGTAAATGCCGGAAAATTCTGAAAAACAAAAATATTAAATAGTCGGGTTTGCATTGATTTTATTACATTCTTTTCAATGAAGAAAATTACAAATCTCAGAACAGTGAAAACAGACTTTATATTTTTCACTCAAGATAACAAACATAAACTAAGGCTATATCAACATGAAAAAGTCAAACTAGAATATTTACTTTTAATGGCATTTAATGGCATGGTTATTTTACAAAGATTACTAAAACTTCTTAAATATTCGAAACCTTGAAGTTCAACTATTAGAATAATTATATTTCAGGGAAAAAATCCAGACATGAATAATTTTTATAATTACAAAACAGTGTCTCAATAAAATATAATATTTTCAAGCTATAATAATGCTCTATTGATAAGCTTTCAATGATTCTGATTAGAGATTATTGATATTTTGGTTAGAGGATATTGAATATTTATTGGAATCTTAATTAGATCGAAAGGATTTAGTTTATTATATAAATCCTATATTCATTATAAACACAATTGCTTTATTTACCGGCGACTAAAAGATCTTATGTTGTAATAATGATCCTGCTAAAGCTCATTTCCTCTCCAACTAGTGTAGTTTATTTTGCATTTCTAGTTAGAAGATGCGCTTTAATATTTTCTGCCAAAAATTCCAGAATTCATATTGGATTCACAATTACCCCATAAGAAAAAAAAAATACTGAAATATTTAGAAATTAGAGTTTAATTAAGACACTGTAATAAAGAGAGTATCTGCAATAATATAAATTAACAATAATTATAAAATGCGATAGATATTCAAATCCCCCCAAAAAATAACTTATGATTGTTGACAAAATGTAATTCTTTTTTAATGTAGTTTTTGTATCAGATTATTTTGTATAAATCTGTATGTTTTAGAAACAATAAACATAATTTTACTAATTTGAATTAAATCAATTTGGAATACTTATAAAGAAGTATTCGGCTGGGATCATTAGATTCGAAATTTAAAGATTTTAAATAAAAAATAAAAAAATGAATATAAAACTGATTGTTTAACCTTTCTTCTTCTTATTATTATTATTATTATTATTATTAAAGAGAAGATCTAACAATTATTTATAAATCTGATGTGATCTTTGAGAATTTAACTATTTATTTTTACTAAACATTATTAATTGAATTAAATAAGTACTTTCATTTTTTATCGTAATTATTTTTAAAATTCATATAAAATGAATAGTAATAATTCCAAATCAAGAAGTATATTACTTATGAACTTCTATATGTTTTGTATTTTACTTAAATTTTATTTTATAAATTAATCATTCTTATTTTAATGAATTTTTTTTGTCTTTTTTTTTTCTCTTTCCAGATCCGAGAAGATTGGAAGTATGTCGCTATGGTCATTGATCGTTTGCAATTGTACATATTTTTCGCCGTTACTTCGGCGGGTACCATTGGTATTCTAATGGATGCCCCTCATATATTTGAATACGTAGATCAGGACAAAATCATAGCAACGTACGGGAGCGGTTGAGCCTTTAACAGGCAAAAGCCACTCCTTGTAGTTTCTAAGTAATACATCGCGTCACCTATATCTACACAGGTAGCGCTGTATATCTTTGTTGGGGCATCGTCATCTATTGCTGCGTTATTGTCGCGGAGTGCGGAAGAGTGAACCAATAAGTAATAATAATAATATAAAAAATTATTAATAATAATTTTAGAGACCACGGAGGGTTGTGCGCATGCTCTTGACGTCACAGAATTCCATAGTTAAACCTGTGTCTCGTGCTGTCGGCGCCGCATGCGTCCGGGAGGCCCCTAACACCCCCGCCCGGTCAGAGATCCAATGGCCAGGAGGGAGTAACATTATCTCAGAGCCTTTTAAAATAATAATTGATACTAAAATCCTAATATAATTACTATTAATAATAATTACTTCTAACAGACTGTATTTTGATTGTGTCCATTTTTTGTTTCTTAGCATACTGGCTCCTTAGTTTTCAGTTCTCACTCCCCCACTGCAAAAATAATAAATCAATCTCCGCCATTGATCGACTGTAGTCATATTCCGTTCCCAGTTTTAATCCAAATCCAGAACTGGAATAATGTAGATCAGTTGCTGCACTTGATTACAATTTTGTAATAGCATAATGTGTAGCGGTAAGTTTTTAAAATCAGCAATAAAAACATCCTAGAAACGAACAGAAGTCCGAAGGGTAGGGGTTCCACTGCCCCTGAAAAATAACGCGTTCATAACAATTATATATAAAAAAAATATATTGACCTTTTTATATTAATATGAAAATACGGGGGATACATTTATTGTGTCGAAAGCAGATAACTATTAAACTTTTTTGTATCCTGTTTGGATTTGGTCAACTTTCTATTTGAAATTAAGAGATTCTTCTACTTACAAGAGCCAGAGCAGTTTTTAACTAGTAGGTAGATGTTTTATGACAGATGCAGCTAAAAGGATTGGAAAAACTCAGACAAGGAAGCAAACGAAATAGAACCTCATGTAGTGTTCGTAAATATATTTGTTAAATCAATGATTAGAACTATGATCTGTTAAGATTTAAAAATTTATCAACCTGTATACAATTCCTGGAGGCGAGAGGTAAAAAACAAAAATCGAAAACTAAAAATGTAATACCGAATCCAAAACAACAAACCCAAAAGTGTTTTCTTCTGTAGTCGGTAGGTGTCTTATCCGTCCGCTCGCTGTGTGACGCTCCAATGGTGAGGGCATCTTTGTCCCCCTCTTTTTAGGCCAAGTGCTTTCTCTCACTCATTTGGAGGCCACCGGCTGTTTCGGACCCCACAGGCTCTGACAACATCTAGAATCGATGCTGTTTTGGTCCCTTACATTGAAAAAAAAATGTCTTTTTTCCTCCAGAGGCCTCTTTTAAATCAACGAACAGCTGATGAGAGATAAGAGAGAGGAGACAGCGAAAGAGAGTGTAAAGCAAGCATCCAGACAGACAACAGACAGACAGACAGACAGGAAGTCAGCTAAACAATCAGGTTTAAATCAGAAGGCCTCAGTAGATTGCACAAGATCACCCCAACAGGTTATGTTTGACTGCCTGGTCCGATGTCGTATAGTAACCTTTCATCTTAATTTACTTTCTGTCCTGTTGATGACGCTTCCAGAAATTGGATAAATTCCTATTGTTCAAATTTTCAAACTTCCCTTTCCCCATCCCCTAAACCCAACACCTTATTGATAGTTGACTACGACTTCGGTCTAGGAGGTGACAATTTTTATACTCAACTTTGAAACCCGGACTACAATTACTTATTATATTCGTATGCGAACATGTTTTGAGGGAATTCTGTTGTGACTTCCATCTGTAATCTATCTTTTTAAATGCATTTTCTGTTAAATAGAATCATGTGAAATGACTACGGATTTTCTTCCTTAGATAACTGATAGACACTTAGTTTAAGTGAGTTTAAATATCTTCCTTTCTTAGCTGAGGACTACTATTTCTTAGATGACAATTTTATCAAGCAGTGGATATAGTCTAGACTACTCTGCAGCTCCATCACACAATGTATCATGTATAATGCAGTGTGAGATCAATATTTTTATTCACTGTTTCTTATTATGAATGACAACTATAAAAATTTTCATAATGAAAACTATTCTGATGGAATTCTTTGTCTTGTGAGGAATGGTCAAGTGTGTAAATGATATTCATTTCCTGTGTTTCATTTGCTTAGGGTGGGGGAGGGTATATAATGTCATTACTGTACTTTCTTTAGTATTTCATGATTTTAAGTATGTTTTCTTTTGTAAAGAAAGAACTAACAATTGTAAAGAACTGTATACATTCTTATGTATGCTGTACACTCTCAAAACATGTTCCATCATGATTCTCTAGTTCCAAGAGATATCTCTCTGTTAAGTGATCTGTGCAATATACTGAAAACAAATAGCAAATTAGAATTTTTTTAGATATCTTTTTTTTTTGTTTTCAAACTCTCTGTAAAGTAGCTGTACGGTATACACACACACAAACACACATAACACACACAAACACACAGAAATCCCAGCATTTATTAAACCTTTAACCTTACAAGATGTCCTACTCCCTTATATCGCTGTAGATTGTTATCACATAAAAAGATTTCAAAACAGTATTGTGTTGTCTTTCATTCGTTGACTCGTTTCTTTTGCTAATTTTGTTTTGTCTTTTCAGATATAGAAGAATGTGTAATAAGTAAATCTTTAATCATTGGAAATTAAAAAGGAAACGTTTATTTGAAAAAAAAAATATTTACCCAAGATGGCCTAAAACTCGTTTTTTTACGAGTGATTCACTAAATGGTGCAAAACTTAAAGACATAATTACTGGGGTCCTTGTGAGTAATACATAGAACTAAGTAAACACGTTTCAATACGAAACTTTTGCCATTGATTTTAAAGAACCACGCTACTGTGAATTGCGCTTATGTTCGCTTCATCTCCGCAGCGAAATTCAATCCAACAGGTTTAATCAGATATGTGCATTGTTATTGTTTTTAACATATGTGCATTGTTATTGTGCAAAATAATGTTAAAAAAGAATATTAAAGAAATTCTTTATAGAGCAATAAAAAATGACTTGTAACTTAAAGAAAAATACTTGAAAAGTTTTTGCAAGCATAGACTGCTTTGTATTGTGCATAATTTTTATTGATATTTTGCAGTGTGTTTCATGTTCTCAAAATCCTCTTTTTTGCTTAAAAGGATTGCATATTTAATACTGTATAATATTAAAAATTGGAGCCATTGTAAACATGAACTTTTTAATCACAAGGACCACAGCTATTAAAGTTCTTAAGTTATCTTCTACATTTTTCTGAGAAAATTATAATTTAAATAGTATAACAAAATGAAGTCCTAGTTGTCAGAGCTAATACAGAGTTTTCAGTTTGTCATATTTCTCAAAAATCTTAGTTGTATCTTGTTTCTTTGGCAGTTCACTCTTTTAAAACCTTTTAATCACATAACAAATTGTTGCTTACATGTTAAGAAAAAATATTTTATTTTAGATTACTGAAAAAAAAAGAAAAGATGACCAATATTAGATATGAGTTGTTTTATCAGTATTTCACTGCACTTATTTGCTTTTAAAAAATACTTGCTTCAAAGACAACGTCTGATGACGGTAATTCTGCCATCTTTTATATTTAAAGCAGTTTCTAAATACTTTCAGTCAGCAGTTTTTCATATTAAATGAAGATAGCTATCTCTTAAAAAATAAAAAACTATTTCCTTATTGAAAAGAAACGCAATATGCAGAATATATTCTTTCTAAACTTAGTACTTTTAATTGAAGCAATGCAAAGATATCTGGTATACATAAATCTTTAATATTAGCATAGTAATAATGAATCTAAAGCAATCTTCAATATTCATTTCAAAATCTTGAATTACTTTTCAAAATAAAAAACAAAAACAAAAAAAATCTGGAAATAAAACAATTTTAGCTGCATTTTATTTGTATTTGAAAATTAAGATGAAGAAAATCTAGAGAAAATATTTTTAAGTTTAATAAATGAGTAATCTTGGCAGAATAAATTTTACATGTTATTAGTTCTTAAAAATTGTTTTGTTTTGTTTTTTTGTTTTTTTGAAAAAAAAAAATCAAGTTAATTGTTGAATTATTTCTAAACAAAAATGTTAAATGAAAAAAAAAAAATCATTTGATAGTTTTTAAAACAGAAACTAAGGCTGCACATGAATAAACAACAATGCCTTTAGAGTCGATCATCAGAGAGAATCGGAAAGGCCATTTCGTCCTTCTTGGATCCCATCAGCCCGATCTGCCCTCCCCGATAATAAACCCTGAAAGGCGTGAACATAAGTGGAAGTAACCCCGCATTCGACAGTGACCCCCAAAAACAATAATAAAAAAAATAACTGCTATAGTACACCCAAAAGTCCTTTTTCGCAAACAAATATCAACGTTTCTGCAGCGAAAAATGATCGAATGATAGAAAACCTTACCAGTTTCAGGTGATTACAAGTACATGACAGTAAAAGGTTCATACAGCGAAGTCATGGGAAAGAAGAGTATCTAATTAAATAGTGAATGAAAGGAAAGCTGATTATATAATGTAAGAGTTAAAATTTTACATACTTGTTTTATTGATCCTACTCAGATGACCTTTATATAACAAAAAACGTCTTCATAGTGCTCTAACAAACTTTGCATTTTTTTGTTGTTTCAAAGTAAGTTGTATCTTCATCGTTTGCTCTTTAGTACACTTAAGTTTCATCTTTTCAACTCAGAACCGCTTTGCCTCAAGGATTTTAAATCACCATGGTTTGGGAATAGTTGACTGAACGGCTATGTATTAAAATCTTCTGCCTGTAGAAATTATGAGATCGGATGTGCCGTAGCCAGTGAAAGTTTTAACTTCGCTCTTGTTCCCACTTTACATTCAATGGATAAAAACCTCACTAGTTGGCGTCTGAATGTTAGTGAATGAAGATTTTTAAGAAATAGCTTCTTGCTTAGTCCAAATTTATAGAAAAATTCGGATAGTATCAAGGAAAAAAAAGCGATTCTTGTAAAAGATGAATAATTTAGCATACACATGGCTACTTTAAGCTGCTTTTACAATACATTGTAGCCCTTTAGAATGTTTTCAAACATTTAAGCTTACATTTTTAGGATTTAGAATTTTACTCCTTCAAGAAATGATTAGATGAATGCTTTTCTATTTCTGCTGCCTCAGAATAGATTATCGGTGGTCCTTCTTTTAGAATAAATGGGACGTTCAATAGAATGTGAAATTTCAGTGGCTATTGGTACACCGCACAGGCTTCTGAAAAGTAATATCATTTGAAAAACCCAGTGCCAAGGCAGCAAGATTCACAAAAAAAAAATCCCCATCTAGGGTTCTTGTGAATTACCAACCCATCTTTCAAGAAGATCACTCCAATTCTCTTTCGACTTCACGTCCGAAGCATCTCAAATACTTTCTTGCAAACTGATGTCAGCTTTTCTAACATCAAATGTCAGACAACTAAAATATAACACCAAAATTTGTAATTACTGGATTTTATTTATAACAAATTGAACAGTGTAACTACAAATATTTTATTATGTTATCTCAATGAAAAAAAGATCAGTTTTAAAAGTACTTTTATTATTTTTCTAGCATAAAAAATTTCCTGACTTATTAAATTTCTATTTTTCTTTTGCATTCACCAAAAGATTTTAAATTTGTCTAAAACTTGAGTTTATATTTAAACTTGATTGTTATTTTAAAGCAGCTATCTCAATCAAAACGAAAACTGTTGTAGACTCTTTCATTACATTTTTAAATCCTTACATTTTTAATAATTTATAATTTCACCCCTTCAAGAAATCATTAGATGAATGCTTTTATTTTTCTGCTTCTTCTGAATAAATTATGGGTGGTCCTTCTTTTAGAATAAATGGGACTTCCAGTAGAATGTGAAATTTCCTGAGAATCAAATCATTAAACTAATGATTAATTTATTATTTATTTCAGACACTGAGCTATTTTGGCTTTATTTTAGAAGCTTTAATAAATAATCACTTATTATATTTTCATTACTGTTGCTACTGTAAATATTTTGTTATCAGAGTGTCTATCTTGGATAATGCAAGAATTTTCAATTTAGGTCCTGAACAAATGGAATATCTCATGAAAAATGATAAATTTACCATCTTTTATTAGTAGACAAATCTCTAAAAGCATTCTAAATCAAATTTTAATATAGAGGTTTTTTTTAAAGAAATAAATAACTTTATTATTACGATATATTGCATTGTGACAAATTGTAAAATACTTTAATTACTTTCTATTAAAGTCACTTATCCTATTTAAGAAAAATATAAAAATACAAAGACATTTGGTGACTCAAAATGTTGCTGCACCGAGTGCTGTGCAATTATCTTGTCCGGGATATGGATAAGATATAGATATTAAATTAAATTTCTGTTTTTATTCGAAGATTATCTCTCATGAGAAGTCTCATACTTTAGATTCAAGAGACGATGCTCTTCCTTAATCGATACTTAAGAATAAATATTATTTGATATTTAAGGCAAATTTGAAAGCTGTTATTATTTCATGCAGTTTGAGAAGCAAAATTGTTGCTGAAATGATTAAACACATTCAGAGATGCATAATCATTGTCAAAAACAAACATTCGGTGCTTGACTGATTGTCAAGACTGTTCTTGAAATGGATCATTTATCATAAAATAAAAGATTTTCATAAGTTAATTCTTAAAGGCCCACTTCGGAATACATTACTAATGGCTTCCGATTGGTCTTTTGGATGATTTGCTTTAATTCCTTTAGGTTAAATGCACTTCCGTAAAGTTGGAACAGCGGGAAAAATTCCATAAAATTTTAATATGGAAGTATTTAAGAAGCATATCGGAAAGATTTCGTCGAAAATTAAAATAGCTTGTCAACGAATTTTGAAATTCATACAATTCAAAATTTTACTTTCTTCTTTTTAACTTCATTTACCTCATTTACTTCCTTTACATCAGCTTCACCATTAAAAGAAATATGATTTAATTCTTTTAAAGAATAATAATGATGTTATTTCTTTATATTACTTTTTAATTTATATATATCTTTTTTTTTTTGTTTTGAAAGTTCACAATGGTTAAGAAATTGGATTAGGTTATAAAGTATAGAGGAGACCGGGGCAGGTTTTCTCACTTTTTTTAAATTTTAATTATTGTATTTTTTTAATTACATTTTTGAAGGAGTTTTTGGTATATTTTACTCCTCAAACCTTGCCCTACAGCATTGTATAAGTAGATTTAATAATTTCATAAGGAGTTTTTGTGAAGGTAGTGTTAAATGCAGTCGTTTATCAGCGCAACGTGCATAAAACACAAAGTGCAAAGCGAACTTGACAAAATTTTGTCAAGAATATAATGAAATAACGAAAAATTAATGTAAATATTCTGACTTTGATAACTATTTTGTATTACAATAAAAATCATAATTCTTTGATACTTAGTCTAAGTCAAATTATAAAATTATTTATTGAAATAATTCAATATATTTGTTTGTAATATTATACGACCATGTGATTGAGGCCCGGGACATGTTTTCTCACTGAGAAAACCTGCCCCATGCGGTGTTGGAAAACTTACCCCGTCACCATATTTGAATTTTGTCCTAACCCTAAATGGTGAAGACGCAAGTTATTTAGAAAACAAACAACAATATATGCAGAAGAAACCCCTTTTTTAAACATATACACCAAGAGAACATTGAATATAACACAGGAAAAATTATTTTTAGTTTAAATAAAGGTGTGTAAAGTTTATTTTGAAGAAACAACAAAAAGTTTGAAAGAAACAACAAAAAGTTTGAAAGAAACAACAAAAAACGAAAGCACTTAAACAAAAAGAAACAATGAGGACGCTTCGTCAAGTGTTTCTTCACCATTCAGTCCAGCTAGAAGCGCGCTATACCGGTAGGCTCAGAAAATAAAAGACATTGGAAAACCTGCCCCGGTCTCCTCTATCATTTTATTTTGAAATTCAGTAATTTGACGTAGAAATATTTATAGCTATTTTTAATAATTATATGATACTTAATAGCTTATCCTTTACTTGTTCTTTTGTATTGAGTATTTATACTAAGAATATGTATCTGTTCAATAATGAACTCATAAAGTAATTATAATAAATGGAAATTAAATTTAAGAAATTTTATGTTTAGTTATAAGAGACCAAGAAACGGTTCTCTTAACAAACAGATGAATATTTTAATTTTATGGTTGAGAAGTTAATAAAATTCGAGAATACCTTCATAAGCAATACAAAATAGGTTTTAAAAAAAACTTTTTCTCTACCAGATTTATTAAAATTTTGCTCAAAAAATGAAATCACTAGTTTTAAATTTTAAATTTTAAAATTATTTAGTAATCTGAAGTAAAATCTTTTTTAATAACAAAGCCTACAGATGTCTTTCCGATTTGCCTTACTTAAATCTCAGAAATAGAATATAGCTGAATCTTAACTAAAACAAATGGAGCTCGGATTATATTCTAAAGATGGTTGAAAAATAACACTGGATCTGAAAAATAACTTAAATAAGAAGAATCTCACGACTTTCTTATCTTTAAGCAGCAGAAAGATCGAAATAAAAGTAATCTTTCAATAATAAGATTACAAGTGTTATCGAAAAACTGTTAGTTATATTAACCATCACATTCATAACGGATTCAAACAACTTCCTATCAAAGGCGTGAACTGAAGCAAAATCGAAATATTTACATTATAAATACATATTTAATGAAAGACATCATATTTTAAATGTAATATTTATATATTTTAATATTTTGAAATATTTTAAATATTTCTATATTTCTGTGTTTCTAAAGTAGAAGATGGTTTCCCTTGAAAACTAGAGAAGATAGCAGAATTGATAACAATTATCAAAGCAAATGGAAAGTTTCAGATGAACTCATTGTTCAAAAAAACTCTACATTTTAATTTTGCTCTCTGTCAATAAAATTCACAGAATATTTGAACCTTTCTTAAATCCATTGATCTTTCTTAAAAATATTGCTTCTCCAATACGAGAATTACTATCTTAATAATCCAAGTTGCAACTTCCCACTATTTACAAAATGACAGTTTATTAATATAATTAATCGTCTCGACAGATATTACTTTAATTTTAAAGAACAGATCAGATTTATTTTCAGATAATATTCTTATGCTCGTACTTCTTTAATAATCAAAACATACAGACATTAGCCAAAAAATTATGAACTTTTAAAATAAAACAATGTTAACAAAGGTTCATTATTTTTTAGTCATTCTTTATACAAATCATGTTAAGTCATTGTTAAGTCATGTTCATGTTAAGTCAAATTATTCGTATTTATGAAGTAATGGTAAGTTTATAGGACTTAATGCCACGAAGATATTCTGATTTTCCTTGTAACAGATATCATCAACAGCGACCGATTTTATTAAAAGAGAACCACTTTAAACATTTTATTTCGTTAAAAAGAAAGCCACTTAAAATATCATTCCTCTTAATGTGCTCGAAACTGTGATCCTCTTGTGATTCTTAATAAGAGATTCTAAAGGAGATAACTTTCTTAATCTTTGTAAACAAAGTCTCTAATGAAGCAATTCTTCAATCGTGATTTTTTTAATTAATCTGGTTTTCTTTCCTGAGAAACAGATTTCTAGTTGAAAAAATTATGTTTAATATATATATTTTTTTAATAGAGGTTAAGGAAGGGATTTCTTAAGAACTTAGCTGCCATTTAGTAAGTACAGTAGATTCCGGTACTTTGGGACACAATGGGACTAGTGCACTTTGGCCCGATTAACCGGCTGCCTCAATTATGCGAAGAGTCACATAGGTAAATACATATGTAGTTAAAATGATATATAAAAAGACATACTACAGTTTAAATGAGCAACGAAGTATTCATTTAAATAGTTTCTTCTTTACCAATACGCCACTCCTCGCTCACTTACAATGGAAAAACCACTGATTCCGAGCATCCTTAACATCAAGATTTTTACCTTGACGTTTATGTTTTTGGAATGTTCCCTGTTCTCCTTTGCTTGTTCATTCTTCTCGCAGTTTATTCTGTTGTTGTATCAGCCATGCAATTGTAGATTAAGGCACTCCAGTTACTTCCAACAAATGACAATGACTGATATAGGGTGGATGGTCTTTTTTTTTATCCAATATGGCAATTTTTTCGGCTAGTGACAGGTCATTACGTAGCATTTTGTTGAGGCCCCAAAATTTGAATAATTTAAAAGAAAACAGTTTTCAAAACTCACTACGCTATAAGTGGGCCCGATAGCCAAGTGATAAGGAGCTTCACTGCGCATTGAAGGAAGCGGGCTCAATCCCCAACATTGGCAAAGATAGGAGATTTTGCACCCTAATTTCTTCTCCACACGGGTCCTAAAGTCCACCCAGCCCTCTGTAGATTGGTACGGGTTTCTATTGGGGGTACAGACGTGAGAGCATTGGGCTGACGACCCGAACTCATCTCAGTCCCGAGGTCATAGAAGCGTTGGGAATCTTACCTTCAGCTCCCCCAGCACTTTAAAGGTTCTGTACTCTACACATTGCCGATTCAACATTAGCGCAGTATTAACAATAATATATGTGCCCCATAACTGACGCTATCTAGCCACTTGTCCATTAAACGGTATATTTTCCCAATTAAGAGAAGAAAACTACGGCTATTTTTCGATTAGATTCTGTTCTTTGAATTTGGTCTCAAATAAACGGCTGCCCAGATTAACAGGTGGCCCCAAATAACTGCAATCCACTGTATTTCGCTTTTCTTTCTCTGGCTTATAGAGCTCAGAAGATCAGTTACAGTGGTCAATCAGGACTAGCAGAGATTATGTCCTATCCAATGTTCGCCCGCCATTAACTGAGGCTACAAAAACTTACTTCTCATTTTACAGAGGATTAAGTGGATCCTAGTGCCAGTGCGGAGAAGAAATCATCGATGTCTGTCGGGATTGAATTCGAATTTTTCAGTCTGCAGTCCGTTGTTTGTACCACTGAGGCACTTGTCCAATATTTTTAATAAATATTTTAAAAAAAGGATACGATGAAATAATAATAAAAAAAGAAAATCTAACTTTATCAACTAGAATTCTGCTTTCCTTATTAATTCTTAACTAATTTAAGAAAGATTTAAGGAAGATTCAGGAAAGTGATCTTATAATCTTTTTTCAACAATGAGGATATATGTAGTTATCGAGAATAACTACAAAAGATAATTTCAAGTAACTCAGCAGTTTTGTAAAAATTAATAATTCATTACAAAATAATTTTTGAGATACTCATTAGCGTTTCAATAATTTTGGATAAACTCGTTGTTCAATGACTTCATAATATGATTAAGATTAAGCTTTAATTTTGATTAATTCATCATTTACTACAATTAAAAAATCGTAATCTTTACAGTTTACCGGAAAACTTGGAATATAAAAGTATTTTTTTTTTTTTAAGGATTTAAAAATTTCATTATTCTTGGCCATTCTTTCCTGTATCTGAATATTACAAGTAAAATATTCATTTTTATATTCTTGAGTTTATTTTTTTACATTCTGGAGTTTCTTAACCTCAGTTGTGTTTCAAGTTGAAACTGACCATTGGAACACTGAAATTGCACATTTTCACATTGAAATACAATTCACAATGTAGCTTTTCTTTAATATTATTAGCCAATGATGTATGAAAATATTTTCATATTTAATATCTCAGATATGGAGTTATTTACATTTTAAAGATGAAGAAATGTAGGAAAACGAAAAGGAACAAGAATTAATAAATTCTCGAGAACCCACAATGGAAAGCTCTGACAAAAAAAGTTATCTTCGAACCGAAAAGAATTAATAAACAAGCTTTTTTCCTGATCTTTGTGATTTAACAACACCGTAGACCTGACTTTATCAAAGGGTACAATAACAGTGCATTAATAATTTTTTCGACATTATCATTGCAGCTGAAAGTTTGTAAATCCTCAAAATTTTATGAAAAGATCCAACATTAAATTACATTAATAAAAAATATTAACATGATAAAACTATTATTCTACATTCTTAATATTTTTTGTTTAAAAAAAAGTCGCCAAAAAAGTCGCCAAATATCCGAGTTCAAAGAAATGTGGAATAGTGATTTTTATAATTGCTATTTATCTTACTAAATGTAGGAAAACTAATTGATTTAAACATTTTGGAGAAAATCATTTTAGAACAAATTTTAAGTCAAAATAACACTTCTGATGAGGTTCAAAAAATACAAAATTAATTAGGCCAAATACTTACTTGGAAATTTATTTGAAAATATATAAATAACATTTGAAGACTAACTGGAATACCGAGAATAATCTTTAATATCTGGAATAATTTTTAATCTTCTAAAGTCTTTTGGGAATAACAATGCTCCATAACATAATGAAAATAACATAATGTTGTTTCAAAAAGAAAAGAAAATTTTCTATGTTAACTTTTAGTTAACTTACTTAAACTTAATTTCCTATAATTCCAGCTTGAATATAAAGAAATTGGTGTTTCGTAAAAGAAATTCATCAGCATTAGGCATCAAACAATCAATTTGGAAAATATACACAATGCTATCTTTATAATTTTTACTTCATCTCTGCTGATAAAATTTCCATTTTTTTTAGTTATTTTAGGCTTTCTTATTTTGTATCGTTCTTAATCTCTTCTTGACATTCAATAGCCTTTATGGTAATAAAGCTAATTCATTTATTGCTTAAAAGTTATAAATATTTTGTAAATTAAACTACTGGGAGTAATCATTTATTTTAAAACATATTGTGTGAAACAATATACTTTAATTAATCTGGTTTAATACATGCTGACTTTTAATCCTTTTTATCCCTTATTTAAATATTCCTTCTGCCTGCTTTATCTACCTATTTGTTGCTAACTATATGATCTTCTGATGCTTCTTCATTAGATGGAAGGCATTAGATGGAAAAAACTTTCAAGTGAACAATTTGCATCATTCGACTACTGTAGTTTTATTCTTTTAATTCTGGTTCTTGCGACATAGTAGAATCAGAAGGGAGAGGGCCTCTAATTTACGGAGTTGGCCCTTTTCCAACTACCGCCATTGTCTCCCGAATTATCACATTGGAAAAATTATCTCTCCAGGAAGTGCCTGAATAATGACAAGACCAGTTCCTCTTCCTCCACATTCCACCACACATCGGAGGAGGAAGAAGACAAGTCCAATGGAGCAGTAGCCACCATCCAAGAATGCAGTGCCTAATATCGAACAAATAGACTAACTATTTCCATCAAGTTTTAAAAATTTTTTAAAGTTTAAAGAACTGATCAAAAATTTTTTTGAATATGTCTTTGATGAGTGATGAATACGGTTCCTCATTATTCAAAAAAAAAAAAAAAAAAATTCACCAGACACAAATAAATTGGGTGAAAAAATCACATATAAATTGGGCTACAGAGAGAAAAAAATGTAATTAAATAAGAATAAAAAGCTAGTGGCAAGATCAAGAGAAAAGAGATTAAAAGTAAGATTATCTTACATTAAACCATGCAATTCTATCTCAGAAGATTTATGAGTTAAAGAACAGAAACATTTTCCAGAAGGAATAAATGATATTTCTCTTTTTACTGAATAGTGATTGAATTCGAAGTTTTTTTCAAAGAACTTTTGCATGTTTTGCAATGTACGGAATAAAAACTAAAATTGAACTGAGATCAAAGTGAGTTCTTAATAGATCAATATGCACACACACACGAAAAAAAAAAAAATCAAACAACAACAATTAAATTGCATGAAATCGTTTAAAAGTATGTAGATCTGTTCAAATTATGCAATGTAATAAGAACACTACTGGATTGCAGTAATTACAATATATTTTATGATCTAATTATAATTATTTTTATGAAATAATAAAAAAGTAAAAGTACATTATCCGAAGTTCTGTAAATTCAGTGTTGTCTATCATGATGATATACTTTTCTCAAAATAAAAAGGACAAAGTCGAAACAGGAATAAATATATTTAATTTTAAACAGTCATACAAAATTTAATACCAAAACAGCATTGGTTTTTGAAGCTACATTTGAATCTATCTGTGGTAACTTACTTTATGAACCTATAAGATTGACATTTTGATTTCTTTCAAGTAGAAAAGAAAATGCACAGACTGTTTATAAAAATATCTATGTAAACATTACAGTTTCTTTTTTTTTACTTTTACAACTACAATAAATATAATTTTTTATTCCTCAATACCTGAAGAGCAAAACTTCAATTCTTCAGGGTATTTATACATCTAGGATAATGGTCAGCAACTCGGCAGTCTTGAGGTATTATCTGCGGCTTCCATATCCGATTTCTGCAAGACTGCCATTTTCAGTCTAATGATTAGCTGTTGTGAAATGATACAACATTCTTTTTGACCGTTAAGGGAGTCTGTGACTCACGGTGTTTTGGATGAAACTTCGAAAAAAATAATTGCTCATAGTAAAAAGAGTGCCAATTCTTGATTTAGCACATCAGAAATTGGAAAAATAATCCTAATTAACAAAAATTCAAACTGCATTATTCAATATTTACTTTATTCAAAGAAAACTTTGGCTTATCACATAATAAAATAAATAGATAGTGACGTGAGATCTGGAGAAATAAAGCTTTTAAATTATAACTAGATGTTAAGGAATTGCTTAATCATCAGTTATTATCTTACAAAAAGAAAGGCGGAAAGTAATATCATCCTCAAGGGCCACCATTCGTAGAACATCGATTTTTTTTTTAATATTGATTTATGTTACAGAATTCATTCTGCCATTCTATATTTGCATCAGTTACCAATAAAAAGCACAGCAATGATAATAAATTTCCCTTTATATATCCAACCCATTCGAAGCGTTTGAAATTGAAAACCAAAATATACTCGTACAAGCTTGATCCATGTTTGGTTTCTTTTGTCTTGGATTATCTTTTTCTCAAAGAATTGACTTGATATCAAATTGACTTGGATATCATCGAATTGACTTGGAACGAAAATGATCTTGATTACATGTAATGCATTTTAATAGGGGAATTAAGCTGTTAATCGCTAAATGTAGAACTACAAAGATTTTTTAATCCATTTTTTTTTGTAATTAGCTGCCCGGAAATAAACCAAATCAGTTTAATTGCAGATAATCTTTCAGGATTTTTTTTCATTCTTAAGAGATTCGTTAATCCCAATAATAGCAACTGAAGTACAATTTAAGCCTTGATAAAACTTATAATGAATCACTCTAATCACATACGACTAAAGCATTTATGCCTAGAAAGATAGGCATCAAAGGAATTAAATTCAACGCAATTGGAATAGGTAATATCCTTGATGTTGTATTAATGTTTTTCAATAGAATGCATATAAGAACCCCTTGTTTTGAATCACAATCGTGATCTAAAGTAGCCCTAAATGAGGAGATTAATGAGTTGCCAATTATAATACTAATGAAGGCGGAGTTAGGTTCAACCGATGAGGTTTTCGTCAGCAACGACTGTCTTCGCTATAGGACTTCAGTTGGAAGATGCTCTTAGAACAAGCCTCAAACAACCAGATACTGGGGTAAGAAAAGGTGAAGAAGAACTTGAAGAGTGAAAAGAGAAAGTCTTTTCTGTTAATAACAAAATTCCATTGGTGCATTTTAAATTATGCTGAGGAGAGATGTACTACAAGAGGAAGAAGGAGAGGAAAAAAAAATAACTTCTCAGACGAAACTCTTTCCTAAACTATTTAAAAAACTCCGCAAACTGACAGGGTTTTATTACAGGCATCCATTCAATGTGTCGTCGCATTTGCTGGTGCTCTCATCTTAAATCAAGCATAAATCTCAACTGGCTCTTTTCTTGAGAAGAAGCAAAACCTCTTTAAAGAGGCAGAAAAACTCCCTATTAAAGACACGCCATCCGTATTTTCTTAAAAATTTAAGAGCCAGTCACATAAGACCACTACAAAAAAATATGTAAAAAAAAAGAAAATAGATATTTCTTTTAAGCTTCAAATATATTTGATTTTAAACGAATTTAATTATACAAAGAAAAGAAAAAAAAACTACTTCGATCTGAGTCACAGAGTTTAAAATGATGAAATGAAACATCAAAATAATTAGTGTAAATAGATTCTAAATAAATAATCATGTTCAACTCCATATATCTTCTACAAATTCAAATATTATTTTTGTAAATATTTACATTTTCAAAATTTTTGTATTTATCAATAACTTTTCCAGAATTGAAAATCTTTAAGTACTTTTTTTATTACTGAAGTTTCGAAAAGTAAAGCAGTAGTTATTTTCTTTGACATCGATACTATAAATGGAAATGAAGCTTTTTCTATAAAAGCAGAACTTAATTGTGTTGCATTTTTATAAAAGATAAAAAAAGTCCAATCAAGCTTTATCTTTGCAAATTTGTTCATCGTTGTGCTAATAAGGAGAATTTAACTTGCGAAATCAAAACAAAAATTGTAGATAAATATAATACAATACTTCATTTCTTCTGCTAAGCTTATCAAATGATTTTTTTAACTCTGTGGTAAAATATCATTTTCATTTATGTCAATGTTAAAGAAAGAAAAAAATATAGAATTTATCTACTTACCAAACTAAGTTTTGGTTTTCAAAACGACAATTAAAAAAAAATAAAATGCACCACTTGTGAGATGTCGGGGAACTTAAATTTAATATTTAGTCAATAATAAAGAAATTAATTTTCGTTAGTATTTAGATAACCTATAAAAGTTTTTTTTTGTTCCACAGGTAAAATTTCGTATATATTTTTGTGAACGATTAAACTTTAATTAGAATCTTTAATGCTATTTCGAAGAAAACTAAGAAAAAAAGCATAAAAAAAAACTGATCAAAATTAAAAAAGAAAAAAGAAAATATTGAAGAAATAATTAAGATTTGTATTAATCATTTTTTTTTCTTCTTTTTATTGAGAAAAAGAAAATTACAGATAAGATATTCAGATCTCAGTTCGTACGCAACGTATACACGCTTCAAGTATTTCTTTTGTTTTTTTTGGGTACAGTAAAAGATAGTTTATGAACAATTTTTAGTGTCACAATGACGCTATTAGCAAAAGGCATTTAAAATTACTAAGAAACGTAATTTTTTTTTTCCCAACTCCCACCAACCAACCAATCCCTTTCCCAACAGCGATTGACACAACCCGCAAAGTCATTAAGAAACATCAATATCATCTAATGACTATATGAGTATTTACAGATGACGTCAAAAGAATAAGTAGTAATGAAGCACCTGTAAGAGATTTACTGTGCATAATTGATTTCTTTAATAATGTTCAATTCAGAACTACTATATATTATTAAAGATAATATGCTTCAATTAAAATTTTGATCCGTTCAACATCTTTCATACATAGTATGTTCATAATCACATAGTAGTTATAGACATTACAAAATTTGCTCAAAACATTTTAAAAAAGGAACAAAATTTGAAATCAAGCAGAGAACCTAGGTTAAGAAATCCAGATATTATAACTAGGTTCCTTTCAATAATGTTAATTACTTTAACAAAAGACTGAAAATAATTAATTACTTTAATTTTTAATGAACTTTAATAAAATTAAACAAGTAATTAATTAATAGTAAAAATATTATTAATTGAAGAAAGACTTTTAGAACAAAGAAAATATTTGATTATTTTTATAGATTTTTATTATTATTATTTTTTTTTATGAATGAGTTTCATTTCAGTAATTAGCTTCTATCTTCAATGAATTAGCTGAAAAAAAAAGTGAATGAAACATTAATAATAAGAAATAATTTCCTGAGACCTGACCATTGAATTGAAAACAATTCTTATATTTACTTAAGAAAAAAATTTATATTCGCAAAAATGTGTAATAATAACAAAAAAAGGCCTCAAAATTGCAGAAAATTCCATTTTTTTCTGACATATTTTAAATTATAGAATCTTACAATTAATAGTAAAAGGAAAAATTAAAGGAAATATGTTATCTATTTGTTTAGAACAAAATTAACATAGTCATGATAGTAAAATTGTGGCAGCATCAACACCTGAAATAATACTCAGGACAATATCAAGGATTTTGTAAATCTTTCTCCTGCTCATGAAAACAATAAGAAAGCCAAGCTCTCGTTTCTTGTGCGATCTTATATTACATCCTGTCGATTTTCTTTATTATAAGAAAATAATTTTTGTTCAAAATATTATCATTTAGACGAATTATTTTTAATCATTTTTATACTTATTCTTTTTCCTACATATATTTGTGTATTATGTTCATACATCTAATTCTAGTAAAATATTATAGTACTAAAAATAAGAATTCATAATAATAAAATGCTAATAAGTATTTTGCCATCGCTTATTTAAGACAATCCAATCTGAAAATTAATTTTCCGTATTATAATAAAAATTCAAGTTTAAATATTTAAAACCTTTTTTAAAAGTAAATAAAACTTAGGTAATGCTTATATTTTGTTGTAAGCATGACTGGAGCCTGACTAGTAGGGTTCAATCCCCGACGCCGGCGAAGGTCCGATAGTTTTCCAAGCTGAATTCTCCTCCAGACGGGTCCTAGGGTTTACCCAGCCCTCTCTAAAATAGTCACCGGGTTTCTTTTTCTAGGGTTAAAGCCGGGTGGGCGGTGGCCTGACCCTCTTCCCCCGACCTCAAGTTAATCCATTGAGCCTTTCCTCCCGCAATCCAAGGCCTGCATAAGCCTAACTTTTTTAATGCTTATATTTTATACTTTACAGATCATCATTTGAAAAGATATCACTTGCAATGCCATTTCTAATTTAATGTTTTCACCAAAAACTAAATAAATTTATTAATTTTAATCTGCCGTTAGCAAATTAATTATCAATTTAAACCAATAAAATATTTCGTAGTAATTAATAAAGAAATAATATAGAATTAATAAAGAAATATAATTATAGAAATGTAAAAGAAAATAAGATGAACAAAGATCTGCCAATTGAAGCAACTGAAATTATTAAACATTCGAGATAGAAAGAATCTCAACAAGCTCGAAAGGACAGTCCCAGTGCCTCAGCTCGACTCAAAGGGCATTCTGAAATAACTTTTTCTATTTTGTTTTTAACTGTTGTGATATATCTGACAATTAATATCTCTAAGTTATTTGTATAGTAAAGTTTCAAAAATCTTATGGTTACTTTTTCAATAATCTAGAAAAATCTTTACAAAAAATTGTGGGAGCGGGGCAGGAGGGAAGGGGCAAAAACAAAAACCTTGAGGATGTCTATTCTGTCTTTAAAAACATTTTCCTACCATCCAAGAAGGTATCAAGTTGAAGAAGGTACCAAGAAGATAACAAGGTGAAGAAAGTACTAAGAAGAAACAAGCTGGTTTATGAAATGCTAAATTTAGTATCACTAAAAATTAAAAAACAAAACAAAACAACTGAGGTTGATATAATGGTCGTTATTATATCTATTGTTTAAATGTTAATACGTTCTATCAGAGAAAGATTATACAGTGAATTTTATTAAAAACAAAATCTCCACTAAATGCAACCAAAAGGCTGTGAATTGGTTGATACCGACAGGTAGTTATGAAAATAATACAGTGTAAAATAGAAGGGAAGCATTTAAAAACAGAAAACGATAAATGAAAGCAGTTATATCTAAAGCCAAAGCATTCGATGAAAGGAATGGGAACTTTTGTTGGGTGTTAGCTTCACAATTTCCTAATCCTGTCCACTGTGAGCTGCAGCAAAATTGGACAATTTCGATCTTCTTTCCACAAAGGAGCGCCACTTCTTCCAAATACAGCAGAGAGGGGAAAAAAAAATGTTCGAAAACTCCAGAACTATGGTCTTCTTTCGAAGCGTCAACAAGACACCGGTTCAAGATTAAAGAGCAATTTGTTTAGTCTACAGAAGACGCCACCGATTGGAAAGAAAGAGGATTTTGTCATCTTCAACTCCTTGAGAGAGAGAGAGAGATAAAAAAAAAAATATTTGATCCATTCCAGGCCTTGAAGCCCATTTTCCTGTTATGATAATTTTTAGGGTCCATAAAACGGGTTCTGAACGCCTCAAGCGTTCCTTTAGCAAATTAATGTCCAGGAGAAACTCTCATATATATTCAGCATCCGTATAATGAAGTCACAACTTATTCGACAAAACTTTTCGGATTAAGGAATCATTCAGAAAAGCCTGAAAATAACTCCGTGAAAAATAAAATAATAAAAAAAAAAGTCTTAAGAAAATCCGCTTCTTTTCTTTCTTACATCGCTGTTCCTCGCTTCAGTCGATATTGATAGTACGAAATTTTTACATAATCATTGATGCAAGAAAAAAAAAATACGTAATTTCTTTGTCGATAAAATGAAAAATACAATTAATTACCAGTGTCACTAACTCATTAAACTTAGCAATCGGATTTTTCTTCGATAGAAGGTGCATTAATCATAATTTCCGAGTTAACCTGATCCTCAGCTATTGTTTATCGATGCCCTGAGAATAGCAATGGAGATGACAGAATAAAAGGCAACTGTTATTGAAAAGAACTCAATCTCTTTAACATGGCTTAAATAATAGGATTTCAGAAAAAAATATTGATTTTTTTTTTTTAAAAGAAAAAGAAATACCATAGTAACTATGATCTTTATTGAATTTTTAATCCTTGAAATATAAAATTTTGGTCTTTTTATAATATAATGCATTTTTATCTTTAATAAATAATAAAGAAATAATCTCATAAAAACAAGTTAATTCCTTAAAAAAAAAAAGATTTTAAAAATGGAAATTTTAGAAAAAAATAAAAACACTCAGATGATTTGGAGTAATTTTTAAGCCTATTGTATATCGTTTTAAATAACACGAGTCCGAATGATACGGAAAATTTAGGCTGTTAGTAAATGTATCCCCAAATTAACATAATAGTCAAATAAATAGAATTCAACAACTATTATTGCTGTAAACATTTTATTTATTATCGATTTATTATTTATCGATTTATCTGGAGCCTCCTTTGCAAATCAAACTAATCCAACTGCTAACAAAATCAAAAATAAACTGATGTCAAATATTACCGAAGACAGAAATGCTGTGCAATTTGTAATCCTGTGAAGGTTTGTTACAATACAAAAAAATGAAGTTTCATTCTTACCAAAAACATTAATTGCAATGTGACAATGTTAGGGAAATACAATGTTAGGGAAATTGAAATACAGCAAGGTAAATAATGTTTAATTACTATATCCTGAAGTTGCAGTGGAAAGATAAAAACACTTGTAATAGTGAATCTTGACTTTAGGATTTTTATCTGGTGTTCAATCTCTACCAAAAATAAGAGAGTTGTTGTCAGGTAACTTAAAAATAAAATTAAAATATCAATGGTTATACTACAAAGTTTTCAATTCATATGACAGACTTGTTTATTTCGATTTAAGACAGTTATTTTTTTTGTCTCATATCTTATTTGCTTTTTTATAAATATGAGTTATTAAGGGTACTTAAAAACATCCTATAGACCAATCCTACAATATCTTTCTTAAGTATTTTTAACTTTGAAGGATTAAAAAAACTAAACAAACAAGAGGCTTAGGTTTTCCGATTGTGTCCTTATGCTTTTATAATTGAGATACGATCAGTGTTTACTGAAGTCTTATGTGTGTCTAAATTGGTAAACCAAACCACACCATTAAATACAATTGTTCTTTATTTTCATTTACTGTCCTTCATGAGTTAATGAAAACCAAAATTTAATAAAATACAAGTTCCTGAAAGAACTTACAGTCTACTATATTTATTTATTTATTTATTTTATTCTTTGGTTTTTATTTATTGATTTTCTTGTTGAAAGTCATGAAAACGACATCAACGAATTTTATATTTTTTTATAATATCTAAGATGTGTAGACACCATTTCCATTTTCTGAAAAAAAAAATTGTTTACTTATCAAAATTTGCTTAAATCTGCTTTTAATTTTAATCCACTTCAAAACACACAATGAGTTAGTCGATTAGCTAAACAAACAAGAGACTTAGGTTTTCCGATTGTGTCCTTATGCTTTTATAATTGAGATACGATCAGTTTCTCCATTGTTAAATCCATTGTTAGATATCATTATTGCTTTTCCAATGCATTGTCAATTTTTATCACCTTTATGAATGATGTTTGTACTACAACTCATAAATAAACTTCAAATATAAAAGTTAGAATGTCTTTTGTCATTAAATATTTACGCCAAAAAAGTATGTATTTCTATCTATTTCAAGAATATCTATTCAGCGCTTCAACAGTTAGTCAAGGAAACATAAACTACATAAATACACACAGACTCAGTGCTTTGTTAAGCCTCAAATTTCCTAGAAATCTAAGCTGGTAAGATTTAAGACAAAAATTTACAACATTGGGGTAGTGGAAGTTGCTTAACAAATTTTCATCACTGTAATTTTGTAAGGCTATTTTGTAATTAATTTGTAATTCAAGAATACATGCAATTTAGAGACAAATCACTTACTATAAATCACAAAATGAAAGAGGTAATGGAGGACGAAATTTTGAGAACGATGTCTTAGATCCAGCCGAATTTATAATTATATTTAAAAACATAAAAAGAAACTAAAGCTGAAGAAGAGTATAGTTCTATAAATTCCATAAAAGTTATCATTAAAGCTCATAATGTAATATTACATTATTAATACTACAGATGAAACTTGGGGAATCTCCATTGATTTCGAAAGAAATTAAGTCTATAGGATAGGAATCTACTACTAAGATACTACTAAGATACTAATACTATCACTAGTAGCCAAACCCAAGAATTAAAAAGTTTCTTTTTCTTTTTAAATATTAACAATGCGATATAATAATTATTAAAGAGTAACCGTTCATTTAGACATTCTTAATTCTCTTTGTTCTAAGTCGTTAAAGCGAATCTATTCAAAGAGAAACTCTTAAGAACAATTCTTATACGCATTACTCAGCCTGAAATCGGTTCGCATGGCAGTATGACCAGATTAACTCAAAGTTACTGATCTCACTTGTTCATTTCCTTATCTACTCCCGCTCAATGGACTATAGGCTTTTCAATTTACAGACCTTCTATTGGTGACATTCAGCAAGAAAAACTGTGTTTTCTTCTGATCGAAGAGATCTCTTCGGACTTAGCAGGTTACGTGATGTTTTACGGAGATCAATTGCAAGAATTACGCCTTACATAAAGAAAAGATCCTTCTTAAGAATGAATTTAAATCAGTTTAAAATGATTAAAAACAAAACTTGCCAAATCACAGTGATGGCTATATAGATCCATTGCAATAAGAGGATGATTTTAATCTGTAGGAGCGAAGTGAACCAATATGCGCAATATATATGTAATAGTTATAACTTTTCTGGTCCAGACAACCTCTCCTTCCAACCAAAACAAAGGCTTTCTTCAAACATGTTTTGCAAGTAGTCCATTGTCAATTACACTCATGGACAAAAAAATTAGCGCACCAAGAAGTAGTCGTCAAAATGAAACGAAAATTTACATACGTAATGACTACTTTGATATAAGTAAATGATAAGAAAATCAAAGAAAAAGGATAATTTATTTCAGAGAAAAAGGCAAAAGAACGGAGGAGTAAATACTCCGTTGGACCCCCTCTAGCGCGAATGCACGATGCGATACGATCGGGCATTGAGTCATACAAGTTCTGTATGATGTCTTGAGACATTTCGTTCCATATTTGCTGTAACCTTGCCTCTAGTTCGTTCAAACTCGTGGGATGCCCAACTCGTCGTCCCAAATGATCCCAGATATGCTCGATTGGAGACAAATCTGGGGATCGGGCAGGCCAAGGAAGGGTAGTAACAGTGCGGAGACAGTCTTGTGACACCCTTGCCGTATGAGGCCGAGCATTGTCTTGTTGAAAAATGGCTCCTGGGAGCCGTTGCATGAGTGGCAACACATGTGATTGCAGGATTTCATGAACATACCGCTGGGCTGTCATGGTGCCACGGAACAATACTAGGGGTGACCGTGTATTGTAGGCAATGGCACCCCATACCATCACACCAGCTGTGGGAGCGGTGTGTCGCTGTACAGCAAAGGCAGGATTGAAGCGTTCACCACGGGCTCTCCCCACCGAACACGATTGTCATCACTGCCGAGATTGAATCTGGATTCGTCGCTAAAGACGACCTGGTTCCATTCCGCTGCAGTCCAGTTTCCTCGTGCACGGCAAAACTCGAAACGGAGGCGTCGATGGGTGGGCGTCAAGGGCAGCACACGTAATGGGCGCCGCGATACCAACTGTCCTTCAGCCAGGCGCCTTCGTATGGTTCGAGAAAACACAGCGGCCCCTAGTGAAGGTGCTACCTGTGCCTGGATGGCGGCCGATGAAGCAGTTGGCTGTACGCGAGCATTTCTGACTATGTGGCGGTCTTATCGACGACTGGTCTGTCGAGGGCATCCTGAGCCTGGTCTTCGTGTACATGACATCTCTCGGGTCCACTGGTCCCATCACCTCCTCACAACACAATCAGAGCGGCCTAATTGACGAGCTACTCGCCTAGCTGACCACCCAGCTTCCATCATCCCGACGATTCTCCCTCTCTCAAACTGCGACAACTGCGTATACTGTCTTCGAACACGGCGTAATGGCATGTCTACCTCAGCTCTTCCTTTGTAAATGATTCAGCACACTCAAACACGCTTTGGTTACCTGTTTTATACTCCACAGAGTACGATGTTCAACGCCCTCTACCGGCTATACGTAATGCGCAATCACGCTGCATTTCTAATCATTTGCATATCTCCCCGACATGTACCTTCATTGCAAGTTTCGTTACGATCCCGCAATTATTTCTTGGTGCGCTAATTTTTTTGTCCATGAGTATATTTTAGACAAGCTTTATATCAACAGCATTGCTGTAAAGTTTGAAATTTCGCGGAAGCTAGCATATGAATGACATTGGACCAACGAAAAGGCGCTTTCAGAATTGACGAATTATTTTACTTTACTAATTATTTTCTATCAAACTAGTTTCTACTAAATATTAAGATGGCCAAAATATGCACAGTTTTTATAAAAAAAAAAAAAAATAACATAAAAAAGTAAATAAACAATCACAACAGTTTCGAAAATCCATTTTGTTCGATTATCTTCATCGGATGTAAGGAAACACTGACGCAGTTACAGTTAACGCAAATTGCAACGTAACCAGGGCCGTTTCTACCATTAGGCAAGACTAGGCGGCCGCCTAGGGTGGCAATATTTTAGGGCGGCCGAAGGACGGAAAAAATTAATTTTATATATATATCAAACAGCGAAATTATTAATTATTAAACAAAGAATTCTGGAAAGAGGCGCGTGCGCTATCTCGAGATCATGTCGCGACTTTATACATCCCTCCCTCTTGCTCGCTATGCACACGTATGCACAAGGACATTTTTGTCTCGCAGGTCATTCTCAAGTGTCGGTTGTATTGAATGGTGTCAATGTAAGGGTGGAGAGGGGGAAAGGGAGGGGGCGGTATTTTTCAGTTCTCGCCTATGGTGGCAGAACACCTAGAAACTGCTCTGAACGTCACGAGCGACTCTCGGAAGACTGGCGGGTCATTCCACGTCAAGTCATCCAGGCCATGACACCCACTATCCAGTTGAGAACTGAGCTTTGGTGTACTGCTATTATACTTAATTTCATGAACTTTTGCCAATTTTTATTGCTTTATATGCGGTCTGTTGGTAGTAATTGCAGAAAGTTTGATGCAATATGACGCCAGCGCAGTTTATTATGGTGAGGGAAAGGGGTTACCCAGATGTAGTGGTTTCATTAATTCTTATCTTCTTGGTTTTTTTTTACTTATTTAAATGTCATAGTGTAGTGCATTTTGAATGGAAATTTCTGTATTGTTGCATTCCCTTTCCCTGACCACAAAGGGTTTCAAAGAATTTACGGTAAATAGTCATCTTTAACAACGTCATAGATTACGGGATCACTCGTGTTTATGTTATGTCCAGTACTGATACAGGGTTGGGCAGTGCAATATTGCATGTTGCCGCTTTTTATGGCTTTGATGTGATAATTCGTTTGTAGCATACGTTTTGTTTCACCCCTCGCGTATATGCATGCTTTTAAGGGACACTGTTTACATTTTAAACCATACAGTACATGGTGCAGGACGGGTTTATTGGCTGTTCTATTTTTAACTTTATTTATTTAGCTTTATTTTAAGAAAATCCATAGAGTGCTGTGGCTATACTGACAATGTTTATTCAGTGGGACGCGAGTATTGGCCTCAACAAATTGAATAGACCTTCTTGATATGGCTTTGAGACGTACTTCCTAACTTGTTTCATATGTAGACGGTGGTCCTCTTTTATATTTTTAATTCATTCCATTAAATTCATCAAATTTTTGAAGAATTTGTAACGAAACATCAACAACATGATGTTTCTTTACAAAACAAAAGTAGCGGTATGGAAACAATTATGTCATAGATAACTTTCATAGAATTCGAATAATTCCGCTTTTTCTTAGGATAGTTTATTTTCTTAACCTTCATTTCCCAGTTGGTAATTTCTGAACCTTCAGGAGACTCGCGGTATAAATTACGTAATGGCATCTCTATCAAATAACAAATACCAAATGATTTCCATAATAATTAGTTTTTCTTTTGGTTGACTGGTGGCTTTGTTTTTCTTATGGTTGTTTACGGATGAGATTCCACGATAAAAATAGAATGCTGAACAAGGCACTTAAGGCAAAAAATAATAATGAAAGAAGTTCGCTCGTAAAAAAAAGATCTAAGAGGATTTAAACTTGAATAATCAATCCTCATTTTAAGTTTTTTTCGTAATGTTTATTTTCGTTACAAAAATTAAAAATGTCAAAAATTCACTATTTTTCTTTTGAAATTTAAAGTTTAAAGATATTGTCATCTCCAACTGTTCTTTGTGAAAAATTGAATCAAGAGGTGAAGTCCCATACCATCAAGCTACTAGTCGAAAATTAGCAAACCAACTTAATATTTTCTTGTTTTTATGAGGAAAAATGGGGAAGCTGAGAAAAGCATCAAGCTATTTATTATTTTTTATAGCAGGTGATTTCCACCGAATCCTCTATTTTCTTACGATAAAATCAAGTAAATGGATGAATTACTATCATCTTCCCTTCCACTCTATCGTAAGGGGTGCCACGTGCAACTGAGAGTGATAAACGAGTTTTGCTATCGTCTCTCTTTAGATGAAACCAAAGCAAAATAAAAATTATGGATTAGTTTCGTTAACACTTGGTTGAAAAGGAAAACCTAAGAAGATAAGAAGACGGCGCTGCATAATTATATCTGTCTGTCTCCACGAGTTCTAAAGATTAATGTCTTTATTAGTTCAGAAGAATAGTCTATTTCTTAAACCCAAAACCCTTACCAATACAACCACTGATTTATTTCTGTTTTTTTATAAGAAAAGAACAAAGAAACAAAATCTACATAAATCGTTCAGAAATTATAAATTTAGA
>JAFIDM010012231.1:129261574-129284793 GCA_023159025.1 Thereuonema tuberculata | reverse complement strand
AAAGATATGAAATCTCATGTAGAGCCAAGCCCCTAACTCTACAAGGCATAACTCTACAAGCCCCAACTATACAAGCCCCAACTCTAAAAACCCTCTATCTTGGTCAAAAAGTATGGCTTGGGCGTTTCATGGCTGTCACACAGACAATCCCATGGAGTTATGTAAAGGATATGGAGTATGCTAAGGCATACTTTTTGACCAAGATAGTAGGGTTTTTAGAGTTAGGCCTTGTTGAGTGAGGGGCTTGGCTCTACATGAGATCTGATAACTTTTTAAAAGTGAAAGCGTTATGAGCATATTGGAACATATTTTACATGAAATGTGTTGGTTGGAAAGAAATAGTTCCATGAAACGGCCAAGCCATACTTTTTGACCAAGATAGAGGGTTTTTTGAGTTGGGGCTTGTAGAGTTAGGGCTTGTAGAGTTAGGCCTTGTAGAGTTAGAGGCTTGGCTCTACATGAGATCTCATATCTTTTTAACAGTGAAGGCGTTAGGCCCTATGAGCATATGAGTCTTGGCAATTTATTTTACATGAAACGTTTTGGATGGGATATACCTATCAGAAATTGTTATATATTAAAGAACCGGAACCCCCTTTATGAAGGGTTGGAGGGTGAAAGTTACAGATTTCTTAATTTTTTTGTTGTTTGTGTGCTAAACCTAGTCTGCCTACCAAATGTCAGCTTTCTAGGACTTCAGGAAGTATCCTAGAGGTTTTGATGATAATGAGTCAGTTAGTCAATTAATCATGGATGAAATCGACGTATTTTAGATATTAATAAAATCGAAAGTATAAAAGCTAGATAAATGAAACGTAGCGTATTTCATTAGTCTACTAACTGCATCTTATCCTGAAAATGGGTACTCTCTAGTATCATTTAGGCCGAAGCATTGACAGTACGAAGTATTTCAGATCTTAATAAAATCCAAAGTATAAAAGCTAGATAAATGACACTTAGCATATTTGATTAGTATGGTAACTGCATCTTATCCTGAAAATTTGAGCTCTCTAGTATTATCCAGGTCGAAGCTATGAGGGTTCGATAATACATACCCCCCCCCCCCTTTATGAGGGGTTGGAGGGTGAAAGTTACGGATTTCTTAATTTTTTGTTGTTTGTGTGGTAATCCTAGCCTGCATACCAAATTTCAGCTTTCTAGGACTTCAGGAAGTACCCTAGAGGTTTCGATGATCATGAGTGAGTGAGTGAGTGAGTGAGTCAGTGACGGAATCGACGTATTTTAGGTATTAATAAAATCCAAAGTATAAAAGCTAAATAAATGAAACTTAGCGTATTTCATTAGTCTGTTAACTGCATCTTATCATGAAAATTTGATCTCTCTAGTATTATCCAGGCCGAAGCTATGAGGGTTCGAAAATACGATGAAACGCTTCCAGAAAAGGTACGTAGTGCCCTTCCTGCCTTCGGCTCGTCTTGGCGGGGGCACTGCCGTGTCCCCAGATTTTTTATTATTAATCAGACATCAACCGCGAAGTGAAATATGAACATTGTATTTATTGCATTTTATTACTGTAATGTCGTAGGAGTCAATTCTTAGTTATGTTAGAGGAGTTTACACCTAAAAATCATTTCACACACCAGATGAAGCACCTGGTTTCTATTAGATAGAAGACCGGCAGATCAAAGGATTCAAGAGAAAGAATTCAATTCAGAAGAACTTCCTTGACTTCAGAGATCGATCCGAAGACCTTCCAATGCTTCACTTCAATGTTTCGGACAAAAGATTTGGTCTGAATGTAAGGATCTCGAAAATAAATAACGAAAATGAATAGAAATTATAAATAGATGAATTATAAATAGATTTTTAATTTATTGGAATAAAAACATTTTTATTTCAGTTAACAGAACTAATTTAGAATATTTAATAATAATTAAGATTGAGTCTTCCTCAACTTAATTCTACGAAATTCATAGGATTTCATGATATTTCAGAAGTATAATTGAATATATATAATGCTTGTATAATTGAAAATGATAAAAAAATTAAGCTAAGAAGAGAAAATTATATTCATAATTATACATATTTGATTTTAACTTTTTCTCAATTTCTTTCAGTCTTTTTCTTATGATTTAACACCTATTTCTTCGAATAAAGTAGACTTTTCCTCAAATGTATGACTTTTGATAATATATTTAGAATTTTTTTTCAATTAATTTTTTAGTTTTTCAGATCAATTCTAAATCTTTTTTGACTATTAGCAAAATAATTCAATAATATTCACAGCGTGTAATGAACACATATAAAAATTAGATCTTCTTTTGTCCTTAAAGAAGTACGCTAAGTTTCAGGATGATCCATCCAATAGTTCAAAAGTTGTTAAAGAACACACGTCTTGATTGATCTTTTCTAGGAAAGCGGACTGAAAACAGTAATTATCATCACTCTAAAATTTTGTAAAAAGAAATTAAGCCACAAGATTAATTTCTCATAACAGTTGGGTGCTTTTAAAGGATTGCAATATAATTTTTTGTTTTATGCTTAACAGAAACAGAATATAAAACTGATCTCCAGATAAATCTTTATCTACTATTCCATATGTATGGAAGAGCAATAAACTTTTTAAGACAAAACTAGAGCAGATCACTGAAAAACACGCTAAAAATAACGGAAGAACTTGATTGGGATTAAACAAAAACAGTTAATCTATCTAATATTTTCCTTTTCCTTTTATTTTTACATTAAGAAAGTAATGGAATTTTTCACTCCTATGTTCAAGAAAACGAAACTAATGGTAGGAAGGTGAGGAGTTCATACTGCTATTATCGTGATACTCGGCTTACTTTCGAATCCTAGTGAAGGATAAGTTTTAATATTTTTCATTTTGTGATCCATCTTCCCCACGAGTCGACTCAGAACTTCCTAAACTATTCTCTTGAAACATCATAAATAGATAACACTGTGATATTCCAAATGTAAAATCTACGATTTAGTATTCTCTAAATGATACGAAGAATCTTAGGATAAACGGTGGATTTCAAAGATTTAACATAAAGTAATAAAGAATTTAAAATATAAACCAATATTTTCTTTGCATGTTTTTCCTTATTATACACTAATAAGTTTATTGCAAGTGTAATATCATCGAGAAGATAGACCGCTTAAATCGAACTTTACATGATTAAGAAGAACAGTAGGAAGATGAAACGATTGCAATAGGAGCATTCCAGCCATGGCTAGACGAACTGTTCTTATTACTTGCACAATTGTTTGATAAGCTGTTGATTTAAGAAAACAAAGTGAACAAGTTCTTGGGCAGTTTAGGGTTGCTAAATGAAATATCAGGAAAGCAGATCTTATACTATAATTATATAGTGAATGGATGTAGGTTTGCATGCATTTCTGAATACTGCTCGAATACGGAGATTTCTGGTATGGGTGTCTATTGAGTTCGATTTACTCTCCCGCTTAGCACGTATTACGAAGTCTTAAGAGTCCAAAATAATGAAGACAGTTCTTTGTCCTCGTAGAATTTTTCCTCTGTTCCAGATTGCAGATCGTTCACCCATTGAACAAATATGCCGCATGATCTTCCAATGTTTCCTTCGTCAGACTCTATTGACGCAAAGCAACAGGACATCAGAGCTTGTAACCAAAATCCGGTACTCTTTCATCAGCTGCTTCTGATTCAGCTTCAAGTCCGAGCTATAAGCATCAGATGTGATTACCTGATCCTAGTTGAGAAATATTGGGATGGCTAAGTTTCACCAAACATGGGTGTTAGTGATTTGGTATTTCTTATTCGTCATTTATTTTATTTTCACTTGGGCTTTTCATAGCTCGTGTATTAAACTAATCTAGAAACTCGCATTATTTAATGCAGACCTCTTCCTATAGATGCCTACAAACTGTGGTTGTTAATCTGACTTATGGTAGCATATCGCAGTATTGTTTCTGAATCTCTTCACCGCTCTCGAACTTCAAGAACCAATAGTGTTTCTTGAATGTTCTCTCTTTTTATGTTAATGTTAGTGCTTTTGTTGATCTCGTATGTTTGATGTCCAATATTCACTCATAAAGGCAATATTCACTGATATAACAAGCTTTTAAGTTGCTCATAATTCTAAGGATAATTTAGTTGCTTCGGCTCAGTCACAAGTTATACTAGATCAGAGAATTTCCTCGTGTTCGCCATATTCTACTTAATGGTCCAGATCAGAAAGTTTTAATCTTCCCATTTCAAGGGAATTTGAAATGGGTTAAAAGAAAACAATTCTAACTAGAACCGTTTTTTGCCGATTCACTTTTTGAAGCAATGAACTTCAGTAATTAACAAGTTAGGTAATTTCTCTGTTAGCCCACTTAAGAATTAGGCTAGTGTAGATTTCCTGAAATAAAAATTCGTATTGAAATAAGTAGATTTTAAGAAACGATAATGGTCATTATAAAAGGAATACGAACACTTAGAGAAATGTTAATAGTATCTTTGTAATAAGAGTAACATTATTTTATTTTGAAATCGTTGAAAGTAACCTATCATTATCATTGCAATTTTGTACAACAAAAAAATTCAAATATTTGTGCCTTCTGAGTTATTAGATGATTTACTTCACATAAAAACAGCTGAATTTTAATTCACTAAAAATATCTTAAGATCATAAAATAGTAGCTATTTATTTTCATTGAAATAATATTTTTTAAGAAATTTTTTCTGAAGATGACAAAGGGCAAACGCAACAATCTTTTAACAAGTTCCTCGATTGATACTTCGCTCTGAACTCTAACTTAGCGGAAAAAATTCCACAGTCTCCTGCAATAAAGTTCAATGTCGCATCAAACACAGAGGAAAGGAGAAAGGACAATCGAAGCATGGGCGCTATATGCATTTTCTCTGTTCCGCGAAAGTTGATGCCACTCGGGTATCTAATGACATTGAAGGAACACAACAAACAACTCCGAAAAAAGAGACTGGAAATAGAATTCCAGAGGGACGAAGCCAATATAGGCATTGCCGGAATGGAAGCATAACACAAAAGAAAATTTAGAGTTGGGCAGCGCAAATGAAAAGGAACAACGGATCAAGGAATAGCTTGTAAAAACTTGGAGAAATATAAAGTTGAAAAACTAATGCTAAATAAAACGGCTATATATTAAAAAAACAACAACTTATATATAGCAAATATTCCGTTTTGATAATAAAAAGATGTGCATGAGTGGAAATTTGCAACGATAAGATTTATCATAAAATCAATATGATGAAAATATGGCTTAAAGAGTAGGATAAATTTTTTATAGTTTGTCACTTCTAAATGCCAACATTAGCCTTCTTTGCAATGTTTCTAGAACTTGATCAACATGAAAGTTTAATCGGAGACGACATAATCAATATCATACAATTTCTCTTTCTAAAACTTAAACTATCTTAATTAGATAATTTTGAAAATGTGACAATTGTGTGTTATTTTTAATTGTTTTCTTATTGAACAATATTGATTACAAAATATTGTTTAATTAATTTTATTGTTTAAAAGTATTTCTATTCGCTAATTTACAAAGCTCTTCCCAAATTAGAGAATAAAATTTATTTTGAGAAAATAAAAATACTTCCGCTTCTCATTTCACCTTTATCTTAAATGTAATAAAAGTTATTCAGAAATTAGGAAAACAAAGTCTGGTATTCGAAAAATGAAGAGCTTGAAATGGAAGCAATATGCGAGAGAGAAATAATTATTTCTTACAAATTGTTAAAATAACTACTATTAACAGTAGTAACTATTATTATTAGCTATTTTATTTTCTTCTAATTTGAAAATAAAATAATCAGTATAAAACCTCTGTTCCCTCCAAAGGAAAAATGGGTAAGAAAAGCAATCTCAGAAATATTCCTTGCAGTTTCTATCTCCCGTGGATTCATTAATCATGTCAAAGCGCTGGTGAGAGTCGTAGAGAACTCTATAACCATGCATCGATCTACAGCATTCCTGTGCTGAAAAGCAAAACAAGTAAAAGAAAGCTAAAAAAAAAAAAAATTCTGCTGCACGACTAATGAATTGACAACGACGATGGGTTTTTATGGTGATTTCACAGCAGCATTCCAAGCCATTTCACAGCAGCTAAGGCAAAATTACGCCAACTGTATTCTAATTAGATCACCGTCAAACGCTAATTATTAGTAATGCTTACAGTTACTTCAAACTTTCTTGGTTTGCTGTTATTTAATATAAAAAAAAAAAACTATACACGAATTAAAAGGATAGTTTCAGATCGTCATTACTTCTTCGGTTTTTGAAAATTTATATTTCTGTGAAAGTGTAGTTTTCTTTGTGAGGTGTATTTGTTGAAAATAGTTTAAGATGCAGTAAAATTACCTTTACAAGAAATGAATTTAGGCCCTGAAAAGATAATTATCTTCTTTTTTTTTTATTTGTTTGTTACTTTGATTACGTTTGAGCTACATAACTAAACTCAGTAGGAGAATTTGTTTGAAGGATAAATGAGATCAAATGTAGGCCTACGTGTTTTTTAAACAGATTTGATGCACTGATATTTTTGCTTCTGTACAAAGCTTTAAAATTTGAAAATGAAACTAATATTACATATTGCATTAATTTATTTAGAATTTTATTTATCTTCTTAACTTCTCACTTTTGTATCATAAAATAATTTTAAAACCCAAGCGTGCAACATATTTGCATGATCCTGTCTTAGACATGAAAGTAGGGTAAGATAGGGTAAGATGACGGACGAACTTAAGCTTCAGAGATTGTTCCTAGGCTTAGTAAGTGGTTTAAAAACCCGAAGTTTGAAAGGACACTTCTTGTAACCTTTATGTTCAATAAAAAAATATGAAACGCTGTTTTACCCTCTCGAATTATGAAAAATATTTCACCAAAAAAAATAGGAGTAATTTTCGTCATCTTACCCTACCTAAGAGGAAAGATGACGAAGGGGGGTGGGTAAGATGACGAACAGATAAAAGTAATACATTAAGATAGAAACATTTTATTTTTAAAATGCAGAGAAACAACTTCACTTACTAACGTGTGGCATGAAGTAAAAAAGTCAAAGATGAAACACTTAAAATACAATAACAGATTGCTTGTAATGAAACAAAACTTTGAAGAATTTTGTACAACAAAAATTTAGAAGAACATTATTGTTGGCTCTGGCACGTTATGTTTCTTTGCTGCAGTATTTACTCTTGATGTTTTATCTTTTACTTCAGCAATAGCTGCATTAATTGTCGTCTTATCCCACTTTCCCTTGTCACTTTTCCTTGTCTAATTTCTTGGCATGTTGTTTATAATACCTAAAACATTCATAGATAAATAGTCATACATGAGGATTTAAAATAAAAGAAAAAAATAACTGCAACCTAAAATTCAGTTTCAAAACCACTTTTTAAAATAGGACAAAAGCCATAAAAGTACTCAAAAACATGTTGATAAACTAAGCAAACTTCTCGTCATCTTGCCCGCCCTGCCATTCATCATCTTACCCCACGCCGTCAATTTGGTTTAGAACTTATTTATCATTACCGTAGCTTATCGTAAACAACCTACACCACACATGGTTCTTTACTTTATGAGTTGTATTTTGAGAATATTTTACGAAAGAGCAAAGACAACTTAACATAGTCGAGTAATTCTTTACTCAGTGAAGTCGAAAAATTACAAACGCACGGGAAACAAACACATCTTAGTCGCTACTGCTCGCAAAACAATCTGGCCCGACATCCCTTGCAGTGAACTTCGTTACTAATCACCTGAGTCAGGACAGCTGCTTCTATCTATGAATGCGTCGGAGAAATACCGAGTTCGTCATCTTACACGCATCGTCATCGTACCCGACTTTCCCGTACATAGAAATTTTAAATCTTTCAACGGTAAACTTCTAATCTGAAATTAACCAGTGCTCTGATTTGCTTAGAAAGAATTAGTTAGAAATACCTTTAACAAAAGAAAGTTAAACGTCAACAGAATGGTCAGAATACAAATCAAAGAGTATAATAGAAGGTCACAAATAATTTGTCTGTTATTTTTTTTCTTCAAATAAAGAATCAAAAATTTCATAACAATAATTGTTGTTACGCAGTAATTTATCTTCTTATTTTTATTTTATATAACTAAGCATCATGAAGTTATACATCAAGGAATGCATATCGTTTATGTTTGATTGAGATAAAGAAGTAGCAGTCTTTTCGGAAACCATTCTCAGTATTTTCGTGATTATATTGGTATTGTTGTGATCAGTGATTCAGTATTTGATGTTAATCCTTTGCTGGAGAAATTATTTTAGACTAAGTAACGGTCACAGTTATTATTATTCATAGGGCAATTGTAAATCCGCTTAAAAGTGCACTGAATACATCAGCAACGAAATGATCAGCAACATGACATCAATGCCTTAAACTGGGATCGAACATATCTCCATCGTCTGATTTTATACTGACTCATACAGGGTGATTTATACTGACTCATGATTTTATACTCACACCATTAAATTTCTGTTGTCCACTTGAAAATAATGTTTGTCAGCAATTGTGAAAGTATAGAACAATTACTCACTATTCAGGGCCAGCCTGGGTGTAATGTCTGTGGATTTTTCAGAGTTGTGTAGAGAAGCACAAATAACAGAAATTCCCACTAAAGCGAAAAAAAAAAAGCTATAATACTATAACACAACTAAGATTCTGCCTCTATCAAAGAAAGTTAAAAATAAATAAATAAATAAATAAATAAATAAATAAATAAATAAATAAATAAATAAAATCACAGGCCTCACAGGTGGGACCTTAAGACATCTGTTTCATTCATGAGTTTTAAAGAGGCGAAGAAAAAAAAAATTTGAAATGGTAAAATTTAGATAAAATCCTTACTATAGTAACAAAGAAAGAGTTTTTAAAAGGTTAGTAATAAAAAAAAAACCCAACTAAAAACACATGAATATGAAATAACCCCATGAGTGCTTCCATGAGACTTGAAACATCTGTTTCTTTTGTTAGCATTAATTAGTACAGTTTCAGCGACTCCGGAGCTTAAAAGAAAAGTTGAGAAGAAATGCAGGCTAGGTGAAAATAACAATCTTGGATAATAAAATATTTTTATAAATGTAAATCGTGCTAGATTTTATTAGGTTTAAAGCAAAAAATTATTAGATGATGAAATGTGATCTTGTTCTGATCCAATCACTTGACTTTGGCATACATAATTTTTTATGTTTCAATCATTAATATTTTTTTTTTATTAAAATATTTTGTTTTTACATTTTGAATAGTTATTAATGACAATTTTTATTATACGAAAATATAATGTATTTCTTTAATTTATTCTGTGATTTTGGTTTATTAAATTTGTTAGCTTTTAATACATTTGACTTAATACGGAGTTAAATATTTTTTCAATACGAATATTTGCTGATACGAAGGTCAAGATTGTGAAGAAGGGCAAGATTTATCTGCATTGCAATAATTTTATGTAACAATTGTAATAATTTTATTTTTATTTTTATAAAGTAGACATTGATATGTTGACACAAAGATTTCAATAAACACAATTTGAAAAAATTAAATCGAATTAAAACGTTAAATGTTAACCCCTTTTCGACCTGCTTGGAAGAATCCAAGCACAAATTGCAGATTTTACAGGTGAAGACAGTTAACGTGATACACATTAAATTCTTGGTTTCTAATTGATCTGTTGATTCTAATGAAACACCTTCATTATTGTATTTGAGGGATTAAGTATTTTTCTTGGAGTCATCACAAAAAAAACTTATTTCAGCTTTTATTTAAACAAATATTTAAAGCGCTTTTTTAAAAAAACTATCTGTATTGTTGTTGGCACATAAATTAAAATGCATTTCAAATATTCACAAATTAAAACAGATATACAAAATACGCAAAGAATTATTTAATAAACGGTGATGAAAAAACAAAACAAAAAAAAAAACAAGTAAATAAATTTGCAGATGTGAATGAGGTTAAACAAAGCTGCAGAAACAATTTTTTTGAGGAAATAAAAGTCGTTTCCATGATTTGTTTTGACTCTTGTAACCATATAATGAATAATTTTGTTTGTTTTAATGAGTAGAGCCTATGGCCAAATTTTTGACACATCTTTTGAAATCACCCTGTATATATCTTCTACATTAATACCATTCATTCTATTCCTATTTAGATTTATTATATCAAATACATGATATTTCTACTGTATATTTATTCGTCTTCTGCAGGTTTATGTTAAATTACGTTAAATTTTTAAATGTATAAATAAATATAAAGATATAAAAAGTAATTGAATACACTTTTAAGAAAATGACAAAGAGAGTTAAACAATAATGAGAATTGATACTATATTATAATAAATTGTATAGTAACATAACTAATTATTATGAATTGAATTGTTACTTTGTTATAATTTTGTTTGTTACTTGTTATATTTCTTGTTTGTTTGAATTTTGAAACAAATTCTTTTGAATAATCATATATGGAAAAGGCCTACTTTAACGTAAATCTGAGGAAGTCTGGTACATAATACAATCGAAATACCGTGTATTTGAATATAATAAAGATAAGTAAAAGATCGAATGAAGTGGTGTCAATATAGAAGATCTAAAAAGTAATTTTGAGGATTCTATGATTAGATGAAAGGTAATACTGTAAAAATTTATAAAAGAATTTTTGTGCTGCAATAAGTATTTTAGTTAAACAATCTGAAAATTTTTAAAAAAAAGTAGCTTTTGTATTGGTAGCCTTAGTTTCTAATGTAAATTGTTTATTGTTAATAATTATTTTAATATTTTTTTAATATTCGGTATGATATATACTAAATTAAAATGCTAAAAGAAATGAAAGTCGAAGTATAATTGTTATCAAATTATTTTTGAGAATTCAGTGAAACTGTTTTTCTTTCTGTAGCGATATCTGTAGGCCAACTGGCGTCAAATAGTCTTCCTTTTATTCTCTCCGGCAATGCAAAGGAGATCCATATTGCTTGTTTACAGTTATTTTTCCCTCGAGCATTGCTTCCTGGTCGCACACTTGCATCTTTTCTGTCGTCAAACGACGTCAGTTCTGCACTTAGTGCTCCAGACTTGCGTTGTTTTCTACTACAAGAAACATAACCAGCCAAGGCAAGTTTGCTCTATTTCGGATTTCAAAAAGAAAATATATATTTCTCTCTTATAATTCTTTTTTATATTTATAAATAATTAAGCGATATTAAGATTGATAAAGGTTCTTGATAGATAGCATTACTTTCTAATTGTCTTTGCTGTATTAAATACAAATTATTAATATCATAATGGGGTTTTAAAATTGTTTTACAAATTTTGATTGATTCAGAGTTTTCAAAGCCATTGTTTGCTGGACTGAGGACTAGAGAAGACCGGGTTCAATTCCTGGCGGTGATCGGGGATTTTTTTCCACGGTTATTTCTCCTCCAGAAGGGAATCTAGGATTCACCCAGCCCTCTGTCGAATGAGTACTGATTTTCTTACTCGGGTGTTAAAAGCGGGCGAGCGTCGATCTGACCATCCGATCTCAACTAGTCTTATTGGTTGAGAATCGCGGGAGCCTAAACCACTCGCGCACCCCAGGGCCTACAGGACCTGTTGCGATAAAATTTAACTTAATTTTAATTTCCGTTGTTTACAATATATTACTTTAGAAGTCGTCAAGTAGGCCTATTAAAAATCCCGAATTCTTATAAAGTGTGTAAATGCTAAGATATTAAACCTAGCGATATTTTGAACCTCCCATGTTTACGTGCTAATTTCTTGCAAGAAAGTTGCAGTGAGAAGATAATTTTCCGACCATTTAGAAAATAGTTTAGATGATATAAGTTATCTCTTTTATTTATGTTTTGGTTATATGTTTTGCTGATGAGAAAGAAGTGGCCAATATCTACATTTTTTTTTTAAAAGCATTACTTTCCTTTATGATTCAATGTTGTAATTTTCCCAAAATTTTAAGATGCCTCAGTATTTTAGTGTATATTTCTCATACAGCACCTTCATGACCCGGAAGAAAAGTGTAGACGGAGTTTTCTATTCTCTGGCACTATTTCGAAATTGCCATACACTGTTTCTCCAATACTACTTGCTGCACTCCTGCACATATTTCGTAGCTTAATGTAAAGTCACTGCTCAATTCAACATAATTTCTCCTTCAAATTTCAGAATACTCTCAAGTTGCATCATGGAAATATTTTGTTACTGTTAATTAATTCATTATTTAAAGTATTTCGAGGATACCCTCAGCGATTATTTTATTTATTTATTTATTTTATTCAGCCTACGGCCATGGGCCACACCATGTGTGCTTTCATCCTTGCGGATCTATAACACTAACCCCACAGGTCAGAAACTGTGAAGATAATTTTTTTTCATTTTCAATTCTGACAATTTTTCACACCCTTCAATGCTGTAGACAGCGGAAGAGAAAGCGAAGAAGAAAAAGAAGAAGCAGACAAACACAGGAGAGAAAGAAAACATCCAAGTGCACGCCGGGATTCGAACCCAGTGCCTATGCATCGGCCTCGTGAAAGACCGCCGTCTAATCCACTAAATCACGCCGGCACGGCCACCTCAGCGATTATTACTGAAATGTTATCCATTGTATCTTTTCTAGTAACGTTTAATTCTTGAGAAAGTTTATCTAAATTTAAATCTACGTCAAACATTTTCACCTTTTTTAGGTGGTATTCGAAATTAAAGGTAAAAAAAAAATTACTGATGCATTTGGTAAAATATATAAGTACATTATTTTACTATACATAAAATCCTAATATCATAAATGTACAATCAGTATCTTCTTTTCGATGTGACATTAAATCAAAGTCATTGATATCTTAATTATTAATATGTAGCAGATTGTTAAAAATCGTAAAAAACAAGGATATATTCAATTTCAGATTGAAATTAATATATCACAAGACAAGACCTACTGAACAGTTAAACAAAATATTATTAAAACAAACTGTTAATTAGAAATTAATATTGTAGAGTTCTCGAGAGATATTTTTGAAATATCACTTAATGATCTAAATCTTAAGAAATACTGTGTACTGAAAAAGAACTTTAATAATTTTCATATAATCAAAATAGAAAAAAACAACAACAAAAAGCTGTAATAGATAAAATTGTATATTTGCCATCATATGTCGAAAGCCTTTTTTTGGGGATGTTGGAGATGAAATTTTGGATGCAAATGTTTCACAGACTTACGTCGTTGTTGCCTAAAATTCAATTAAAAGAAGCCTTTTAGTCTTCTTTACTTTTGAATTATTAATACTTCGATCTCTCAACGAAATTTATCAAATTAACAGTAAATTCTTCAGACTGGTGTAGTGTATTTCTGTTTCAGAATGATAAATACAGTGCAACTTGGATAATTCGAACGTCTTTAATTTGAAATCGTGGTTAATTCGAAGATTTCTCTTAGTCCCTTGAATTTCTTATTAAATCAATGTTACAAAATCGTGGATAATTCGAAGATTTCTCTTAGTCCCTTGAATTTCTTATTAAATCAATGTTACAAAATCGTGGTTAATTCGAAGTTCAACTTCCTTAATTCGAAGTTTTTATAAAAAATTTCGAACCGTAACGACTTTTCGGCGTTTCATCGTTAAGAAATTCGACACGTGACATCTGAAATCCCCTTCCCGCCACCGTTCGATACGCGACGCTATTCGACACGTGACGCTTCAGACGCCATTCGAGCTTCCTGCTGTCAATGTCACCATGTCTTTCAGTAAACCACGCGTGTACAAGAATTTAACGTTCGCTGAAAAGATCGCCGGCATTCGCGAAGTGGAAAAGGGTGTGAAGAAGAAATGCCAAATCGCCAACGAGTACGGGATAGCGCCGAATTTCGTCGGTACATTGAAGGACAAACCAACGTAAGTGAAGCTGTTTTCCGTTCGCTAAACATGCTTGATGATTTTGCTAACCTTAAGCGACTGAATTCTACAAAACAATCAGACATTGCACAATTTTTTGAAAAACTATAATTTTCTGTATTGAATGTAATATGTACTGTAGCTAACATAATATAAATCTTATTTTGTTTACATACATATAGTGTTTAAGTCTTTCATACCATGATCTTTCTGAATAAATATTTACTTATTGACTGAATAATCTTTTCAAGCTTTCAGTGCATTTGAAATTAAAGTTAATAGATGTACGTAACTTGTTTAATTCGAAGTCTTGGATAATTCGAAGTTTTGTAGTGGTCCCTTCAACTTCGAATTATCCAAGTTGCACTGTATATATATATTCATTTTTATTTAAAACAAAGCTTAAAAATATATTTTCATGTGAAAAATAATTGTTATCTGTACATAGAATTATATATTATTATAAGAAATATTAGTAAGAAAATAATCAAAAAAAATTAACATTTTTTATTTGACAAATAAAAACTCTCGGAAACAATAAATTTCACAATTACAGAAATTTCTTAGCGAAAAGAAAAATAAATGTAAAAACGAATTTCTTGAACAACTAATAAATAAAGAGAAACGTAATAAATGAAGTCAGAATTTGAAACATGGAGATTGAAAGGAATGAGATGCCTTTTATATATATTAATTGAAATGTGTTAATAGAAATGGAAAGGATCAAGAACAATTGGAAATAATAATAATGAAAAAAAGCTTTCACAGATTTCTAAATGTAAAACAAAGTATTGTAAAAGATTAAAGTTCATGATTAAATATCTCATTCTCTTTTATCATCGAAAAACATTAAGACAATTGCCTTACAAATAAATTGAGGTAGCGGCATTAGATAAAAAAATCACAACCGCGTTTATGTTCTCCTTAATATTAAATTCAGTAGCATTTGTCTTACAGTCTGATGAACAAAATAAAGTGATTCCGATTCGACTACAGAAAAAAAAAGAGATCAGGGACAGCGTAGCCTCACTTGCCATCTTTTATTAATGGGCGTTGATTTCTGAGAGACCCATTCAGTGCTCCATGCTTGTATCTAGGATGAACACAGAATAACCAAACTACATTAGAAATAATTAGAAGCGTGCAACTTTTTCTAATTTAAAAATGATTCCGTTTAATCCTTTCAGGGTTACTGAAGACTCCAAAGTTGTTCACGAATTCATTTAAATGCATATCCTTTCAGAAATATGAAGTTTTTATATTGAAAAATGTATATTCGTCTTATGTGATTAATTAACAAAAACATCATATCAATCTGCGAAAAACAAAAGAAAAGTTCATGTCGTAAGGTCCAAGAATCGTTTACTAGGGATTCCAGTATTTAACTTTAACGAATTAAAACTATTAATTAAATTTGATTTAACTTTAAAAGTCATTAAATAATACGTTCAAGTGACTATTCTTAAATCTTGATACTTTCTTACATTTTGCATGCGGAGATTAATATCATCGAACGCCATTGATAGTTGAAACAACTACTCATGAAGGGCAACATAAATTAGGAAATTTACATTCTTCGAATAGGTTTCTAATTTAAACATTTATTCCATTGAAATAATTAATACGAATATTTTTACATAAAAAGCAAATATACAGAGATTTTCTCGAAGCACACCGTTCTCGAAGTGCTAAAACACTTCCAAACAATATCCGAAACTAATTTACAACATTTCATATGCTTCGCCATCAAACCATCAATACTGCAGATATTTTTTTATCTACTTAGTTAGATATAGAGTAAACTATGAAATATGAAAGATTTAATCATCCTTTATTTCTTCTCCAATTTACAATCTTCAGCACTTAGAATATGATTAATTTAAAAATTAATTTTTAATGAGCAATTATGCAGCGTAAGATGTAAACTTTTATTGCCAAAATTCTTCTTGGAAATGTATTTTATAAATTTTAGATTTAGCCACAAACGCAATAAACGAAGTATATTTTAAAATCCCAAGGTTGTTGAAAGAACCAAGTAAAGATTGTTAAGCTAAATGTTTTATAAACAAAAAGCAGTTATATTTCCATAGCTTCCACTGACATATCGTACTTGTTTCTCAAAGATTTCTAAGAATTATCAAAATATGAAGCAGTCAGTAGTTACATGCTTAACTGAGTCCTTATGGCACCAGTTCATTTAGATTCAGATTTGTTCGATAAGTTCTAAATTGAATAATTTGATGCTTTCAATGAGAATTGATTTCCGAATTGATTCCGGACATTGCTTCGAGGCATCGAAACCTCATCCAATAGAATCAATAGAAAGGGATCAAAAAGTAGTAATATCACAAACATTTGATACACAATAAATTTCGAAACTAATCAACAGCTTACATTTTGCATTCGCTGATACTATCTCATTAATATTCAACGGGGAAATGCTCCAAGTTTCAATCAATTTTTGAAATACGATGAACTGACAAATAGGAAATTAATGAATAATATTTTTTATGTTACTATGATTTCCTTTTAATAAATTAAGTACTTCATTGTGTAGTGTTGTACGACTGATTATTCTAAACAGAAATAATAAAACAGAAACTCATTGCCACTGTTTCTGCCTTTATTTAATTGTGCATTGCCCGCACAAAAAATGCAGTTGTTCATAATCCTTAAACTTTATTAAACTATAATTCTCCATGTGGCTTTTGGATTTCTACAAAATTGTTTTTCTAGCATCATCTTTGTCATTGCTCTAGAGAAAAAAGTTTAACTAAGACTAACAATGAAATTAATTAATAATAAAAGTAATATTCCCACCATTCTTTTTTTATCATCATCTGAGAAAAAATGTGAATTAAAAAAACTGAAACGCCTTCACTAATTAAGAATACTTCTCACGTTTGGTTGAACATTAAGGACAAGTGCTATAAAAGCTTCAGTGACAAGCAACATTTTTAACAGAAACTTTTGTTATGTTAATATGTGATCGTAAAAACTATTGATTTGATATGAATTATCAAGATAACGAATCGGGGGAAAGAAAACTAATACCCGTAGAGTAATATTAAGAATAGTGATTTGGGACATTGAAAAGAATGTTAAAAGTTCTTTTTTATGTTGAATTGTTACTAACAATACTGGAAGAGAGAAATTATGAATGTGAAGTAACACTCTTTGACCAAATTTTTATCAGATTTTTATCAGGCTTGATTTATTTATTAGAAATTCAATTAGATATTACTATTCCATTCTTCAAAGTTTGTTAATGACAACTACATAAAAGCAATTCAGCTACTACTTCTGAAAATATTTGTTTAGTTCGTTATTTTTCTTTCTTTATTCGTTTTTATTGTTATAATGGTATATTATGGTGTAACTTTTGATGAAGGATAGACAATCGTTAGCATCTTACTAATATTTGCTAATCCCCATCTGTTGTAAGTTAGTATTGCATATTAATGCAAGTAAAATGTAACCAAGTAAACAAATAAAAAAAAAACTTAATTTTTTTTTTATCATTGATAATTTTTCTTCTGTTTTTACTGTATTGTTCTTATTGCTTCTGTTCGGCAATATAAGACTATTTAAAAATTAGAAGAATAACACTATAAAGAAAATCTTTATGTCTCTTGAGATTCAGCTTGACAGATTTATTGGAACAGAGTACTTTTTTGCTGTTTCTTCTTTATAGAATTGATTTTTGATGCACAAAGAGTGATGGCGAATGGGCATTAAAAATATGGGATAAAAAATATTCAATCAATGTGCTGTTTCTTATATGTATTTAGCAAAATATTGCTTTGTAGAAATGTTGATAGCTATATATATATATATTCACTGAATGTAAAATATTCTGATTGCTTTTCAAACAGTTTCCAATATTTAGAAAAAAAACTGTTAATAAGTAAGTGAAAATGATCTTAATAAATATTATACTTTTGTTACAAAGAATTTCAAATATGAATTTCATAAAATAAATGAGATTCACTATGAAAATCTATTTACAAGAATTTTGAAACAAATTCATTAATATAATAAAATGTATTAAAAAAAACTGAAGCAAACAAAAGTTGTAAAATGATTACATTTAAAGGGGCTACTTACATTTATTTTCATTGTAATTATTTTCAAATTTTACTTTCTTTTGACATTAACTTTTTTTTTTTGGTGCTTTTCATAAAACCACTGTGGTTTCCTGTTTATTCCATTTGAAATTTAAATAAATCAAAAATGAGAATAAATAAAAAAACTTAATGAGATATTAAGTTAACAAACTATTATTTCTTTTCTATATTATGAAATTAAGCTTTTGTGTGACAACCTTGTATTATCAAGCTTAGTTTTCTAATGAACGAATCACTTAAAAGGTCCTTTAAGTTTTATTCAATGAAGGAGCATTCTAGTTAATGTATTAAAGGTATTAAACTAAGCCATAACTATAATTTACAATATGCTCCGACAAGAGTCGTAAAAGTGAACATGTTTATAGAAGATAAGTGAAGTAAATATTGAACTTCAACACTGAAAGAAAACAGATTAGCAAAAAAGATTTCAGGTTAAAAATAAGTTATCTCCTGTTTCTTAGAAGATAAGTATGACATAAAATAAATTTGGAAGAGCGAAGATCTAAAGATATGGCTATTTATTTATTACATTGATTTTCTTATGAAATAACAACAGAGTTCCTTGATCTATTAGCATCCACAATTGACCAAATATTAACAATGGATTGGCATTTATAATTCTATTTGTTTTAATGATAGATTATGAATTAAGGTTTTTGAAAACGATGATGTAAAAACACTAGATAGAAGAGTTTTACTGGAATATGTGCTGTTTCTTTTGAATTTTTAGTTAAAGAAATAGCCTCTGTAAGGGCCTCATTGCACAATGAGGCTAGGGGCAGTGGACTGAAGATCTCAACCATTATGTGACGGCACTGTTACCGTTGCGGCATACGATGGATCGCGAGATTTGGCACTTTAAGCGGTTACATTTAACTGATCGTGCGGCTAAGTGTATGGCTTTGGTTCACTAATGGTGAACAGTAATTCGTTACAGGTTGCTTGCCAGTCTAGTTCTAGTCGTTTGTTGAGGTTGCGACAGGTCTTTGTTCCACCCAACTGTAACGCCTCAACGTAGAAAAATGAGTGCGAATACAATACAAAAGTAACGATAAGTTTAAGATAAATAAGTTTTGGCTAAGTATTTGGATTCACTTTGTTTTCGTCTAATAAATAACACTTATAAAAAGATTTAAGCAAAACTTAACAACAACAAAAATCTACTGCAATTTCATGAATCAACTTTAATTATAATGAGAAAATAAAATTAAATAATTTTAGAACTATTAAAATAAAGAAATTTGAGTTAAAGAAGATTCTTTTAAAGTTAAAAAAAGTCTTTTGAGAAGGCATTTCAATTAACACAGCCGAAAAGTTGTGGTTTTAAATGTATATAATATTTTAATTAAGTCTGAGTGTTAATTTGTAAAAAGTAAAAAGTTTTTAAAATAGCTATAAAAGAGATTCTGAATAATGAAATAAAATATCAAACTGAATATGAATTGCAAAATCTTAAGATTAATACAAACTAGTGATGAATATTTAAGAGCTTTTTTAATCTAAAATCTCCGTATATAAAAAGAGAAGTCCTGACTCACTCACTCATTCACTGACTCATTAACGCCCAGGCCAAACCCTTGGACCTAGAAAGCTGAAATTTTGCACAGAGGTTTCCGTTATGATGTAGACAAGGAATAAGGCCGGATTTTTCGAAATTCCCACGGGATAGGGAATAAAGAGGATTTATACTTTCGCTTTAAAATGACCATGAAGTGTTTGGCGGCCAACCCGCAATACATCCGAGTTATCCGGAGAAGTCACATCGGGCTGCAAACTCGTATATTTTCCGATCTCGATATTAATTTGCTAAATAAATAAAGTTTTTTTTTATGCTGTGTATAAAAGGATTCCGGAGCGAAGCGACGATACCCGGCTAGTTTATAAATAAAATAAGTAAAAGTAATAATAAATAGTAAAGTAAATATGTAAAAGTAACTCACATCAGTATATAAAACTAGATTACAATGAATTTAAGCTTTATTCCAAGATGTAACACTTTAATAGCTTTAATCTGAAATACTGCTGCTTTATTACAGATTCGTTATAATCTTTGGGAACATAGAAACAAATGTCGTCTTCATTTTCTGTGCTCGGAAATATAATCTTGATGCCAACGACAGAGGAAAAGCAATAGATATTAATGAAAGTAGAAAGAAAGCAGCTGATTAATCAGTTGATATGTTTTGAAAATAATTCAGAAATACTAAGTTACGTTGCCCAAATGAGGCCCATCCTTCGTTTTATTAATAGAACGTTGACAATTTACCAAGATTGGTTATGTTTCAGACAGGTCCTGGCTTCTAGCGGCTAACCCAAAAATTAGGTCCGTTGAAGTGGATAATTTCACCATGTTTGTTTCAGTTGAACAGTAAAAGTCGTCCAAAGCTTTTCTCGTTACTATTTCAACTTAATTTGAAAAATCGTCCCCATTTTTTGGCAACATAACATACATGGACTTGTTTTATGTCATTTTAAAGTATGTCATGAGTACAATAATGTAGAATAATTTGATATTTGAACAGGGGCTCCAAATAAGACGCTTCAGTTATATTTTCAAAACTGTTATTATGGAAAGAATTTCAAATGCAACTAATTCTAAATTCACTTTTTCATAAAAGCACACCTTAAACTACCTTTCAAGACAGTTTTCAGAATTTTCACTCTTGCAGTAGAAATATAAAAAATCCTTAAACGTTAGGTGGGCCTTATTTGGTGCAGTTACCTTACTTACAATTTAATATTTTAAGGAATTAATAATAATAATAATAATAAAATAAATAAATAAATAAATAAATAAATAAATAACTGTTGCAGAACTCTGGAAGTTAAACGATGAAACGTTAACGGGAAGAATCCACAGGATCATATTCGACATTTGGGAAACCGAACGGATCCATTCGGAATGGAAATGCGCAATCATCCACCCACTCCACAAGAAAGGGGACAAAACGGATCCAAATAACTACAGGGGTATCTCACTCTTGCTAGTCACTTACAAAATTCTCTCAAAAGTCCTCTTGAATAGACTAGAAGAACAAGCTGACCCACAGATAGGAGAATATCAGGCTGGTTTCCGCAAGGGACGCTCCTGCATAGAACAGATCTGGAATCTTAAAACGACTCTCCAGATGAAACGCGGTGGTCACTTTTGTGGACTTTAAGAAAGCCTACGACTCCATAGACAGAGAGATCCTCTTCAACACATTGGAAGAATTCGGCATCGACAGAAAAACAAGAGCAATCATCCAACAGACGTTAACTAACACAACCTCCAAGGTTAAATACTTAGGGGAAATCTACGATCCATTTGAGATCCATACTGGAGTGCGACAGGGTGACGGACTTCCGCCGTTGCTCTTTAATATCTTTCTTGAGAAAATTATCAGAACATGGGAAAAAGAAATCGAAGGAATCCAATTGGTATAAAAAAGTGAAGTGCTTAGCGTTTGCGGATGATCTCGCACTCCTCACGAATAACAGAAAGAGGCCACAAACGCCATAGAAAAACTACACGAAATTTCACGAAAAACTGGCCTGCAAATTTCGTATGAGAAAACGCAATATATAGAAAGAGTGCCACAAGACAAATTGCCTATTGAAACAACGGTTAAATTATACAAGTACCGCATTTTAAATACCTAGGAGAAATCATCCAACCATCAGGGATCAACTAAGGGCCAATGAGGAAAAAATAAGAAAACTACAAAGAGCATACAAACTCACATGGAACTATTACAACAAAAAGTTCATATCCATTAACGCAAAATTAAGACACTACAACACTGTCGTACTTCCTGAGGCACTACATGCAGTTGAAACGACACAAATCGGTGGACAAGCGAAAATCAAAGAACCAGAGAAACAAGAAAGGAAAATTCTCAGGAAAATCTTGGGACCGGTACAGGAACAGGGAATCTGGATGAAGAGACCAGCATCAGAAATTTATAAACACACTAATAGGATTACGGATACATTCAGGAAAAGAAGAATGCAGTTCTACGGACATATTCACAGGATGAACGAAGACAAAAATTCAAGACGGATTCTTGAGGTCATCAACTCAGGAGGGGAAAAACAAAATGGATAAAAAAGGTCGAGGAGGATCTCAGACAGGCACACATAGCAATAGATGATGCGGAAGATAAAAAGAAATTCAGGAACACTATCAAAAAACATACATTTAACACCTCAACACAGAAGAGGCTGGGATGTAAATGGACAGCGGAGCGTAAGAAACAACACAGTGAACACATGAAGAAAATTTGGGCAAAGAGAAATCACTAACAGTCATCGTAGACGAGCTCAAGTTCAAACGCTCTCTTTAAATCGGAATTATCGTGAATAATAATAATAATAATAATAATAATAATATTTTTTTTTTTTTATTATGATTCTAAATACAAAAGTTACAGTCCCGTTAGGAATGACAAATTCCTATCAACAGGTTCTGAATATAGGTATACTACAAATATTTACTTAATTTTGAATACATTGTTAAAAAATATGAAATTACTTACATAGTATTGTTTTTACAAGTGATTTTTGTCAGGTAGACCGCTAGGTGATAATTTTCAAAAAATTTTAAATTAGGCAGTAACATGATTTAAAAGTTAAAATAATTTTCTGATTTAACTCTATATATAATTATTACATATGTATATTAAAGTTATCTATGTTTAGCTTATTTTTGTCGAGTACATAATAATAATAATAATAATAATAATAATAATAATAATAATAATAATAATAATAATAATGGGCTGTCGCAGGGATTCCCAGGGTTGTAAGGAGCAACTCCTTATTGACTCTGTAATCTTGCGCCAGGCACGCGCAAAGAATAGGAGCTTACATATCGCATACATCGATTACAAGAAGGCATTTGATTCTGTCCCTCATTCCTGGATCCTACACACTCTTCATATCTACAAAATACACCCCAAGATCACGGCATTCTTAGCTGCCACGATGAAGAGTTGGAACACAACATTACACCTACGCACCTCTAACACCTCCATCACTACAGATCCCATTCCCATAAGGAGAGGTATTTTCCAGGGAGACTCCTTGAGTCCTCTTTGGTTCTGCCTCGCCTTGAATCCACTGAGCCATATACTAGATAACACAAAACACGGTTATAGGCTTACCACAGGCACTGTGACACCATATAAAATCACACACTTACGCTACATGGATGACATTAAACTCTATGCCACAAACAATGCACAACTTA
>JAFIDM010012231.1:129240617-129256176 GCA_023159025.1 Thereuonema tuberculata | reverse complement strand
GATATTTGCTTGGTTGGAACTGAAGATGGTTAACAGCAAAGTTCTTGTTCCAGATAGACCAACAACGCTCATTACCCATTGTTATTGTAAACAATTCTACATTTATTATTATTATTATTAGTCTATTATTTTTATTATTATTATCATTATTACTATTATTATTAAGATTTCAAAACGTTCCAGTTTAGAGTATCTGAAAATAATAAATGTAAAAAAATCTGTAACTCCTTTAAAGTTAAAAATTATTTAGAAAATATAAATTCAATGAACGCCATTTTAAAATTAAATAATTTTTAGGGGGAAAACGACTTTCAGAAGGAAAATAGCAATACGTTTTGTGAAACGACTTTGAATCGATTTTTATAGTGAAGCTGTTAATTTCTTATAAGACCAGAAACAAGATTATTATAAAACTTATTGATATCGATCAAGCTTAATGAATTATTACATCAATAAAATGTCTCAAGCAGACAAAGGGGCCGTCCATTAATTACTTGAGGTGTTTTTTTAAAAAATTTGGCCCCCCCCCCCCTTCCCCCTTGGTGAAATTTGGTGAGATTTTGCTGGACCCCCCATCCCTTTTGATGAGATTTCAAAAATTTTAACAACCAAAAAAAAAGGGAAATCTTGCTTTAACAACCAAAAAAAAAAAAAGTCGATCTTGTTCGTCAATGCTTTACACAGTCTTTTCATTATCTCTGATTTCTTGTTGAGATATCTGTTAAAATCCATAGTAATTCTTTGAGCCCAATTGATTATTTAACTAAATTTTAACGTGAGGATTTTTCTGTATCCAGCTAAGGCACAGGTTATATAAATTCATTTCCAACATTTTGTGTTCCATACTTAATTTAAAATATAATTTTGTGAAATGTGAATAAATGTATTACAATTCATTAAATCCCCAAGATAACAACATAAATTACAAAATTCACTTTATATTTTAATGGGAAAAAGCCTTTTAATGGGAAAAGAAAAGTGTTTTTAAATATTTCCATCGCACAAAATGTCGATGCAAAATGTCAGCTTGAGGAAGAACGTCTGATAAGGAGTTCGAAATATTGCCTGTATGAAGTTGTGGAGTAGTTAAGAAATAAAGTGAATTTTGTAATAAATGTATTACAATTTTTCAAATCGTTTAGTGCTTGTCGTAATTGTCTTTCTTTCTTAGGTTTGGAGCCTGAATCTATTTGTTTTTGGTTTATTGATCTTTTTCTTTTTTATTTAAAAAGGATGGACTAATATCAGACTACTAAACCCAATTAGCACTGTGGCCTTTGAGGCCTTTTTTGCAGACCTTAGAATTCACAAATAACTATAGCCAGCCGGAAGAAAATGCAGGCAAACATAAAAAAGAAAGGAAGCATTCATTCCTACTCCAGAATTGGAACCTAGATTCAGGCATTATCCGCCAAGACTATGACTGAACGATATAGTTTGGGGAATTAAAACAAAAATATATAAATAAAAACAAATAAGACGTTTTATTTTTTGGACACGAGAAGTTTTCATAATCCAGTTGATGTTTCTTTGATAACTATTTGGTTTCAAAAAAAAAAAGATATGGATAAAGAAAACAGACAATTTTAATCGGACGATACTTTTTATACTGCCCTACCTTAACATTCCAATGTTAATACAGTACATATTTGCCGAAATTATTTATAATTGTTTCATTTCTACTTTCTCAACGTAGAATAATCAAGGCTTCTAATATTTGGATCCCTTTTCAATTAACTGGTCATAGGGAAAAATAATACTGAATTTTGAATTAAAGAAAAATTTTATTTGATATTTTAAGAAATTAGAGTAAATAATAAGGATTTTTGTACCAATATGATCTGCTAAACAGGTTTTTTAAAAAAAAAAGTTTGGAAAACTTTTGGATTAGATTTGGAAAAAAAAAATTATCTTTGAAGTTGAAACCAGGTCGGGGTTATAGTATCTCAGTGTAAAGTTAAATCTTCAATAATTAATCAGGTGTACCGGATGTTTATTTACAACAGCAAATTATGATCAATACGCGTAAAATACTAGTATTTTTTTATTCTAAAGTTTTAACATATTAATATTAATTAAATACTCCATTTAGCAAATTATTTTTTATTAGAGAAACTAGTCGGCTCCGCATATGTAACGGAAAACAACTTTTTATTTATTAAAAAAACACACACACACACAAATTACATCAAGTAAACTAAAACTAAAATTTTTTAAAAGTTTTTTTTAAATTTAATTTCTGATGTTTATATTCTGATGTTTATAATCCACGACTGACTTTAGAACCAGCGTGTGATATATTTTTATTCTATGATATATTTTTATTTTTTATGGAGATTAGAATGTTGTCCTCGTGGTCTAATGGCTAAGACGTCTAACTTCGGAGCAGATGGTTACATGTTCGATTACCGTAGTGAATTTGTAGAAATTATTTATATTTTCACAAATTACAACAATTGCCCCAGACAGACAGAAAAATTAAAGCTTTTAGCAATATAGATATACTTTTCAGTGGTTTTTGAGTTACAAAGGCCATTGGTTTTTAAGTTACAAATAGTGATTTTTCAGTATTCTATCTTATAGAAATAGTGCTTCTTTCTTTCTTGAATCTCTTTTCTTAATTACAAGCATTACCCGTGTGCAAATTGATTGATATAGATATTTGAAGAAGAGATATGTTCAGATGGATGTTTGTTAATATAGATGATGAATGAAGATCGAAGCTTGTATACGAAATTCTTGGCGACGAGTTGATTGTGACTATTCTTTCGAGTGAAGATAACCAAATTCTGATGACTTGTGACTCAAAGGCATAAAGTTGTGCGTGAGTGAAGACAATGTTCTCCAAAAAGACGCCAATTTTATTTAGAATCTGTCCTTGAGCTTTATTGATAAACATCGTGTAAGAAGGCCTGATCGGAAATTGCTTTCTTGTGAAAGTGAATAGCAGTAGATTATCGTTTGGTTTCATAGACATCCTATGGATGAAAACAAATCTGCTTTGTGAGTTCCTGTTATAATTTCGGCTTCTGTGAGATCATTATCGAATGAACGACATTTAAGTTGAGTTCCGTTGCGGTGTCCAAACTTGGGATTGATTTTTTGCAACAACATTATTGGAGATCCAATCTTCAATGACAAACGATATTGAGGAATACCGCCAAGATTCAATGAGTTCAGATATTCAGGCAGATAGGGATGTTCGTGTTGTGGATTATCAGAAGTATCAATTTATTATCACATAAATACTCTCTTGTATTTTTTGAATTATCACTCAATTGATGTTATCGACAATCTCTTTTTTTGGTAAGTTCTGAACTTTGATGTGATTCCAGATATTTGAGTTACAAATAGTGTTTTTCAGTAATCTATCTCATAAAAAGGATGCTTCTTTCTTTCTTGACTCTGTTTTCTTTACTCCAACATCTGCCGTATACACGCGCTTATTTTTCAATATCACATAGAATTTGGTTAAGGAAGAATATTTAAAATATTGCAACATTTTGGCAATTATAGTTCTAATCGTCAGTTTCGAATTACAACTAAACTGACGGATGGAAAATAAATAAACAATCTTGAGATTCAAAAAAAAGGTTGAATACATTCCTCATTGATGGGAGAAAGGAAAGGAGATATAAATCAAAAAACAATATGAAGAGAGTTGTAGTCCCTATGACCTAATGGATAAGACATCTGACTTCGGATCAGAAGGTTGCAGGTTCGATTCCTGTCGCGGATGTTTCACTGTAAAAAATATTTCTATTTTCCATTCTCACAGAAAATTGCGCCGGACAGACAGACAGACAGACAGACAGAGAAATAAAAGATTTTAGTAATATAGATTAGATCGATCGATTAGTGTGTATTAGATATAATCTCAATTGAATAATTTTAATTAAAAAAAAATCATTAAAAAAAACCTCTCTAATCTGAATTCTGTGAAGTTGATGCTTGTACTTTGGAACCTTCTACATAATTAAATCTAAATAATCGAACAGAAATTTTTATCGAACAAATCAGTTTGATAGTGTAAAAAAAAAATACGTTGTTTGAGAGATTGTAGCAAGTGAAACCAGAAACCAAGAATCCAAGGATTAAATCTGTAATGATAAATAAATAATTTTTATTTAAAAAAGCTTTTATTAAGTTGAATTTAGATATTTAAAAATGCTTAAATATCTTTTAAAATTATTTAATATTTAGAAAAAAAAATCGCTTGTACAAATAAATTCTTTAAAGAGTAGCAGTAACGGACTCGTATGCCTAAATTAACAGGTCCAGTGGGAGGGATTATCTTTATTTAGAATAGAGGGTAGAATGTTTATTTGACACATGGATAACTATCTGGGGACCGAAAACTACCTGCGAAGGATGTTTGACATTGAATAGCAAATAACGAAGGTAAATATAATTATGTCTTTACGAAAACGATATGAAGGTAGTAATTTAGTTATCTAACTGTTGGAGAGATAGGAAGATTGTTTCGAGTAATTTTTAAGTAATGGGCAACTGCTTCCTTAAGTAGGCCTCCCTCTCCTCACTATGATGATCAATATCATTTCCGTGGTTTGCTGGCAACTTTTTATTTTTCTTTATTAGATATAAGTGTTAGTAGTTTTTTAAAAATGCATTGAAGGAATTACTTTTCAGCTGGAAATATAATGAGCAACAAATATTGTATATATAGTGACATAATATTTGCTGCTCATTCTGAGGCAGCCCATTTACAAGTCGACGATCAGATTATCATTGAATAATTAAAATAAAATGGGTCTTCTGTGTATTGTTATTCGAAGCCTAGTGACGGTCAAGTTTGCTTTAAACTTGGGAAAGCACAAAATGAAATAAGATTACAGAGAGAAATTCCATTTTTAACTTTTTGATGGGAAAATAAATTTATTAAGAAAAGATTCTTAGTCCGAGTTGACAATTTAAATAAAAACACAAATAACATATTGCTACTGCTACTAATACTAATACATTACTTCTTAATAAATGTTATCCTAATATTTGCTTTATTTCTAAATTTCATTCAATATTTGCATATCATATTTCCTGATTATTGTATTTTATCCAATATCTTCGAAAATAAAATCCTACAAAATTAAAATTAACTTTTTATTTTTGGAAAAAGTTGACTAAAAACCTATTTCTCTTCTCATAATCTTTCTCATATTATCATAAGTTACTTTGAGAAGCTAGATTTAGAAGGTGCTATCATACTTTCTATCTTTTTATTTTGATAACTAAACAAGCTGCTTTGATGAATCTTTTTTATATATGAGTTAAATCAAGTATAGGCCGCGCTGATGGCGATGTCGCTAAGACCTTTGAGTACCGGGTTCGGTGCTCATGTGGGTTTCGTTGATGGTGGCGATCCACGCTGGGCAGTTTTTCCAGGGGTTCTCCCGTTTCCCCTGCATTTCTCACACCTTCCTTTCTCTCCGTCTGTCATTCTTTCCGTGGGATAGCACAAAAGATCTTTCAGGTCGACGTGCTCGGTTGTGAAGCCACCCACATTCACAAGTAATCTAATCTAATCTAATCTAAATCAAGTATGCTAATCAAGAAAATGGCATTGAAAGTTTGTAACAAGTAGTCATTTTCATGCTTCACTTTCTATTTATATTGAAAAATCAGGATTTGGATAAACATCATCTCCATCAAACTTGGTTGTATAATTCTTGAAAATTTGGTTTTGAAAATTTTATGATTGAATTAATGTTGCAGATTAGATTTGGCAATGAATATATGAAAATTCAGTGAAGAAAATAATTACCTCGATTTTGATTTTAATGTACCTAGTTTTCTAAATCTCCTTCATGAAGAGCTCAACTAAATGAAAACTAGTTAGAAATGGAGGGTTCAGAGTGAAAGTGGATCCATTTTTTCACATTTTAAGTAAACTAGTTCATTAGATGATACATATTTTTTACAATTTTATATATTTATGAATAAATGCCTTACTGTCTGAAAGGCATTGAAATAATAACAGCATTCCCGTAGATCATCTTAAGAACTTTTCATTTTAAACGTCTTTTTCTCGAAATTGAAGTTTAGAATTTGTTCACTTTAACTCTGAATACTCTAAATAATGAAGATAATAATGTTTTTCCTCGCTAGTAATAACAATGTTAACAACATTGTTCTTATAAGTAAATCTTAATTATATAAGGTGTTCCGTCAAGAAATGGACAAACTTCGCCAGGGTGAGTGATTATTCTAAGCAAAAAAAAATTATATCCCATAGGTGGTTTCGGTTTCGTTCCGGAGACATCGATATCTCGTTGAAGGAAGTCGCAGGATGAAAACAAGTAATAGGTGTTGGGCATTCTGCAGATGGCACGGTAAAGACTGTCATAATTTACAGTTCTCGATATTTGCATGGGTGCAATAAAGATTGTATTTGAAATTCTGTGAATAATTGAGGTTAAGCTTCGCTATAGAGCATTTAGAACTTCTTTATCACTCCTCTGAAGCAGATGATGGATATATCCTCAAGCGCCTTTACATATTTCCAAAATTGCTTGATGACGAACCGTGTGATTAGGATATTGGTCTCGATATTCACTCCTTCTCATTGCAAAATATCGGGCTGATTCTCATTGCAAAATTTGTACATAAATATTAGGTTGGCGTATTCCTCATTTGAATACCTTGCAGGCATTATATCGTATGGCGTTATTTGTTAGACCGACTACTGTAATACACCTCTTTTGGCAAATATCAGAAACAAAACAATGATGGACCACGCATTGGAGCAAACTAGATATTTCACTTATTCGCACAATAACTAAGATGAAGTTTTGTACTTCAGTACAAATTTCAGTACATATGCCGGAATCTACCCAAAATACATAGATTACATTTGTGCTTACAATAACCATCCAAACACGCTGCCGAAGTTTATCAGTTTCGTGATGGAAATCCAAAGGAATCGAGCTTTAGAACAGAATCTACACTTTCTCTGAAGAGCTTCTGCATTGCATTTCTATCTTTCATCCTTTAACAATCTAATTGTTGGGAAAATTATCTTATGTTATAGAGAAAAATCCGGGACTAGACAGTGTAGCCTGTGAAAAGAAATAAGTTGGAATGTTTAAGAATCTAAGCAGTCTTTTCTTTACAAAGAATAGTAATTCTTTCTAGTTGGAATAGAGATCGGTAACCTCCAACCTCGCCAGAGCACACACAATACAAATACTGGGTCATACCAACCAGCCAACTACAGATCTCTATGGTATAGGGGTGTTTTGATTCGATTGTTATTGCTTAAAGAGTCACATGAAGCTCAGGGACAAAGCACTGCCGACCACTGATAGTGGAGCAGCAACAACATTTAATGTGTTACCATCTTGATTGAAGCTATCTTACATTTTTTTTGAAAATCTAATTTTTTTTTAAATAAACATAAGTAGCGTCATATCACAGAATAGCAACTGACCTAAGTAGTTTCTTTTCTTGTCCCTTTTCATCAGATTATTTCCCATGTTATTAACATTCGCATATTACTTAATTTCTGTCTTGCTCTCCTAGACGAAAATCAAATTGACACAGCAGCATTCGCAATATTACTGTGATTTTATCATAAATTGTCCGAACTCATAATAAAAAAATAACTTCGATGAATTTATTTATCTATGAAGTTTTTTTTTTCTAAGATTAAAATACTTTGTGTTATCGACATCCCCCTTTGTTCTTTAAGTCTAGAAAATTACATTCCAACTTACAGTATGGCAAGGGTTATATTAATAAGTCGGTTTTAATTAAGTAATTAAGTGAATCATTTTTTATGTATTTAGAAATTTGTTTAATGCAATATCGTTAAGCTTTAGATATTTTTGTTAGTTTATCAAAAGCTGTTACTGAACTTATCCTTAGTATTGACCATTATTTCTAATTTCCTCAGTTTGTTCCATTTCAATGGCTACCAAACCACAGGCAATACTTTCTTTTGTGGTAGCCCGTAAAGGTTAAGGCAGAGATCAAACCTTGGGGAAATTATGAGCAGACGCTGACCAAACGATCCGAAGTAAAATCTGCGGAGACTTGACAAAACACAGTTGATGGAAGTGTAGTAAAATCCGCAGGGTCGTCTTGTCCCAACCGATTTGAATTAAACATGGTGACCGTTCCGTCGATAGAACGTCGCGGCGGCCGTTAAGCTCCGCGATCTCGAGGCGTTGATCTGGGGGACTTATCCCGGCTGCTGCCGTCCTTTTGGCCGAGTACCATCGCTTCTATTGAGATATGGCAACTGACCAACTGGATTACGGAAACACTCCAAGCCAACGGTCAATTTCAACAGAGACTAGATTTCCAAATGCCTTTGCCTCTTGCATGTGCTAAAGCTGTGGTATAGAAGAAGAAAAAAAGAAAAGACTATGAAGCCAACTGTTTTAACACTAATCTTCCTTGAAGCTCACATCTCCTATATTACAAGTCGATAGTAGTCTACTATCAAAGAAGTTTCGGAAAATTCCGTCTATTATATTTATAAATCTTGCATTTATACTTCTACAGTTACTGAACTACATTTTGACAAGAACTAAATATAGGATTCAATTAGAGCAAGTATGGTAATAAAAATTCAACTATCGAAATAATTTAAAACGAAAATTTCTTTTTGTTTATGTCAAAGCGTTTATTATTTTCAGCTTTTCTTCTTTACTGACTTTTATATTGATAGCTTCAGTGTGAAGATATTTCCTTTTCCTGATACTGTATATTCTACTATTACCGTATATGCTCCAATAGAGGCCCCCGGCGTTTATTTGCAAAACTAGACTCGGCTCCCGGCGCTTAAAAGAGACCGGCTGCTATTAGAGGCCAGCCATTATTAACAAAAACCTTCAGAACGCAATATTTTTACACATAAATACCGGCTAATATTACAAACAGCTACTTTATTTGAATTTCACATGCTACATAAGTCTATTAAAGATAAATGGCAATGTCTTTCTGTACCTTTCGCTGCTGTTCGTCGTCCGAATCTGCAATGACGGGCGGCCGCCTCACCGGAAGTTTCTTTGGCGTATTCCACCGATCGAATCTTAAAGGCAATGTCAAATGACCGTTTCGGTGGCATTTTGTAAGGCAATGTACCGTAAGGTATTACGCACGACTATAAAGATACGGACGCTTACACTAGTACCGGTAGGCAAATATCAAAGACCCGGCTACTGTTAGAGACCGGCTACTATTTGGCCGTGTCCCCTCTGCAGCCCGGCGCTTATTAGAGACCGGCGACAATAAGAGCCTCGGCGTTTATTGGCGCATATACGGTATACATTCTTCTAGACGCTACACTGATAACATCATCTTTTATTAAAAATAACCGTATTTCTTAGTTGTTATATATTCGCATTTTTATATCAATAAAAACCAGTAAATCTCAACAGATTTTAAAATCTTAAAATTATTCGCGGATGACCATTTAAAAATCTGGATAAGTAGCATAAAGTTAATAAAAACAACATTGAATTCTTGCCACTTTTAACAATGTAAAATAAAGGATCTTTCTCAATTTAGTCTTTAATAATTACATAGTTTTATAAACATATTTCAAGTATCTGAATTGCTTGTAGCTATCTAAAACTAAAATACATACTTTTGCTTCTAATCAAGATATTATCTATCTTAAGGAAAAACACGTTAAGGAAAGTGTATCCAAACGATATACATCCAAATATATTTGAAACAATAACCGTACTACATGTCTCCTTTATATCTAATTTTCATTATCTTTTGAACAGCTAACTCTGGAATATAGCATTTAAAAAAAATTGCTTATAATTCAATAAAAAAATTATGCAAAAAAATTAAAAAGGAGTGGTTGAGTTGAACAACTCTTATACTCCGTGGTTCACAATTCTACTGTAATATTGAAGACCTTATATAATAATATTATAACTCTCATACTAACGTATAATTTTTCACATTAATGTTGAATATTCTGTTAACTTCTATTTTTCTCATTACTTTCCTGATTTTCCACATTTTTATCCTGACAGTGAAGCATCCCACACTAATACAAACAAAATTCGATAAGTGAACAACATAATGAGCGGAATTTAATAAGTAAATTTATAAGTAATGCTGGATTTAAGACTCTAATAATTGACAATTGTACCATTTTCTAAAACGTAAATTTAAAACTTACGAATTTAAAGCTTAACAATTACTTCTTTTATAGTTTCTATTCAGAAATAGATTTCTTTCATGATACTCAAAATATCGAATTTAATGCTTAAAAGTCAATTGACAACGCTTAAGGGGCCATCCATTAATTACGTGAGGCGTTTTTTTAAAAAATTTGGACCCCCCCTCCCCCTTGGTGAGATTTGGTGAGATGTGGTGGGACCCCCCCACCTCCCACGTGAGATTTCAAAAACTCAAAAAATCAAAAAAGTTCAAAAGTCAATATTACAAAATGTTGTAATCTATTTTAATACGTATATTCTCTGAATGAAAAAGTTGACGTGAGATTTTCGTTGACCCCCCCTCCCCCTTGGTGAGATTTGGTGAGATTTTGCCGGACTCCCCTCCCCCTTTTGACCTCACGTAATTAATGGACGACCCCTAACTGCTATACGCAATCATAATAAAAGTAGATTATCTACTATTCTAGAAGTTTCCTAAAAACTTCGAAACAAAATTACGGTGATGGACAAGACTAAATTTTCAGAATTACAGTAAGCTTTCCTCTGCTTTCAATTTTGAATTTTAAAATTTTGAAATAGAAAGCAACTTTTTTTTTTCAATTTTTACTACGTAATATTTATAACATAGTATATAAATATTAAATAGCTATTAGCCTCACTTAAGATATCAATATAAGTAAAAACATGATTAACGAATGAAATTCTGGACTTAGAGAAATGAAACATATATATGTTCTTCAATTTAAACTTTTTTAAACATCTTTTTTTTTTAACAGTAAACAAAAGTTTGGAGGGAAAAAAAGCATAAAACAAAAACAAAAACCTGAAGTTCTATCGAATGATAATTATGAGCTATAGATTAGCTGATGTCGTATATAGAACGTAGCAAACTAAGATTTGCTAAAAGATTTGCTTTTTGATTTTATTTGTTCAAAATTAACTGAAACAATTCAAGTATTTACAGAGCTTACTTAAATAAAACAAAGAATTTATTGAAGTAAATTCATAATTTTCTTCAAGTAGAATGTATTTATTTAATGAATAATCTTTCTTTTGCACATTCACTTATTTAAAATGCTATTGATACACTTTTCAAAAACGCTGAATTTTTCTGTATTCTTAATGGAAGTTTTAACATTTCTCATATCAATATCTCTCTATTTTGAAGAACTTTTAACATATAAATTAACCACAAATATTTCAGTATTAATATTTGCAAGTAGTTTTACTTAATGTAATTGGAAAGTAAAACGAATTAATTTAAAGCCTTTTCTCGGTTAAGACGAAATCTTCTATTGTAGATTTTTTTTTACACAAGTCCAATTGTAGACTTTTCGTTGAATTGACTATGTCTTTCCATTTTTATACTTATGAAAAGAAATAGTAAGGTAATAAATAAAAATAATTCAAAAATATAAAATAACCGATTATTAAGAGATCATAAAAATAAATAATAATTTTATCTTAGAAAAGGTTGAGACAAACGATTTGTTAGACGAAATTTTTTAGAAAAGGTCTGAAAGGATTTTTTTTTCTTTAGTTTGATTGAAATCTTGACTGAAAGCTTCTTATCTCAGTCTGAGAGTTAAGCTTCTACTGATCCAACCCAAAGTCGAAGCCGACGCTTTTTTTTTGTAAGAGTCGATATATAAAGCTGACATTTTTATATATAGAGGCAATGTTTTCTTCCAGATTCGTCATTTTGGCACGAGAACATTCGTATAGTGTCAAAGACAACTTATATCTGAAGATATGATGACAGATGGCGAAGCTTTAAATTATCCACCCAATACTAGAAGAAAAAGAAGCAACTGCAAATTATTTCGCTTCTTCTTGGGAAAAAATAATATTTAAAAAAGTAACTACAGGACATTCCTCAAAGAACTTGAAAGTTTATTTTCTTAAATATACTTTTCTTAAATAAAATTTTTGCAGTTTACTATTATTATTATTATTCTTGTTGTTGTTGTTGCTGTTATTTTGAATATTTTTTCATCTTCCGTGCAAGTTTATCTACAGGAATCTACCTTGTGTTTTCTTGGAAAATTGTTTCCATGAAACTTTCGTAATAGAATTCTAATAAATATACTAAATTGAAATAAATGCAATTTTTTAATGTCTACCATAGTAATAAGAGGGCTGAGTTGTTCATGTGGCAGAAACATCTGTTATTCTGTCAATTCATAAGAAGGGTCACAATTTCTCAATTTACGACATGTGCTAAAATTTGAAATAATTTCAGATCTATATTTGCCTATCGGCCCGATGTACTCTGCATATCTCTTCCCAATCTTCAGTCTCCTCACTTAGCCTAAAATGATTTAAGGTATCTATCTTTTATCTAATAAAGATGTTAATGTATCTTATATTATAAAGTTGTAACTATTTTATTCCACTGTAGCAATGAATGAATAGATGAAAAGTTATAAGAAAACTGCAAGAAGGCACCTGAAAATTGAAAGATTGGGAGCATCATGTCAAATCATCCTACACCATTTGGACGATTCAAATGCAAACCCTCTTCAGCTACATTAGCTTTATTGCCTTCGCAATCTACTAAAAATAAAAGAAAACTTCAAATTTAGGAATTTCAAGGAAATGATGTTTGAGAGAAAACTTTTAATTAAGTTAGTTTATAGCTTTTATTAAAACTTCTTTAATTTATAACTTTTCCACTTAATTTCATATAATAACAAATAAAGTTAGTCAGTATTAAAAAAATAATAATGTTTCCTATGAAATTACTCAAAGGATTTGTTCCTGAAAGACAAAATCACAAATTTATCACTATAAAAAAGAAAGCTGTTTTCTTTGATTTTCTGATGATTTTTCTCCCCAGTATTTTCTAGGAATTCAAAGAAACAAATCAGATATACCTAGGATCTTCAAAACTGAGAATTATCTGAAGGATAATAAAAGAAGTAAACTATTGGCTTGAAATTCTATCATTAATACGACTTTTCTACTTAAGATAAAATTATAAGACTAAAGCATACTTGCAAATTGTATTAATGATTGTAATAATAATATTAATAATAAATTAGCTTAAATAGTGTTACAATTTATACAGCTCATTAAAGTAGGCATTTTAAATACGTTATTCAATGTAGCTACTCCGTGTTATTTTTTGTTTATCAGCTTGAGTTAGCCAATAACACAAAAGTTCGAAGCCTCCAGAAAAGAAATGAAATGATAACATGTGAATGTTTAAATAACGATTATTTAAATGTGTTTTAAAGCTGAAATATATCGCTTATCTTTTCAATGGCTTATATTTGATAATAAACTAGACGGCTGCCCGTCTTTTCTTTCCAGAAGCCTCGTATATGTAACATGATTACAGTTAAATGAATGGCAACCAACATAGTATTTATTCATAAAAAAACAACATATAACAATTAAACTACAAAATAAAATTTACAATTAAACGAAAAATAAATTAAAGTTTACATTCTATCAAATATATATAATGCAATATTTACGATTCTAAACAATTTCTTTAAATACAATATTTTGGGTTTTACATTTAGAAATACTTTCCTTATCTAAAAGAATTCTGATGAGTTAACCATGCAACAACGCCCCTGTTGCCTGGCAAAGCCGTGCGAACACAAAATATCTGAGTTGACCATGCAACAATATGTTTGCTCTTTCTACAGTCGTCCCAATGTTATTTCTTTTGTTGAAAAATGACGCCTTTAATTAATCATTGACATTTATTTTATTTTTGTAATATATTTTTTTTTTAATGTTTATGCTTTGCATTATCAGAAGAAATCTTTTTGAAATCGGAATTTAGCCTTCGAATGCTAGGTGTGATTTACTAGTCCTACATAAAATCAGATGGTCGCATCTAGTTGGAACGAAAAATATCTTAACCTTTCGCTGATCGCCTTAAAAATAAATAGGATTCTTGCACTTTAAATTCAGATCAAAGAAGAACATTTAATTCCAGCAGCAGAGAGGAATTACATCGCAGCACCAAATTAATATTCATGACAAAGAGGATATTTCGAGTCTTTTAAGTCGTTCTGCAAAAATAAGAATAAATTCTTCGTCGAACGATTTCTGTTATTTTCATAGTAACTTTAAAAATGCTTACTTTTTGGTGGTTTTTATTTCCTTCACTTCACTATCAATGGCTGTGGATCCATGTCTTTGTAATCGATAACAATTGATCGATTTATAATATAACAATTATATCGGTACTGTACCGACTATTCAATAATTATTAATTTCGAGAAATTTATACAATAGTCACCCATTTTTTTTTACATGAAATTTTGTCTCATATTCGAATAACTTGATAACTAAAGCTAAAATATATTGTACAATTTTAAGTATATTTTAATTAAGAATTATTATATGCTATAAACTTTTATCATATTTTACAATTTCTATTTCTATCTCATTTAAGTTTTTTTTCTTCGATTCTTTTCAATGAAATTGAAGTTCTGCAATATTAGTAAACTTAAAATATCTTGTTTGCTTAATGTTCTTAATGTAAGGTCTATTGTCCAAGATCTCGATAGAAAAAAAAATCACCATTTGCCCATAGTCTTAAGTACGTAAATATTTAAAAGAATGACTTTTATTCAGGTGTGAGATTTAGATTATTATTATTTATTTAACATGGCAGATACGAACTAGTTATTCAATGTATTGTTCTTGTTTGCAAATTCTAAATTATCTTCATGATATAAGCATCTCGTAGCATCATAAGAATTTGTAAATGAATATTGTATAACTAATATATTTAATTACACAATATTGAATTATAAAAATATTTAATAGTATATAGAGGAATGAATATCAATGGCGCAGATATTTAGACACATTTAGACTTTGTCAATCGTTCCAATTGTCAGATTATTTTGCGATCTTTGGATTCAATTCCAAATACATTTTTAATAGCAAAATATTTTCATTTTCTGTTGAAAAATACAATATTATTTCACAATAAAATGAATAAACTAAGGAAATTTTAGTCAACTTTAAACGAATGGAAAGTATTTTAGTATACCAGTACTGTTAACATGGTTTGCATTATAGTCACAGGTATTAACTTTTAATTTAACAATTTAAGTGACTGTATTGTTGATTTATCATTTTTATGACTTTAAGCTTATTTTTTATTTAAAACATGGTTCAATATCTTTATAATAGAAAAACATTTACTAATAAAACAGAAAATATCTAAGATAATTAATGTGTTTTTTTCGCAAATTATTCTTTGTAACGAATTTCGTTAGAATCTGAATGGATCGAAGGTTTTTATTTATTAAGAGGCTCTGCCCTCTGTGGCATTTGCTCCGTTCCCTAAGGCTTCACAGAATATTATGAAAGTGACTAATTGGATTGAAATATTTGATAAAGTAGTAAATGAAGATCCAGGA
>JAFIDM010012231.1:129179234-129240607 GCA_023159025.1 Thereuonema tuberculata | reverse complement strand
TAAAAATAATTATTTTATTCAATTACGACTACAGACAAAAAAGAAATGTCTATTAATTAAGATATGCACATTTCAGTTTGATTAAAAAAATAATAACCGAATTACGAAAACAAACAAAAATGGTATTCCATAATATCATAATCTACTGCGTCCTACCGCCTCTAGCTTAGAAACATGCGGCTGTGTGGAGTCGTATCGACGTCTAATCCTGCGAAAGATCCTCCCATAACTGTTGCAACTGGTACTCCATATCGTTTATAGCCGTTGATTGCCGGAGCTGCCTTCCCCGCTGATCCCATACATGATCTGTAGTCGACAACTCTGGAGACCTGGCGGTCAAGGAAGGGTATCGACAGTACAAAGGCAGTCCATGGAAATCTGTACTGTCGGATATTATGCGGTCGGGTATTGTATTGTTTGAAAAATTGACCGCTGAAATATTGTTGAAAATAGCTGCTCCATGAATGGAAACACATTAGGACGCAAAATCTCTTGAATCTACCGCTGTGCAATCAATGTTCCCATGATCACAACCATGATTCTCGGAGAATCATAGGAGCTGGCTTCCCACACCACGACGCCACCAGTCTTGGCGGTATATCACTGAGCAACGAAGTTCGGATTTGTGGGCTTCCCGCTGCTCCATCTCAAATTCGGTGGTTATCGTGTCCAGACAAAACCTGGATTCGTCACTAAACACGAATAGTTGCCAGTCCAAGCAGTCCATGTACCCGCTCACTAACGAACGAAGCCGCCGACGTTGGGGTACTAATGGCAGGCAGCTTAAAGGGCGCCGAGAATGCAAGATACAGAGATTTATAGTGATGCCGCACTAGAAAGCTCTACATCTACCTGCACGATTCTACCTGTCTCTCTGGATAGCGCTGTCAGATAATGACAGTATTTCTCTGCTGATGGTCTGCTTTGGTCTTCCAGTGCCTTCCCTGCTCGAGTGTGTTCATTCTCGTCTTCACTGCTCCTAACACCACTCGCACAGTACAGTCGGAACGTTCCATGTGGCGACCAATTCGACGGAAAGACCAGCCTGCCTCCCGCAGATCAGCGATACTATCTCTCTCCAACTATTTCAGTTGTTCAAAACTGCGTCGAATTCTTCGTCGAGGCATGCTGTGCACACAGACACCTACACTCCACAACCACACTGATTACAAAGCCCACAATGGTTATAATCAGAGGACATAATCAGGTGGCAGTTCTCAGCGTGCAATCGCAACCTAACAGCAATCAGTGGTGCAATAATAGCTATCTGTGACGGTGCCATACAGTGTTTCTTCATTCCCAAATCATTCGTTCTGCATGCACTGATTTTTTTTTTTTTTGCAATGAGTTTGCTTCCGTTTTAAAATTTGAATAATTCAACATGATAAAAAAATAAATTAAATAACAGTGTTAAAATTTCTTAATAACTATATTTTCTTTACAAATGACTATAAAAAAATTGAGTTTAAGTACTATTAGATTTAAAAAAAGTAACATTTAAAAATTAATTTTAACTAGTTAAGTGCTTTTGATTAGTTAGTTAAATCTGTCTAAACTAAACATCAATTTTGGAAGAGTATAATAAGATGCAGGAGATAAACCTTTGAGTGATGGAATAAATAAATAAACAAGTTAAAAAATTAAGGATCTACTGATCCTTTAACAGAGTTAAATCAATTATCTCTAAAACTATCATTAGATTTCTAGTAATCTATAAAAATAATGATAATTAGCCATAGCATCAACACCACAATAACTTCTATATATTATTATTAAATATTTTTTTTGCAGTAAAATATGGAAATGTAAGCAATAATTAAGAGTTATTGCGGAAGAATAGCAAAAACTGTGGTAGTTTAAAAGTGAAGAGATAACAGTAATTCACTGTTATCTGAAATGTATGTAATTTAGTAAGACATTTATTATGCCTTCCGAGAGAAATTTTTATCACTCAACTTTTTATCTTATTCGATATTTTGGCAGATTATTTACGTGACTTCCATTTCACATTTGTTGAACAATTTGTTTATAATTGAATCAACGTGACTGATTGTTGATTGCTAACTATTTGCAACGAAATTAGTGAAAGTTCAGTGAAAAAAACTACAGATCATTTTAACATTTAATTACAATATTTTCTCAGCATTCCATATAATATCTGCAAGTTAAGTTAGCCTTTCAAAGGACTATTGTTTTACTACATTGAAAACATATAGCCTATTAATATTTCCAATTTTTATGATACAAAGCTACAGAAACTATATTGAATTACAAATGGTTCGCTGTTTTATGTGATTGGACATGATTCGATTTGATGGTAGTTAGGCTCACAGTTCGAAATCAAGAAGAGTATAATTACAAGAATACAATTTAATTAGACACTGTAATTCTTCTAGCGAAAAATAGCTTGATATCATCATAAATTGTTTTATCATACTTCCTTCCAAATACAATATTATAAAAAAAAATATTTTTTAAAAGACAAAATTCTCAGCATAGGGTTATATTTATTTACTTTATTTTTTTTTGTTTGTCTCTTGGTGACAATGAAACGATAACAGCATCTTATCTAAATTAAATGGTATCCTTTTCCCGCTGGGCCTTCACACGAGTCCGGACACTGATACGGCCAAAGAATTTACTGCCCTGGATGGGCGAATGTTCCAATTGTACATTTCGGGACCTCCTAACTAGATTAGCGTTGTTTATTTCGGAAAGACATTGGATAGCGGCATTCACTGACTGTTCGGGGACCCGTTTTCTGCTAAATGGTACAGTAGTTTTGCTTCCCTGTTGTGTTTTTTTTTTCTTTTTTTTTTCTTTTCTTTCTTTCCGTTGAAATTCGTTGTCGTTGAAACTGCTGAATCCGCTTCTCTGTCTCTCCCACAACTCCCACGCTTCAGCAAAAGAATGATATGGCACCAGCAATTACTGCCAAAGTAAAAAATTAATGATTCATTTATATGAAGAGAAATAAAAAAGCCTAGATATTGAAGAACTGATTACGAAAAAATGTAAATGAGATAGCGGTTATCTTTACATATCTTTTAGCAAAAGTATTCATTAAATTGTTGACATCTTTTTTGGCAATTTAAAGTCAAGCATAAAAATACGCAAAAAGTTAACCAACGCATGCTAAATAAAATAAAAAATAAAATAAGACATAGTTCTGTACCAACTTTTGAATAGCCCACATAGTAAGATCGAAGATCTCCATCTAGCGCTTGCTGACACAGATCAGCGAATATACCATTGATCACAGGAACTCTAGCTTTATAACGAATGTTATTTCCTTAGTTACTACTCTGATCTTTAGCAAACTCGAAACGTGATCTTCATTGTAAGATTTTCTACATAAAGTTAAAGTATCCCTATTCAGGGCTAAAGCCTATGCGGTCCTAAAGGTAAATCTCCGATCATTTCTTGACCAATAGGTCCAATTCAGGTCGGGTTGTCAATCTGATGCCAGCCCACTTGGAAAAGAAACGGGTACCTATTCTATAGAGGGCTGGTGGACCCTTGGATCCGTCTGGAGAGAATTCAGCGTGGAAAAACTCGATAGCCACTGCCGGAGATTGTACCGGTTCTTCTAGCCAACAGTCAAGCGCCTTAATACTTGGCTATCGGACTCACGTACTATTCTACATATCTCAAAATTTCAGTTTTCCTCGATTTAGTTTTTGAGTTTTCGTTTTTGAGATCACAAATGAACGGTTAACGAATGATGGATTACCGATTTTTAACTTAATATTACATTTTAAGACTGCTACAGTACTGAAAATCTCAGTAAATATATTTAACTTGTAAATGATAATCGTCAAGAATACCTATAAATAAGTGAGGTGAAACGAATATCGTTTATGATATGGTTATTGAAAGGAAAAGTGTTTTTAAAAAAAAAAAAAAAAAAACAAAACAAACAAAACATTAATATTCATTTATCAATGATACTTCAGAAGATTTTTTATTAATATTTCCTGGCATTAATCAATTATCGTAGTTCAGTAGTTCTAAATTAGAGGTGTTCTTCTGTCCAACACCAGTTTTCAATGAGTTTATTTTATTGCTAAAAAACTGTTAACCAACAGCTAAATTTCTATGTTAAGAGTTTCTTTTCAGGATTACTTTCATGTAGTTGTAGTATTTAACGTCTTATTTAAAATAAGAAGTTGGTAGCGTTGTATAAAGATTTTCAATGTATTGTAATTAGCTTAGTAGGCAAGCTTCTTCGATCCCAGCAGGTTCATAGGGAATGGGAGAAATAAGACCTGTTTGTTGTATGGGCGAAGAGAAACGATGGCCTATTACCCCCACATTTTGCAGATGGTTGGGAGATGTCTAGAAGCAAACCGTAGGAGAAACAGTTTTGGAAAATCTAAACCCCCATCTGACTCTAGTCGGCAGATCACCAAATATACTTGTAAATAGCCAAGCAGGAATTTTAGATTATAAACTTTAGGATAATATAGCCATTGTGATTTAGTGTACGTAGATGTGCTAAGCAACTATCTTTTAGTGCAGGTAATTTATATTGAAACTTTGTAGCTTAGAAATATTTGAGAAAGCAAAACCCTTCTTATCTAAAGACAAATGGGGTCAGGATGATGTGATGAGTGGGATGTAAGGTTTTCTAAAATATTAAAAATAAGAGATGTCAATGTACTGTGAATAACAAAATATAATTTTGTGCTAAAGCATAAATTTAAGGGCGACCTATAAAAATAACAAAATTTAAAAATAATAATAATAATAATAAAAGGAAATAAATAAAATAAATTAACTTATGGAAAATAAGACTGGCATTGAGAAAATAAAAAGAATAGATATACGTAAAAACGAAGAAAAGAGCAGCACAAGAATAAAGAAAACAAAAGGAAATCGCCTTTCTGATTCATTTTATGGGGAGGGAATTGGGAACAGCTGTTTCGTGCTTCTGCGCACTCATCAGCCCAAACCTCGCCCTCCCCGATAAATGAATCAGAAAGGTGATTTCCTTTTGTTTTCTTTATTCTTGTGCTGCTCTTTTCTTCGTTTTTAAAAATTTTCACAGCACGTTAAAATGTTTTGAATAGATATACGTATTCGAACCGTCAACCTCCAGCATATGAGTGAGAGACCTTACCCATTAAGCTACAGCTGACATGAAATGGTTGCATTTCTAACATCTAAGCTAATAGCGGAAATGCAATAAAAACAATGCCAAATATCTCGAACAAGGGGGAGGGAGCAGAAAATATAGTATTCCTACGTTATTTAGGCCTCTGAACACAATTGTGAAGTCCGTTTGTCGATCCGACCTTCCGTTCGGGAGTTGTTGGGGGGGGGGTTCGTTGTTATAACGACAGCAATGCCGAATATCTAGAACATGGGAGGGCCTTGGCCTCTGAAACACGACCCATCTCTAGGGTGTTCAAGCCTCTGAACACGATGGTGATATCCATTTTCCGATCTGACCTTCCGTTTGGGAGTTCTTAGGGAGGAGGGACAGACACAGACGGACGGACGCACAGGACAAACGTAATAGCTATTGATTTTGATCGCTATCAGAATAGCTCCAAAAAATGGGTTGCTAAATAAATCAAATTCTAACATTGAAACAACTGAGAAGGCTCTTGATCTTAAAAACTTTTACTTTTTTAATTCAGTAATTTCTGAATTTTAAGTTTCTTCAATTCGCTAATGCCTACCAAATAAGCTTTATATGGTTCAATTACTTTTTTTCCTTTGACAACAACAAAACGCTCCTATTAAAATATGTTACTGATTCAATAAGTGGTGACTGTGAAATTATACTGTTTTATATCATTTTTTTATCTTTGAATCAAGTAACTGAAACAAATGAAAGAAAAAATTTAAAAAAAAAATGATCTTAAACCAAAAAGTAATTCACTATCCTTTGAATCAATTATCAAGATAACGATAAAGATTTAAAAAAAATGGCTGTTCTTTTTAAATTACTTAAAGAATCTTTGCAAAGATATTGTTTTAGATTGGATGACTCGTTTCCACTTTTGTTTTTGTTTTTGCTGTTTCATTAGTTAATTTCTTAATAAACTCAAATTCTACGATTTATAATGCATGCTTGACAAGAATGTTTAAACAATTGAGACAAATAACTTGCTAGTTTACGCTAGTTACAGTGAATATTATAGATATTATTCTACAGTGTTGGCATATCTTTTTTAAATATATCTCTCTTTGTAAGACTTTAAGAATAACTTAAAGTAATTAATCTTTCATGTTCTCCAAAGTATTATAGCTGGGTTTTTCCCATTGCAATTGGACTTTGCAGTTAGTTTCATCAGGTTAAGAAACAGGTGTTTTAGTTCCAAAGATACTATCATGCATTTACATTTGTGCCTTTCTCTATTCGCTTCAGATGAGTACGTAAATCCCTCTCGAGTGAATAAAGCACACGTAAATTTATGGATACTACCATTCATAAGCGGCTGCAGCTGCTCAGAATTGTAAGTGACACTTTGATGGCCATAACACAAAACAAGTGGCTATGACAATTCACTTCGGGGCTGATAATTGAGAGAATCAATCTTAAGAAACCGTCAAACTACAGAAAATATTTCTGATGAGTTAAAACGGTCGATAACGTCTACAGTAGGTTAGGTTTTAGTTGAGTTTAAAAGGAAAAAAAATTATTGCTCTTATATTTTTAGCTTGGCAATATCCTTTTGTAGATATTTAGTAAATAAACATGCTTTAAATATTAATAAAGAAGTTATATTTGATAATTTGTTAGACTTTGAAAACATGGAATTTTACCAATGCATATTATTAGCATTCAAAAATATTGTAACATAATGATAAGAAATAAAGCTTGTTAATTATTAGAACATTATACCTATGGGATAGTTTACTTATTCTTTATTTATTTTAAGAATAAATTAGTTATTAAAATGTTTTGAAACTTAAGCAAAGTTTTTCTATTAAAGCTTTGGAAAAATCTCAACAGGGGAAGTAAAAAATTATTCACCATTGTAATTGATTTAAAATTTATTAATAGCTTTTTTTTCAAATGAACAGTTTTGTAATAACTAATAGTAATTATATTCTACTGAACAATCCATGAGGTTTTCATGAGGTTTTCTTATTTATAAAATTTATAAAAGCAGTTAAAAGAAGATAATTAAGATAAAGTATTCACAAAATGAAAACGAAGCAGTCATTATTGAACTCTGACTACCAAGAAAGATTCCAACAAAATGAGTTCATTTCGTAATATCCAATACAAAAAAAATAACTGAAGACAAGGAAAAAAATCCTTATATTGCTTCTTAGATATTGGATAACTGTAGCTAATAACGACTGATAAGATGAATTACGAAAGATCATGCAATACTGAAAAAAAGTGTCTTTTTATAGAAAATAAATGATCTAACCAAAGAAAGCCTAAACATTTGAAATTTCTCAAAATCCTATATATTTTAGATTATCTTGGAGATAGTTCAGAATTGCGTCATCAACATTTGCTTTCGTTCGCTCTGGGTATTTATTTTTTACAAGTATTGAGATAATAATGAAAAAGTAAATACTACAGGAATGTTCTAAATAATTTCCTTACTACAATACAAACTGAATAATAAAATATTAAAAAAAGGCAGAAAGTAAATGTATCAGTTAATTCTTTGAGGCATTGAATTAATTATTCCTTTAATGAGTTAATTATCTTTATTTTTCACACTAAAAATCATAGATATTTCTCAATATATGTTTTGTTGACAAACATGTGGCAATAAGACATAAAATTATATTGTAAGTTAATCGATGAAGATATGTGCATTGTGTGTGTAATTTGTGATATTTATTATGAGTACCTTACTGTTAAAATACTAAGTTAAATCACAGTACATGATTATATTATTAACGATTAATTCCAAAGATTACAAGTAAGCTATAATAACCATGAATTCCTCTTAGGCTTTTTGAAATGATAAACATCATCATAGGATATTTCATTGTAGTTTTGTTTTTCTTTTTGAGTTAAACTGTATAATGTAATACCGTAAATAAACTAATAATGGTCTAACACTGGATAGGGAGAAGAAAAAGAAGAGTAAAATTCTGAGTGCTGTGATAAAAATTAAGGTGAACTAATTGAAGTCGGGGATTCATGTAATTCCGCGATATCCTTATAATTATACGTACAGAATTAGTGAAAATTTAGAGGGCCTGGATGATTTGTAGATAGATGGAATAACTCATCGGATGTCCTTAGCAGCAGTCTGGAAGTATGGGAGCGAATGAATTAGAAGAGGCAGATGAATTAAAAGAAGAATGATATTTGTATAGTATCCTGTTTCAAACTAAAAAGTATTAAAATTCCAGTTAATAAATGAAATTAAATTTTATAGCTGATATTGTTTATTTTGGATTAGCATGATTTGTATGGATCTTTTTTTTCAACTTTCAATGAATAAAGAAATAATTAAGGAAATTTCTCCATAACTGCACTATAACTTTCATAAAATCTTTTAATCGTGATATTTCGCAAATTTTTTTCAAATCTCAAAATCCATTAAGATTTTCTTCAAATACAGACAAAACAAAAACAAACAAAACACAAACTTCAACAAAATCATTAAATTACCCCTGGGTACTCGGATACACAAATCCTTCAAAGAACTATGTAAAACCAACGATATTAAAATAATACAATACAAAAATAACCAATTGATCAAGAAAAATAAGAACGACACCAACCACAATTTCATGCACACCATGGGTGTCATATATAAATTAAAATGTCGGGATTGTGGGTCTGTGTATTTTGGAAGCACAGGCCGCACCCTAAAAGAAAGAGTGTATGAACACGTACAAGCCTTTATTAATAACAACGAAGGAATATCGGACTGGGGTGACCACTGTCTGCGAACACAACACAATCCCGATCCATTAGTCAGCATTCTATTCAAAATCGAAGAAGAAAAAGATAGATTCAGGATTGAATCATGTATCATCAACACCTTCCCTTGCATAAACAAAGACAAATTTCTCAAGGTTAACAGTTGCACCTTACACAAATTTAAAAAAAGCATAAAAAACACTAAAAAATTCCTATAAATTGTATTGAAGTAATAATGTTTGTTCTTTACCTCCCCTTGTTTTTATCCATAATAATGGTACAACACCTAACATAATGAAGAAGTTTCGTTCCCATCATATTTGTTTTTAATAATATTGTAACATTCTTGATGTATTACCATTGGCTTTCTACCATTGTAAACCATATCATTGTTGTGTATTCTGTGTAAACCATATCATTGTTATGTATTCTGTGTAAACTACATCATTGTTGTGTATTCTGTATAAAAAAAAAAGGAGTTTTTAAAAAAACATCCGACGAAGCAAATTTGAAAAAAATTTGCGAAATATCACGATTAAAAGATTTTATGAAAGTTATAGTGCAGTTATGGAGAAATTTCTATAATACAAGGTGAAATATTTTTCAGTTTTTTAAATAATTAAGGACTTAAAGAAATTATCAAGGAATTACAGAAATCTTAATTGATAATAATTCTCTTAAAAACCAGTAGAATTGATATTTAATACTCTTGTTTAGTCGTAAATTAAAATTATAGCGAACAAGAGTTTATAATAATAATAATTCTCAGCGGTATGAAATATTTTTTATGATTTTTAGTTTCAATTTTATAAAAAATGTTTTAATTAAATTATTACTCCTAAAGAGTTTATAATAATTAAAACATTTTTTAAAAAATTGAAACTAAAAATCATAAAAAATATTTCATACTGCTGAAATTTTAAAATTTCAGATTTTCTGTTGAGCTTTCGTTTAATCGTTTGTAACTTCTTACAATGAAACAACATCATAAAATCATAAAATTAATAATTGCCGAAAAAAACATCTGTAAAGTGCTTCAACCTTTCTGCACTTGTTCCCTTCCGATTCTTTAAGAGAACTCTCTTAATCAGTGGCGGATCAAGCTTGCATGGGGCCTCCTGGCTGAAAATTTTGTCAGTGCCCTTGCATCAAACTGATTTCTGTTTACTAGTAAAAAGGGATCATATTCTGGTCAGATATACGTAATTGGTACATGACCCAAAGTGTTAATAAAATTGAAGAACTCAAAAAGAAATTGTGTTTTTAAGAGGTGTATTTGACACACTATCAAAAGCACTGACTGTATACGAGCGACTAAATGTGATGCTCTAAGGCAATAAGTGTAAATGCGCAAATATTTAAATTCGAATGTGACGTACATTATGTAGTACCCACACAAAATCATCATTAACTTTGTAATTGTAGTATTTTTTTAATTACATAATTTGGGGGCCCATGACTGCAGCCAAGTCCTTCCCCCCCCCCCCTTAATCCGCCAGGGCTCTAAACTATAATCTAAGTTTTTAAACTAAAATCATTGTTTTGAATGCTTCTTGTATTTTGTTATTCATCAAGTTATTTTGCTTGATTTAAAAGCCGGAATTTTTTAATCTGAAATCTTGTTATTTTATTTGCAGTATGGAAACTTTAAAGTATTAAAGCTTGAAATGTAACATCTCAATTTTCTGAATCGAAATTCCCATCGGAAAGAATTTTTCACGAATTCTATAAAGCCCTACATTATTTTCTTGCTAGAGAACAACTATGGAATGAGATTAATGACTCAAATTTCTGCTGCATTTTTTTTTTTCTTTACCTTAGATGTTTGACTAAGTTGATCCACAAACTTGTTCCAATTTTCATTAGAATTGCATGCGATCTCAAAGCCAATGCAAACTGCAGTCTTAAATAAAACCGTCGGGATGTCAACTTTAAATTCCCACATCGTAAGATGCTTTGTTGCGTTGCTGAGTATTGAGAAAATTGATTATCTTTCTTAAAAATCTAAGATAATAAAAAAGGGAGGTTATCTTTAAAAAATAATGGTAATAATCAAAATAAAGAAAACTATTTTTTTTAACAAGTTATTATCATTTTACATTTAGAAACATCTTATTTATTATTTCTAAATTTATTTTTCACTTTCTTAATATCCACCAAACATGATGTGGCACTCACTGGTTTGACTTCTTCAATTTTACTTTTCGTTAGTGATAATAAGCTTTTTAAATTTGAAATAACAGTTTGTTTATCCACAGAGTGTGGGGAATTCTTCAATTTTCATTTTCCTATCAGAATTTTTATCTCACTGAATAATTCTCTATCTCTGATTACCATTTAATTTTTAGCAATAAGATAGAAAAAAAAAACCTCATTGTCATCCAGAAGTTTTATAAATTGAAGGCGATAAACAAAAATAAAAGAACTGAACATTAAAGTAGGTCTTTTGAAAATAAGCTGCCAGAATACTGTACACGAATAATTAAAATTCATTAACATGATAATAGAATAAATGCAAAGGTTATTATTTCCCCGGGCTTTCTAAAGTTTGCTTGCCCGTTAACTCATTGCGTACGTCAGTTTTAAAATCGCGAAGGTTTCCATTGCGGAATTTTTGGTATGGAATTCAGTTTTACAAGTTGAAGAATATTGTCTCAGTGTTCTTCTTCTCAGACGTTAGCTAATTTCTGGAAACAGACACCAATCTTATATGAGGTCAGTAAATGTTTGCAGGTGTGTTGAGCAAATATCTTTGTCATCCGCCATCTGCTAAATTAATCTAATTGGATGTTTCTAAACCATTTAATCCGACGTGTGGGTGCTTACTTAAAACGAGTAATGAAAACAAATGTTTGGGAGAGCAACAAATCGAATTTTCTGTGACAAGTGTCCTCAGTTGCGAGGGAACGATTGTCTCGTAGTCAGTGCGACATTCTTCAACTTCAAAAGAAAAGCGGATGTAAGTTCCAAAACAATGAGACCACCTCCCCTCTCTTCCCCTGAAACCGACAGAATTGTCACCAAGGGCTTTTACTAATTCAAGACGACTCACAAAAAAATAAAAGGAGTTGAACAGTAAATTCGACCTTTTTCAAATCAGTGTCAGAATAATGAATGTTTAACAGGAGTAACTACGTTATGCTTCACAAATCTTTGCGGATTTACAGTAATCCTCAAATCAAAAGAGCATATCTTTCTGAAAAACTGAATGTTCAATTAGTTTATTTAAGTGAATAAATAATATTTGTAGGCTCTTTCCGAATTTTTTATCAACCTTAAGTTAAAACTATATATTTCGATGAAGTTTTCATTTTCAAATAACATAAATTTCCTCTGCCATTTCATATATTGTAAAAGAAATATATTAAACTTATGAAATGTGCTTTAATCAACTATTTTATTTACTTAATTAAATTAATATCTTTGTCTTCTATCGTAACTTGACCAAAACATTGAACTTTTATCTAGATTGAATTTCTTATTGGATTACTGACGTAACGCATGTTTTAAAATGGGAAAAGGACATTTAACACAAAAGCAATTCTTGTTGGAAGAAGAGGTAAAAGTTTGAGCAATTGTATCTCGACTGCTAACTGAAGAGTTTCCATTCACTTAAAACTGTCGGGAAATTTCTTGGTCGCAACTGTCGCTGACGCTTGGAAAAGGTAAAACGGGCCTGGCACTGCACAGAAGACGTGGCCTCCGCAGAATTATCTAATTCCGGGTCTAGAGGCTTGCGACAATCGCATTAGACCAGCGCTGAAGTTGAGGTAGCAACAAATTCACCTAAAGTGAAGCAGAGGGAGGGGTGCTGTTAATGAAGTTTCCACTAGAGAAGGGGGGAAAGTAAAGAAAGAAAAGGTGAATAAGTGGGAAGAAAGGAATGTGGAGAAGAGGGAAAAAAGAATAAAGAAACGATGTCTACAAGATGGAAGGTCGGAATAAGAGTACTCATGGAAACGTCGACCAAAAAAAAAAACAACAGAGGGGAGAAGATGTTTCCAGAAAAGGTGATTTTTGAAAAAGAACTTCGAAAAGGTATTTTTATTTTCTTCTTTTTATTTCATTTAATTTCAAACTTCCAATCGTGTGATTTGATTTAAACTACGTCGTGTCTCTCATTCTGTATCTGTCTCAAATGGATTTTTACCGATATTTTTGCTTCTCGAAGACTAAAACAATTTTTTTTTTTCCTCGTTCAAAAGAAACCGCAGAAACACAGATAATGTCATTCCCTGGGGAATTCAACTGCATCTACTTTTCTCAAGGGAACAAGAGCTAAACGATTGGAAAGGAAAAGATGGGAATGAAATCATATAATTTCGTTATTTCTTATTGCAAACATTATGAATCTGATCGAGAAACAAAACTTTATTTTAGTTTTTGTTTTTGAAGATAAATTCTTTATCTCATGGTCGATTTAATATCAAAAAATAAATCGGTTTTTACCACTATCCTATTTTCTACTGTTTTTTAAATATCAAAATATTTAATAAAATCAAAATTTAATAAAGTTATATTTTGATATTTAAAAAACAATAAAAAGTAGGAAAGTAGTAAAAGTAAAATTGGAAAAACGTTGAATTATTAAATACTACCCAACGGTAAGATAATTTCAGAAGAGGATTTAAAATGAAAAAGAAGAAGCATTTCTTACTGTCAAATTATACCGCAAATATTTTTTTCTCTGCAGTGGTTTGACATTAACCATCAGATGCAAAAGTTTCAACTCTTTAGATAGAAAAGTATGAAAAAACAAAATAGAGATGAAAGATAGAAGAGAAATTTAAATTTAATGAAGTAAATGTGTGTTATTACAAAATAAAACTGATAAATGACGAAGGTCTGTTTTAAGTTAGAAATATTTATGAGTTTCAATAATAGTTTTTGGGACATTTTACTGAAAAGTAAACTTGATATCCAAAAAAAAAAGAAAGAAATCTCCGAGATTATATAAAGAAGTTACATTTTTAGATAATCTAATGAAAGTAATAAGAAAACTGTTCCTTCGATAATATTTCTGAATATTTTGAAGATTGCAGAAAAGGTTACATCATTTTCGAAGAATATTATCTACTTTTCTTCTTCAACTGTTTTATTTATTTTTTTGTTTTGTTTTTGTTTTTTTTAATTATTGATGTGATTTTTTAATCCAACCTGCTTTTTTGTTTACTGCTCCAGTCAAGTTGTACTCATTTCAGTTCATGTTTAATTCAATTGAAAAAAGAATGTGTCGAGATTTTCTATTTGTATACTACGCAAAGAATAAAAGATTTACGTCAAGTTGTAATTAAAATATGCTTAATTTAAGAGCGTCTTCTCTGAGGAAGTTGTTTTATTTAGTAAAAGAGATTTAGTTTTTTGAATATAGAAATAATGAAGACTAAGTAAGTTGTTGTGCGATCTTTCGAATAATCTCATGGTAAAAGCGCTAAAAAAAAAGGGTTATTCATTCAAAAAAAGAAGTTTATTCACTACAGTTAACGTTTAATTTGATCCCTGTCTCTATATCTTCTGTTCCGATTTTTATCAAAATCAATTAGGATGTTCTTTGTAAAACGAAGTAAAGCGTTTTACTTAACATAATTTATCTATAATCAATAGGCTATATATTAATGTACATCGAATTTCTGCACATATACAGTTATCGTGATCCAATCGAACCACATATACATTCAACTTTAAAACTGCATTTAAGTTTTTTTGTTCACTCTAATCCTTTTGTTCTCTCCGACATGAATTAGAAGCATTACAAACGTTAGACTAAAGCAATACTAGAGTAATTAGTTATAATGCAGATATATAATTGGTTCTTTATATTCAAATTCCTTTGTGACTGACTGTTTTGCCTGTTTTGGTTTCTTTTTTAAATGTGTTTTCTTTTAGAGTAGACCACAACCGGCTTTCGGAGTGGTTTCCCTTATCATTTTTGCTATCTGAGTATTTCATCTGGTGAGTGGGTTTGGCTGATGAGTCCCTAAAAAGGACAAAACGGGCAATCCCAAACTCTCAACGATGAAAGCTCACATATTTTTTTATTTCTGTCTCATTTCTTTATGCTTTACATTAATTTCTGGCACATTAAATCGTTTGATTGATTTTATCTCATTCTCGAAAACTTAAAATATCTCGCTGCGTCTCTGAGTTCGTCACGGGGAAGAATTTGGGAATTCTTTCTATCATCGAAAAATATTTGTAGACATATGCCACAATAGAAACACGTACAAGAATATTATTGAACAAAGGAAGAATCATTGATAATAATGTTACTATTCAATTACTAAGAAAGTACTTACTGATATATGCTGATGTGATATATGTTGATGCTGATGAAAACTGAAATCTGCATTTCTGGTGACTATTTGCTAATGCTCTCCAAATAGGCTAGATTTGGAAAGCTTTATTTTCATAAAGTTTTATTAGGATGAATTATTTTCGAAGGAAAATAATTAATTTAATTCTTTGACATTTGTGAGACAGAATCATTTACATGAGTTTCCACTCTTCAAAAATAATTAGCTAATTATTTAAAAGATGTTTAAAATCCTTTATGTAATTAAAACTCTATTGAATTTTTTTTATGTCGGTATTTCTGACCAAATTAATACTAATCTGTGATGATGATTAAGAATAACATATAAAATAATCCTTAAATGTATGCGTTTTAATCCTCATTTTTCTTGTTACATACGTCCTTCGCACGTTAAATTTTACCATTAAGAATAAATAACATTTATATGATAAAACTTAATTAAAAAAATAAATTATAGATTTATGACAATTGATATTTAACAAGAGTAATTAATTAAGGAGTCGATAAGATTTAATCGTTATTAAAAGAATTGATTTTGTACTTGTTTCTTTTTTAATACTTTTTTAACATTTTTTAATATTTTTTTCCTGTAGAGTTTCTTTGAGAAATATTTGAAAAAGTTGAAAGACAAATATAATGGTAACTTAAACTTTGGTGATTGTATAAATCTAATTTAAGGAAGCGAGTCTGTCATCAAGAAATTTCAACTAAAACACGTTAACTGTAATGACGAAATAAATTCTGATAGGCGTTCAGGAAGAAGGGAAATAGATTAAACTTTTCACCCTTCCATCCAACAAAAACGAGCGAGCGACAGAGAGTGTTTAATGGGAACGATCCTCCAGCCTGCGAAGGTGGTGGAGTCTAATGACTAGGTTGTACCCAACGAAACTGAGCATGCCTTGCAGTCACATGATAAGATGATGTGGCAAAGCCCTACCTTACCCACTGCCAACATCGCCTATTACTCACGCGTTAATGGAGACTCGTGATATCTGCTGTTATGACGACTTCCATTTGTCACTGCGATGACATACCTGTGGCTGATATCACCTACGCAATCACGTTTTTCACAGATCAAAAGTTCGTCCTTTAAAGAAGGAACAGGACTGAAACATTCACAATACTTTGGGATATTTTCAGGGTCATAGTTGCAGACGTTTCATCTGTTTTTCAGTGTATTCAAAGGTTAATTGAAATTCTGCTTCTTTCCAGAAATTTGCTTCTTTATTGCAGAAGTAATTAAAATTCCTGAATAAGGCAATTTAATAAACAACAAATGAAAATAGAGTAGAAGAAATGTAAGCAACAAAAAACAACAAAAATTGCAGATATGTTATTGTTTTACATTTTTTAAGAATACACTAAGTTTCTACCTCAGCATAACAATAAATTTCAGTAAATTATTCTAAATTTCATTACAAATATTTTGATTAAATAAATTTATTTCTGACTGTATATATGCAAATAGAAACATACTTGTACGTATCGACTATAGTATTTTAATAACATTATGTATGTAGGAACTTAACGTGCATTGCAAGAAGTGATTACTAACGAAATTACAAATATTATATTGAAATGCCAAAAACAAAACACAAAAAAACTGGAAGTGCGCTACCATGTTCATTTCATGCCACCACACCCTTGAGTTTAAACGGAATCATCTGCAAACGACGTATGTATAACGGCATAAATCTCCACAATCTGAACGTGGACACCGGCATCTGGTATACATTGTAACATCCAGCAATACGTGTAAAATTCCATCAGCGTTCGAACGATGCAACGTCCCCATTGTTCTAAGGGGATCCGGAGTCGACGGCCCACCCGGGTACCATTGCTGATCACATAACACAAAGCTCTGCGCCTTACCTTGGCTCGGAAATACTGCCACTAGACTCTTGATGACTGGATACAGGTCGGCTTAGGGTGTGTTCAGCTGGCCACATTAAGACCCTCACACGTGTACAGACCTCTGTAACCGATAGTCTGTGTGTCACCATCCTTCCGGATCAATTGCACCAGTTCATTTCCTGTATTTTCCCGACGGGTGCTGCCTCTTTCAACAGGACAAAGCACCACCACACAAGGTCACAGTCACTTCGGAGTTTGCAGCCATGTCTTGGCCCATGCGTTCGCCGGATTTGAACGCTATCCAACATTACGGAATTGTGGTATGCTCTGCAAAAGACTTGGTGTGCACTATTTCCACGGTATTACATAGCGCTCGTGGAGTCCTTGCCATGTCGTGTTGCTGCCGTCATCCAAGCGCGAGGAGGACCTACGCGATATTAGACCGGTATCCCAGTTGCTTTGGCACTTCAGTGTATATTACAAGTAAATAATATTTAATAATTTTGATATACAGATCTTAAATCCATCTAAGAATTTATCTATCTGTGACAAACATTACTGTGTATGAGAACTTCAATATATTTTATATATAATACAGTATAAAAGAGAAATTTGTGGGTTTGTGTGTGTGTGTGTGTGTGTGTATGTTCAAAATGTTTAGAGTACTTGCCAAAATGCTACAAACTTGAAATTTGACATTGGATAGGTTCCATATTGTAGACAATGTAAAAATATAATAATAAACTTTTTTTTGGCTGGGGAGGGGGGGAGATAATGACTATGAAGTTTTTGGCAGCAACCCCATGTGCGTGACGCCAACTCGCAATACACTTGAGTTAAGCGGAGAAGACCACAATGGATTGGGAAGTCGTACATTTTCCGATCTCGATATGAATTTGCTAAATAAATAAAGCGGTTTTTTTTACGTTACATATGCAAGGGTTCCGGAGCGTCGGGTTTTGTATAAGTCTATTTGATATCTAATTAGCAGCAGTAGTTTTTTAGGTATTTCATTAAAAAATTATTTATTTAGTTACAAGAAATTTCAAAAATTACATTATCTTTTAAAAAGCATTTTAAAAATAGAATTTTAATTAAAATTTTAATTAATTAGGGCCACACTTCTTATTATTACGAGGTCCAGCATCACTCAACTTCATAACTAAAAGGGCTTAAGATAGGTAATTTGATGATTGGATAGACCTCTCAAAGAAAATCACAACTTTAGAAGATCATTTTTGATGGTAAAAGAAGATCTGAGATTGACGGAGCATATTATCTATCAACTACACTGGTAGATCTTAAAATCTTTCTATTAGAGTATTAATATGAAGATGTTTTCTACGATTATACTAATGTGAAGGATACTTTACCACTATTAAACAAAACTCTCTTTATAGAAGACTTGAATCTTTAGATTATTACCTCTTCCTGTAATCATAGTTTCTAACCAGTTAAAAATTTTCATTACTGGTAATTTTCATTTCAATAATATTAAATAAATTTCAATATATATTATTAAAATAAACATATATTATTATTATTAAATGCGAAGTCTCACTAGTCCACGCGAACATTTTTACTTCTGTTCGTCCCATTTGTCTGTTTGCGTATTTTGTACGCCATCACGCTAAATGGCTGGATAGATTTTCATAAAATTAGGTTATTTACGGTTCAATTTAAAACATAGGCTCATTTGTCTTAGTTCTTATCCCTCTTATCCCTCAAAACAAACCCGAAATCGATTAAACGGCTAGATTACGGATTTCTTTAAAATTTGACACGATGCTTATTTGCAGTCTAACTTAATGTATGAGAATGACTGTCTAGTTCTCTAACGCCCCCCCCCCCACACATACATTTCAGTCTTCCAAATGTGTTCCCTAGCGCTGCATGATTAGTCTCACTGTGCGATGGAAAGCTGAGCTTTTATCTAGTTAGTACTTACATTACTTATTATTTATTTATTTATTATTAGTTTATTTGTTAGCATACTCCAATTGTAAGATTGTTTTCTTTACAAAGTCAATTAATTTCAATTTGGATTTCAATTTGAATAAAGACTAAGTAGGGTGAGTTTAGGTCAGACTGGCGATAATTAGGAAAATTACCTTAGCATAACAATTTTCATTGATATTTTTTATATCATATACTTATGTTTTAAATCACGACAAATTACTAGAGAAAACATATTTTAGGAAGACGTTGATCTGCTTCTAATTGTTTAGATACAAGTAGCTTTATCATGACTTAGACTAGAAGTCACCTTTCTTCTAGAAAGAAAATCTTATTCTGCATCTCTTAGTATCATTGTTTTAAATAGGTTTAATGCACAATTATTAAATCTGTAAGCAATCTATGACATTCATTCATGTAGATATTATAATGATTTTCGTTTGATTTATAAAAAGCGATTAAATAGACTGGGACGCTAATAAATATGTGACTGGAGTTAGATCGAAACTTATGAAATATTTTGCTCTAAAGATATGTATAGAACGAGATAATTAGTTAGTGAGATAATATACCAAAATACATTACATTCATATATGTAGTAGGCATTTTAGGATTTTACATCAATATTCTAACATACTTTAATATTCGTAGGAAGCCAAAAACATAGGTTGTATCGTCGATGTTTTAAAATGTAATTAAGTGGAAATGAAAATAGTCGTCTGTCTGTGATTAATATCTGTGATGCTGAAATCTTAACAAAATTAATTAGGTTTTAGATTATTGATGAAGGTAATTCTTATCCTAAATTATTCAAATCCAAAATTTTTTGTTTTTAATGTCATCAATGACAAAAGTTACAACTGGAACATGTCGTGGGAAGTACAGTGCAAGATATGAAAATTTACTATAAAACTCAAAGATATAAATGCCTTTTTTATTGGAAAAGATTTCGGGATTTGATCTTATTTTCATGTTTCTTTCTTTCTCTCTGTAAAATATATTTAGAGTTACTACAATGTACATTTAACAAGACGTTATTTCTGATAGTCATGTTAGTTAGTATTCTTGAAAGCAAAAGAATGTATCTACGTTTCAAAAATCCCAAATCATCTGGATTTAATTGTTTTATTTAAGATCGGTGAATGTTTTCCTTTGATTTAAAGACATATATTGTTATTAATGTAATTTCCTTGTTATTTTGAAATGAGGAAATTAAGTAACTTTTTTTTGGAAGTTTTAAGAATACTCGTTTGATCAACGATAATTCGTGTACCTTATAATGTTTTTAATGTTTTTATTCTCTATCTAACATATATTATTTGATTCATATTTGATGTCATTTCTAATTCTATATTGAAACTTGCTGAAAAATAGGAAGCAATTGGTCGGAAGAATTAATATTGTTTATCTTTATTTGGTAAATCATGAGATAAAAAAATTGTGAAGAAAAAAACCTTTCTTCTAGAGAATAGCTTCCTTTAAGTCGACGGAGAAAACAGATCTGTCCAGTAACGAGCTCTCGACAAGCACTACAGTTCATCAATAAAAAGGGATCTACCTTTCACTGCCTCTTTGTACCACCTTATCGCCACCCTAATTAAATTAAGTGACATATTGCTGCCACTTATAATTAGAAGGAACTCGACAGCTATGGAAATTACAAGGAAATCAACTTCACCACAAGGTGGAGATTTTCATCACGAAATTATCCCAAAACACGCATTTATGAAATAACTGTTAGAACATCATCAGTTACGGAATTAGATCATGAATTAAATGTCTCCAATGAGGCAGTATTTGCTGGAAATGTCAAAGTTCGATTTCGTTATCGTGTCTTGTTCTTGTGGCACTGGAATTACCTGTGCCTGACTGTGTGTAAGTCTATTGTTCTTGTGTCTATTTGAAAGCCACAGACATGCGGGTGTCAGTATCCGTTCTAAGTAGGTGGGGAAGTTGTTGTTTTCATTCGGTTGGGCTCGTGAATTCTCTCTCTCCTAATCTAATTGAATCCCATCTCGACAAGAAAAAGATGTTGTCATCACGGAAGTAAACCGATAGGACAAAAAGAAAAAAAAGGTAGTTTTTGTAAACATGCTTTATAAAATTGCTTCCACTAAATTAGAAATTACAAATTGAAAGAGAAGATTGTGAAAACAAAGGAAACACTTGCAACTGATAGTGATTTTGTTTAACCTATACAAATTGAACTTCGAGACAAAGGAAGCAGTAAAGACTGTTTCTTCAGAAAAGAAAAAGAAAACAAAGAAACGGGAATAAACTATTACATTTTGTTATTAAAAAATATAACAAAAATATAACAAATATAATAATTATATAAATATATAAATAATATTATGAAGGGCCATTTTCTTGTTGACTTTTGTTTTTCTTTAGGTGTTTCTTGGAATCGCTGGTTTGTCAGATACTGGGCGAATCCAGCTGAAGAAGGCTAGGAAGCCTGAAACAGCTGTTCTGGGTTCCCGGTATCGAAATTTCAAAAAACAGATCAGTGATTCCATTTTTTCTTGTGCGTGTATGTTCCTAATTTGTGATGATAACCAATTCTCAGTTTATCAAAAACAAAATAATTTAAAAAAAAGCATTTTAAATAGTTCGTTATTTAATATATTAGTAGGCTTGTGGATTCTGTAGAAATTTCCGTTACTTACTTTCTTTTGTGCTGTAGATTACTTTTTTAATAGTAGAAGAGAATTTTTACAGCTATCATAATTCTTGGGATTTGGAGTTTAAATTGTGTTATGGATGAATGGTCTGATAACCTCTTGTTCCTTCATAATCAAAAGATGATCAAAAACTCTTAATTCAAGAATCGGCAGAGAAGTGAAATTACACAGCTTCAGACATTTTACATCTTGACTTGAATATTAAGGGATTGAATTATAATCTGATTAAAGAAAATAAATCTTGAAATTTAGTAAAATTGCTATTACATAGATCCTCTCTTTAATTTCTTGGCTGAATGATAGCTTTTCAACCAAATTAGGACATAGAATCTCGAAATACAGAAGTTTTAAAATAATTTTAAAATAAGACAATTTCATTTTCAGAATCTCCAAAAATCCTGGATGGAATCAATACTTGGCCTGGCTCCTGAAAAATACGAGGTTTACTAGTTTTTGCCCAATTGAATAAACTTCCCATTGAAATTAAAGATACCAATCCTTTGCTGATGGTGGCAAAATTTTGCTTATCAACATAAGTTGTCGTCTTATCAATTTCATTTACTATGAAATCAAGAGAAAATAAAGAAAAGGAATGATTTTATGTTAGTAAAGTTGACAAAATTTACTCTCACATAAATTACACCCAGAAAAAAAATATAATTCAAGAATAGAAAAATATAGAAAAATATAGATATAGAGTTGAAATTCATCTAATCACGTAAATAAACAAGGTAGGGATAGTGATTAGTAAACCAATCACAGTGCTTCGCAACGGCTTTTGAGTCACCTTTACTTTAGAATAGACTGCGCCGGGGTGGTCTAGAAAATATTCGCGCGAGTCTGTTTGCGACCCCATGCTATCTTATCCACCCCTATTTATATGGAATAATCGTCATTCTTAACTCAAACCTTGTTAATACACTGAATTCCTAATACTGTAATGATTTAAACAAAAAATAATTAAAAAAAAATTGCCCATGGGGGGATCGAAGCCCACGATCTTCGCGTTATTAGCACGGCGCTCTAACGAACTGAGCTATCAGGAAACCTACATCATTCGACATTCAGGTCACCTACAACTGAGCTAACAGAACCCGTTGCGAAGAATTGTAGGATATGTGTCCACAGACAGACAAACCGGGGATATAAGGCGTATTTCAGAAGCCTAAAATTCTCACAATAATTGGCAAAGGAGTATTAAATATATTTATCTAAAAGTCATAAATCTTCTGCTGCAAATAAATGATCTTAAATACTTTATATTAGCTGATATGAAATCGAAGTTCTTTTTTAAAATCATCTTGAAAACGAATTTCAAGACACATTCTATTTCCTTGCCTTGCCATTGTATCCTCTGGTATCTTTTAAAGGTTATTGATAATTGATCATAAAACATTTCTCCTTTCTATGTTTTAATCCATGTAATACTTCGAAATAATGAATGTAATGAATATAATAATGTATTTGTAGATGAATATATGGCATGCAATACGCGGGTTCAACAACAAGGAACTATCAGGCTGCATAATGCTGACATTAAATTGTTAAGCGCTTTAGATACCTGGGGTCATCGGTGGACATCGATGGAAAGACGGAACTAGAAGTCAATTGCCGAGACCACGCGAGGTGGAAAAACTGGAGGGATGCCTCTGGCATACTTTGTGATAGGAAGGTCCCAGTGAAATTAAAAGGCAAGGTATACAAATCACTAGTGAGACCGGCACTGTTGTATGGAACAGAAACCTTGCCTTTAAAAAGATCCAACATCCTATACCTGAAGGTGGTGGAGGTGAGGATGCTGAAATGGATGTGTGGGGTGACGAAAGAAGACAGATTAAGAAATGAGTATATTCTGGGAACTACGAAAGTGGCAACTATTGAAGATAAAATGCAAGAAAAACGACTTAGATTGTTTGGACATTTAGTAAGAAGAGAAGAAGATTATGTGGGGCACAGAGTAATGAAGATGAAGATACAGGGGAAGAGAAAGAGAGGACGTCCTAAGAAGCGATGGCTAGACTTGTTTGAAGAAGGCCTCAAAGCCAAAGGGATACGGAGAGAGTGGGCGCTAGATAGTAAACGATGGAATAAGCTCATCAAACACAGTGACCCCATCTAAAATGGGGAAAGCTGCAGAGGAGGAAGAGAAAAGAAGAATGTATTTGTAGGTGAAACGATTAACATACGATACAATATTCAATTCGTAATTCATTACAGCTAATTTTATTAAAGATGGAGTAAATTGAGGATTATATTCAATAAATGTATGAATATAAATAACTTTATATTCAGGAAAAAATATTTAAGTTTTCTGAAGAAATAATGCTGTAATATCTAATTTCATAGTAATTACTACGAGGTTTAACATAAGTATAAATAATTCATTATTTTTAATCCAATAATTAATTATATTATGAACAATATCAGCTAAACAAGACGGAAAAGCACCTAATACTGAAATCTTCATAGCTTTATTTAAGTGATCCTTTTTGAAATTATGTAATCTGTAAGTTTGATACTTACGGTACAATCAGTATTTAATGTAATGAAATTTTATTTCTAGCTTTTGTTAATTTGTTATTTTATTAATTTGATTTCTTTGGCTTTTCAACTCGGGAATAAAATGTAAAAGATAGCTAGCTACACCTTATCTTTTTATAATCATAGATAAAACATTAGGAATATTATTTTATTGTTTTATTGTGCTGTTTCAGTAAATGACTGAAATATTCGAGACATTTCCTTAACATACAATCACGTATTGAGTAATCAGGTATTGTTCTTTAAGTGAATAAAGAAAGGATTTAGGAATTCAAATAAAGCCTCTTCAACACGATTTCGATACACGGAATCTATTGAACTGAAATGGTAACATCATCAACCAAATGGCGGCTCTTTTGCTGGAAAACCTTCGTTTTCCAATTTGAATCGGTTTCTTTTCATTGAGTCAATATCTGCAAGTGAAATATTTACTGATGATCTTAGCTTGTTTTCAATTTCTCTCTTTCTCGAACTAGATTTCATTTGCTGCAGTAAGCAAACTATCCGGACGTCTTAGCATTAAAATAACACAATTTGCACAAGTAGCCTAGCAGTTGTTGCCATAAGGGACAATACTTAAAGAAGACGCGGTACAAAGGTGGGCTTTTAACAACATTTTAAATCGTAATGATAAATGGTTTAAACACAAGAAGAGTAACACAACATCTTGAATATTTTATTCATTATGAAAATAAAATTTATTTTTCGTCCCAACATTTATTAGTCACGAAAGCTGAAAATAGTCATAAATAATTTATAAGGCATTCCCTTTGAATAAAATATAAAAGTTATCTTGAATTCAGCGAAAAATAAACTTGCATTAACTTAATAGGACTGTGAATTATGGTTTTTGGTGAATCCCTAAACTGTGTTTAGTAAATTGAATAAGAATAAACAGAATCTTCTTCTTTAATTCATGTTTTCCTAATATTCTAGTCAACATTAATTTGCTTGTTTAAAAGAAAGTCAGTTAGTCATTATTATTCAGTTCTAATTAATAAAAGGTAATCAGTTCTGAACTACTACTTTATTTTAGAAATTAATTGTATAAAGAAATTATTTTTAGTTAAAGTAAAATACTTATATCCAGTGGCTTAATATATAAAATAAAGATAACAAAAATCTTTCAGATATTTCTCTTTCTACATATTGCATATTATTTTCAAAAAAATATATATGAGAAAAACTTTCTCTTTGTATAAAATGATTATTGTGATGATTATTGATTTTTTTTTCAAAGGGTACGATTGTGAAGGATACGATTTTCACTTTTAAAATACATTTTTGATTTATAAATACAATTAATATAAAAGGCTTTGACTATCTTCTTCTTGTAAATAAATTACTTTTCTTTCATTCATATTTTATATTTCTATTCTTACTTTTAGTGTCAGGCATAAATCGACATACACTTACCAGAATAAAGATACTAGAATAAACAAGGTAGGGATAGCGATTAGTAAACCAATCACAATGCTTCGCAACGGCTTCTGATACGTATCACACAATATAATTGATATTGCTTTATTTCCTTATTATTATAAATGTGATTTGTTGCGAATGCAAAAAGCGCAATTATTTCGATTATTGTGATTATTATGAATGTTTTAGAGCTGTATTATAAATGTGATTGTTGCGTATTCAAAAGCCGCAATTGTTGCGATTGTTGTGATTGTTGTGATTGATGGTAATGGTAATTCAATGATATTTTAATGATACTTGTCCACAGACAGACGGACAAAGCGGAATTAGAAGCCTTCTGATACAAGTATCAGAAGCCTAAAATTATGTTATTGCAAAATATGTTATTTCTTAAAATACAAAACATATGAAGATATTTTGAAAAATGAACTTGAAAGAAAACAATAAGAAAGAAATACCTTTGAATTTTTTTAATTTTTGTTTGATTCATTTAAACTGATAGGCCTAATCCAATTGAAAACTAGTTTAGCAATTTTAGGAGAATAACAATTTGGTTAAGTTTCTCTCCGTTTATCTCTCTCCCTCTTTCTCTTTTTCATTCTCTCCCTTTATGTCAATAAATTAAATTTATTCGTTTAGGTTTGGGGCAAAATTTATATCACGCGATTAGGCAGAACGGAAAACAAAATAAATTGAATCAAAAAAGAAACAAAACTGCTTCATTTTGGGCGTCTTTTCGTAGCAACGAGGAAACCAATTTTTGAGTCGTCATTCGCCATGGATACCGCTCTGGTGACGCATATTTAGTGGACCCCCTGCGGCGCATCGCACGTTTTGCCTCCTCTCGAATCGATCCAGCGCCTGCGCACTGGGAATTCGACTTCATTCTAGGGAGAGTAAACATTTATCCCGCTTTCTATCTTTGGAGAAGTAAAAAAAAAAAAAAGAGGGGAAGGGTGGAAAGAAGAAAAGAAAGAAATAAGTATCCATCCTTTTCAATAGTTGAATGAAAGAAAGCAACGCAGCTAAAGTGGTTTTATGAAAAGAGTTTTTTTTTTAGTTTGTAGATACATAAATTTCATAACGAGAACCTGCTTAATTTTGTCGATTCGAATTGAAGAATAAAAGGAAATTTTCTTTTTCCTCTTCGAATGCATCAAGTTTAAAGTATTTAGGGTATTTGTTTGGCATTTCGGTTAATTAAGTTTCAATTTTTCACTGGCTTCGGTATTTCTGAAACAACATTTACGTTATTTAATAAACTATTTTCTCAATATTTCAAACTGTTTAACAAAAGAAGCGTTTTCTGCAAAACTTGGCGTAGCTCAACTTTTTGGTTAACTTAAAAAAGATAGTTCTTTATTTCATTTTTTCATATAGAAAAAAAATTACAGGTAAAAAAAAAATAATTTTTAAATTTTACATTTGGTGAAAAAAAATTCAAATTAAAAATAGCTATGAATTTAATTAATATTTTAAGTTACGTATTAAATTAATATTTTATTTAATTAAAATTCAGGGTTTGATGTTTTTTATTTTTATTTTTATTCTTAAAAGTTTTTTTTTCAAATAGCCTATCTAAAATAAAAAAATGATATTTTTCCCTTTATTCTTATTATTTCAGTATTCATCTACGATAAGCTGTGCGACCGTCGATTATTTTGATTGTAGATGTAGGACTACTAGCTTTCATTGTAAATTTTAAGACTATATATTTTTGTTTTATTTTGTTCCAAGATGGCGGATGAAAATGAAAGTAGTTATTATGTTAGAACAAAAGTGGTCGCCCATTTCTTTACAATGTGTAGTTATGAAGGTAAGAGAATAATAGATGCATATATTGGATATAAATAAATGGAATAAAATATTAAAATTAGGTTTTATTAGTTGTTAAAAATCAAACGTTTCGTTATGTTGTCTTATCGCCTAATCTCTGAGATACAGAGAAAATACTCTCTGATGGCGGAGCACTATCGGGATACGAATGAAAATAAAACCTTATGGGAAGGTCTTTCGGAAACACAGAAGACTGATGTTCGTATCTAATGTTACTTGAAGAGCAGTACATATTGGTAATAAATTTTCGCCTTACATTATTTTAATCGTCAAACACAATGTTAGCTTAAAACGAAAATCAAGATAATACATACTGGTTCCGCGAGCAATGCAGTAATTTTCTTTTCTTTGATATCAATAGATTTTCTCAAAGTACGTATATAAACTATTTGACATTGGAAACACAGACATTGGAATTTGCGACTAAGAATATTGGGATAATAAGTTTTGTAATTGAGAGAACAGCATCTAGTAATGCTGATTAATTATTTTTAATTTATTAAGTATTATTATTAATTATTAATTAGCATTGCAACTTAATTGTAGGGAATTGATGTAATTTTGGAATTATCCCAATTAAGTCCATGTGCATATTAGTGAGTTGAGTGTGGATTGCTTTTTGTGCATGTTACCTCGAGATAACATAAATAATTGAAAGTAAGAGCGTTATCTCGAGATGTATATTTTATGTTCTCATTGGTAGGTCTATATATAATTTTGTATTTTCTGCAAATATTTCCAATTACAGTGAATGTTTTGAAAAAACGTTATTAAAAATTTTTACTTTGGAAAAGAGTGATTAAATGATGAAGTACAGTTTCTTTTTTATTTTATTTTATTAATAATGTACGATTCTCTTATTCATTAATGTAAGTCTTGCTGATAAAATAAGAGCCGTGAATCTAAAAACAAACATTTATATTTTGGATCTCTGAATTTTAAATTAGCAATTAATATCTTGACTATATTTTTAAAAATAATTATATTTCTTCATAATATAATTTTATATTTTTATTCAGTTATCGAAATAAAAAAAGAATGTAAAAATATTCTTTTTACACTTGCAATCTTTGTTTTCGGCTTGTCTTTAATCTAGTCGAATCTAGAATTAAATCTGAATGAGATCCCAAATGTTTATTTGGTTGGTTTCGTTGGTTTACTTCTGCTCGGTTCTCCTCGGTTTTGTAGGAAACAATGTTCAAGCCTTTTTAATTTCAATTGATTGTATTTGTTTCGAAAGTAATCAGATTTCCTGATTATTTACATTTGTACGTGTTTTATTTACACTTCACTTTATTTGTAAGAGCTTAATACAATATTCATAAATTAGAAACGATCGGATAGATGGGATAATGGTGATTTTTCATTGCTTTGCTTACAGTACTGTTTATTTTCTGTTGTAATATTTATGATGGGAGTATAAAATTACAGTTTGTTTTGAATCCCAACTCAGTGTACGTGCTAGACATTCTAGATATGCTTTCGAGAAATAATTATTAAAAGCACTCCATTTTGTTTATATTTATCTACCTATCTATCTATCTCTCTATCTCTCTCTCTCTCTCTCTATATATATATATATATATATATATATATATATATATATATATATATATATATATATATAAAACATTATGGAGTGCTTTTAATAATTATTTTAAGTTGTTCCTGAAATGGTTGTCCAAACTTAGGCCCGATGCAACGTAGCAAAATAACGAAAAAAGTTCATATGAAGATGGGTATGGAAATGCTTTATTCAGATGTTAAAGAATGACACATAAGCTGTGGTGTAGCCACTGTTATATGAGGTGTTCAGAGTGGCCTCCAACAGCAGCAACACACATCGTTTCTGCAGATGCAGGATCGTTTGGAGCTGTTACTGTTACTAGGGTCGAAACAACCATGTGCGGACACCTGTTGCAGAAGGGCAGGTGCTTGAGTTGGCTGCACACGATTCAGGAACAATTACTACATAGATCGCCGCAGCAGTAGGCATGTCGCATCAAACTGTACACGGAATACCTCGTGAACAATTTCTTTACCTCTTATCATGTGTAGCGCGTGCAGGCTCTCTTCCGAGCAGATTTCTTTCCATGTATCAGATTTTGCTAATAGTATCTGCAGCAATGTGCTGCACCTATGATTCAGCAGTGTCTTCTTTAAACAGACGAAGCATGCTTCAATCGGGATAACATTACGAACTTCCACAACATTCATCACTGGGCCGATGCAAATCCACACATTACCATCCAAGCATTGCATCAACAACAGTTCTGATTGAATGTCTGAGCTGATATGGTTAAAGATCATCTCATTGAACCAGTATTTCTGCCATCTAAATTGAACGGCGACGTTAACAAGGATTTCCTTGAAATCGACTTACCTGCATTGCTGGAGGATGTTCCATTACATTCTCATCAACTGTGGTTCATATACGACGGGGCTCTAACTTGTTTCAACCTCACTGATCGACGTTATCTTAACATTGTCTAGCCTGGTTGTTGGATTGGCAGAGGAGGATCAAAAGTTTGGCCTGCACGCTTCACTGATCAAAATCCTCTATACTTTTTCTCTGCGGCCATCTGAAAACGCTAGTGTGCTCTACACTAGTTCCCAATGAACAAACATGGGCGACCGCATTGTGGATGGGTGTAGAATGATTCAGGATACCCATGTGTGGCTGCTGGCGGAGGCCATTTCGACAGTGTGGCCTCATCTAACATATATCTATATCTAATATATACATAGCCTATATACGTGTTAATCATTCTGTAACACCTGACTATGAAGCATTTCTTCACCCATGTTCATATGAACGTTCTTCGTTATTTTGCTGGTTGCATCGGGCATTCAAGTTTCGCTAACCATTTCAGGACCACCTTATATATTTTATGTGAGAAAATGAAACTTCCATGAACTCTTAATTCCATTCTTCTGGAACTTTTCTTAATAATTTCTTATAATTTCTTGAAGCATAAATATTTTCGATTTCAATTGCAATTTTAGTAATACTTCTTTCCGTTAATTTATTTCTGTTTTTAATAAAAATAATTTTTTATAACTGGTCTTGAACAAATATAGTAACAGATTTCTTGAACGTATTTGTTATATGCAAAATGCAATAATTAATGAAACATGCAAAATTGAATATTTTTAAACTCGCAATAAATTAAAAATTACTTTTTTTTTTTTTTTTTAAATTTGGTGTTAAATCCCAAACTAAGAATACTAAACCTGCATTAATAGTTTTTACTTAGTATTCATGAAACAAATTAAAGGTTCTTCTAATTCATCCCCCCCCCCCCCCAATCTCTTCTAGCTCGGCTTTATTGTTTTACGATATCCTGAATTCCACGTAATATAAATCAATATAATTGATTCCAATTTTACCTGAATTGTCTAAATGTTGGGAGCAAAGGTGATGTAAAAATTCCTTATATTTCTCTGGACTTGCCTTTTCTATCTTTGAATTTGTACGCGTAGCAATTTCAATGAGAAAGTGTGCAGTCAGTTTCTAAAAAGCACAGTCCGACTAAGCGCTCAGCAGATCTGTGTAATCGAACGGCTTGTAATCGGTGGCTTTTGCCTCTCTAGAGACTCGGTGGATAGAGGCAGCTGGCACACAGGTCCCCAAGTCACATCAAGTTTTGCTGATCCGAGCAAATCCGTCGTGTCCGAACGGGTCTTGCCACTTCTCCGACCTCTAGAACTGTGCACCCGCCCCCCACTGCACCACTTACTGCCATGTTCTACCAGGACTTGAATTAAAGTGGCTGTTTCTACATCAATCAAGAAGCCTTTTATGTAGCTGTCTTAGTAAGGATCCGCATCAAATGCAAAGGAAAAAGCAGACTTCTATAACTTTCAAAGAATTTTCTTCAAAATTTTTATAATATGATTCAGTATAATTAGATATAATTTCATTGCGAGGAATTATATTATTAGAATTATTTATTACCGAAGCAAACGGTTACATGATAGTCTATTAAAAAAATGTAAATAATAGAAGAAACCGATTCATTAAAACAATCCTAAACTAATTGAGATAACATTAATACAGATTAAACAGATTTTCAGCGAAAGAGACAAACATTTTATAATTATGCAGAAACTGAATTCAGATTCAAAATTATCAGTTAATTTTTCATGCCAGTTATCTTAGTAAAATTAAGATTTTAAAAAATTATATCTTCGCTGTAAATAAATGAATAAATATTCAAAAGATCGACATGTAAATGACCTATATATCGACCCTGAATTTTCGAATTGAAAATTAAAGTCAGGCAGTACATTGAATTGCTAATTTGTTAGATACATGATTGCTTTTATACCCAATAGCCTGACAACTCAATTGTTCATGTTTACGCTTTGTTAACTGAACACCATATTTTTTGCTTTTCTAAACGTTTCCGTATCGTTGACTGTTCGAATTTCTGTGCGCGATGAACAAATACAAAAATTATCAATTTAAAACAACAAAATTAATTTTAAATTTAATTTTTGCAAATAATCACATTGGACTTTTTCATTATTTTATAGGACCACAGATACAGCCCACAATACTTGTCATACGTTTGTTGTATAGATTCTAGAATGTACAAATGACCATTAGAATTGCGAAGGAGAAAAGAGAAGAATAAGCAGACAAGAATACAAAAGAAAAAAAAATATCCATGCTGGGATTCGGGCATATTAGATAAGTTAATAGGTCATCGCTCGGCTTATTTTTAGAGCTAAATGCTCTCATTTAATTTCACGTAGCTGTTCCAAATGAAATATACAAATGTCGCAAATTAGCTCTTTAATTTATGATCTTGAAAGGTCGATTTACCAACTGTTTTACAATACGTGATGTTTCATATACAAAAGTAATAAAAGATGCCTTCAATCGAATAGTCACATGAAATAAAATTATTTTACATTATTATTAGTCTGTCAAATTTTGTCGTAAACCAATTAAAATTATATCTAAATATCTTAAATCTTAAATTTTAAATATTGCTTTCTTTGTCTTAAATTCAACTTTAGATTATAACGGAATCCAAGTAATGAAAGTGGAAATTGACCCTTTAATATTGTTTAATAATTCGGTTTATCATTGAATAATCGATATTGATTCAACAACTTAGTTAAATTCCTTCAATTTGTCCAATAAAGTTGCCCTCTATCTATTCAAGAAAATATACAATTTTAGCTTGTTTTGTTTGTGCTTTCAGCGGTAGTGCAACATTCCTTGTTTTATTATAATTTAGATATACAGTAGAACTTCATTATAACGGACTAATAGGGGCTGAAGATTGTCCGTTTTAATGAAAGTCCGGTTTATAACAAATAATTCTTTTATAGGGGTGTAATTCAGCAGGGTGTACATCAATTAAAAGCTATAAAAAGTTAGCTATAAAAAGTGTTTATTGTATATCAAATAAAAATCAACCTTCAACATAGTAGGTTGAATTGAAAATGATGTGTACGTATACACTGCATTAATCTTTAGAACAAGAAGGTCCTGGTTCATGTTGATTGCTTACATTCTTTGGTTTGAAAAAATAATTTATTTTCTGCTGGGTTTCTTTGCTGCTTATTTCTTCAGTTAATAACTGACGGAGGTGCCGTAAGTGTTCATAATATGCAAACACATTTTCATTTGCCGATTGTTCAACATATTGAATAACAAAATTTAAATGGTCTTTCACTTCGCTCACCTTAATTGTAGGCGGCCAATTTTTTTTAAAATTGTCCGTTATAAGCGACGTCCGTTATAATAGGGTCCGTTTCCCAAATAAGGCCCGGTTTCAAATAAGGCCCATCCTTCGTTTTATTAATAGAACGTTCACAATTTACCAAGATTAGTTATGTTTCAGACAGATCCTGGCTTCTAGTGGCTACACCAAAAATTAGGTCCACTGAAGTGGATAATTTCACCATGTTTGTTTCAGTTGAACAGTAAAAGTCGCCCGAAGCTTTTGTAATTACTATTTCAACTTAATTTGATAAATCGTCTGCATTTTTTGGCAACTTAATATACATAAACATGTTTTATGTCATTTTAAAGTGTGTAATGAGTAGCATAAGATACTGTATTTGATATTTTCCAGTTGACTTGCATTTAAATACTTTTTAGTAAAACCATGCATGAAAGCGTGGGTTAACAGGGGGCTCCAAATAAGGCCCTCCATTCTAAACCATAAAGTAATTACATATAATGAGAAAAAAAATAACAAAAATCATCAAAGCTAGTTTTAAACTCACAATTTTATAAATTAATTACTAATTAATTATTAATTTGTAGCTTAATATTTAGTCAGAACTAAATGTTGGAAATTGGCTGTTTTCACTGCCAAGCTCTTTCCCTGTGGGCGATTTTGCCTGTGACTAGTAGTGGGCCTTATTTGGAACAGGGACTCCAAATAAGGCCCTTCAGTTATATTCTCAAAACTGTACTATTACAGAAAGAATTTCAAATGCAACTAATTCTAAATTCACTTTTTCATAACAGCCCACCTTAAACTACCTTTCAAGACAGTTTTCAGAATTTTCACTCTTGCAGTAGAAATGTAAAAAATCTTTAAACGTTAGGTGGGCCTTATTTGGGCAACCTACCTTATTTGAAAAATATTATCTCAGTCCTAATAAAAAAAAAAAAAACCCACTTTCTCTTATTTCGTTAGGGAATTTAGATTTAGATGTAATTATTAATCTTAAAAGAATAATTTTATTTGTTTGTGTAATTCATATCTTGCAAATGTAATGACGTCAAAGCAACTAATAAATCTGAATTCAGATTTAAACTCTTCAGAACAAGTTCATAAATTTTTAATCATTTTAAAATTACTTAAAATTATTAAATACTTATTTAATAATTATTTATTCTTTAAGAAAATCTTTAATTTAACCACTACTTTCATCCATTAAATGATTTAACTGGAGAACATTAAAAATAACGTATTTATAAACCTGAAGCTTTCTTTAGATAACATTTAGGACATAAAAAAATATTTCCTACAACGACTCTAAAAAAATGTTAAAAACATTCATAAACTTTTTGTTTCATAATAGATCTTCACAACCAACATGTTAGTTAACGCCAGGATAGTGATCTGAACCTTATACAAACTATTTCCAAATAAATTTTAATCAATACGAACTGGTAGGTTTAAAAGTAGTCCATCATTAAAGAAATTGAAATGGAGGTCTTATAGCTTCTAACATTGCCTAGCTTCATACCATCGATAATATATCAAACTTACTAAAAAGAATAAGATGATTTTTAGTCTTTAACTTAACTTTTGCTCTTAATATTAGAAGCAAAATCTGCCAGCATCGGCTAGAGAAAACTGCACTCCAGAGTAATCACGGATAGACACTTTGGAAACCTCTGGCATTTTTCTTCATTTGAACTTGCTTAAAGTGACACAAAGCAAAGTGGATATCTGTTGTGAAAAGGAGAAGGAGTGTAAATGGAGAAAGGGAAAGGGAGAGGGGTTCGTTAAGGAATAAAAAGCAATAAGAAAAAAAGAAGACAACCAAAAGTAACCTATCCTGCCGTTACCTTGACGGAATATAAATGACACAGAGATGACAAAAACGTGACTGGAAAGACGTCAAATCTGCGAAACACTCGAAAACAAATATGATGAATGACTCGGATGGAAAAAGCGACAAAACAAACAGCCGCTGTCATTGGAAGCTGTTTGGTGTGTGTTTGACACAGAGCCATTTTATTAAGTCATCTTCATTGGTTGAAACTGAGAAACTTCTTTCGTTTGGCTTAACGATGGGGTCTTACTGTTACAATTGCTGAATGTCACGAGTTCAAAAAACGAAATCAAAATCTGAAACTTTCTGAAATTTTGTTGTTTCTTAAGAAAAAAAGTCAATTCTTTTTCTTTTATGTTTCCTTATCTTTTGAAAAAAGCAATAAGCTTCTAAGTTTGATTTACTTAAAAATAATTTTATTTCTATAAAGTCTGTAATACTGTTTCAGTTAAATCAGCTTTTAAAACGTTAAAGATGGTACATAACTGAAAGTGAAAGTCAACTGATATCTCTTCCATATAGTTGAAATTATAGTATACATATGATTGTACTATGGTTTAATTTAGAATTGTAACACCGATGTTAATATTTAGCTTTGTTGAAGTTCCCAAATAATATTTATAGTCTCTTAGTTTAGCTAACTAATACTGCAGTTCGACAGAACTTTATAATAAATTTTAAATATAATTTTTAAAAAAATATCTGTTTTATTTCTGGTTTTAATTTTGTATCTATATAATCTTTTACAATCTCTGAATTTATTAATTGTCAAATGAAATGTTTTTGGAATAATTCTTATATATTCTCGAGTAATAACGATAGCTAAATGTACGAATTTGGAAAAAAATGAAGCCAAAACAATTATCATTTACAAACAATTGATGCACTGAAACAGTATAATATTCTTTTCTTTAATGAACTTATCTGGCCTCAAACTTAAAATTGAAATTCGCAAAGAACTTTTCAAAGTTTTCAATATTACAGAATTCTTTAAATTTCAAAATTATTTCTTGGAATAATAAATATTTTGGAATCAAATTTTCTAATTTGTATTCTTTTAAACATGACAAAGATATATTTGTAGGTAAGAAGAGATTTTATATTCTTACCTCACTCGAAAATGACAGACGGATAGCTAATAGTGAAAATTAATAGTGAAATTAATAGTGTACATATCTATATTAAATCTTGTCATATCTTCTCGAATGTCTGTGTTAAGACTTTATGACTTTATTTATCTATTTATATTTCCACACGTTAAATGTCTTTAGTTAAGATATATTTGTGCCTGCCGATCCCTGCGGATTAATCGCTGCGGTGTTTGAGGTTTTAGATTCACCTCCAAACACAAACAATAAAATTAATAAATGTAACTTATTTTCATTGAAAAAGGAATGTTAAATCAGTTTTGACAGCAACTGCATGATCAGTTACTGCTAATTCAACTTCCAGATATTTGATCTATTTCTATAAAATAGCTTAAAGTTTCATTTTAACATTAAAGATCATAATTTGTAAGAAATCTCAATGTTGCATAGGCAATCATATTTACGAATAATATGATGTCAAAATTCATGAAGTTTTAAAAAAAAAATTCTTTCTTGGAAGTTGTTTTGAGATTTTCCAAAAATATTCTCACTGTTTTGTATTACAAATGTAATTTTTGCTTTTACTGCTAGAAGAAGGTTCATTAAACCTGTATTTTGTTGAAGACATTCCCCTTAAAAAAAATCGAGAACTTCTTCGAATTTCTGTTGGTTTACACAGACAATTCAACATCACCCGCATGTAGTATAGAATTTGATGTGACCATTTCTGTGCGTTCGTCTGTAGCCCTTGAACGATTCTTTTGCATGAAGTCCCCTCACGAGGGCTTTGTGCCATATCGCTCCTATAATCAACGGCGATTGAGATTTATGCCTCATATATTTCATCTCAATTTTTCTGACTGGTCGCCAAAATAGATCTCGAAGTTTTCGGTCATCGGTGGGATTTTTGATTTCCATCGACGTACACCGCTCTAATGGAATACATTTCAACGGAGGAACACCACTAGAAATTCCGTAGCTCTCGGCTAGCTTTAAAAAAAATGATGGCAGTAAGCAGAATGAAGAATCAGAACACAGAAAAAAAAATGCCATTGCCTCAAGCTATTCCCATTAAACATCTTGGCTTCGTGAATACACTATCAAGTGGACATTGTGGTCTTCAATAAAATGAATGTACTCTTGGTGAATAGCTTCTAATTTCTGTTGATTTGACTTTAAAATAATGTTTGGAATATAAATTCAAGCAACCAATTTACCTAACTTTCAGGAATTTGTCATCTACTACTGCTTCATCATTAGAGGTCCTATTTATTGAAACAAACAATCAAAGAATTTACTAACATATTTTCATAGATTGAGGTTAGTCTCTAATAAGGGTATACGTCCACGTTCTCAACTTTCAAATTTGAGCTTGTTTTTATTTACCATTTATATATTCTCACCTATGTCTTGAAACTTCCATTGGACGTTTTCGTTAACTTTACACTTCAAAAAAAATTTACCATGAATGAAAAATGCAAACTAGAATGAAAAGTTATTTTAAGGATAAAAATCCGAGTCCGTCAAAAATATTTTGATCACTAATAATTTTACACTTAACATGCTATAATGCGATTTCACTTCAATAATAATAGCCTAGTACAAAAAAATTTTGAAAAGCGACAATTATTTTAATTCAGCATTGATAAAAATTATGCTGAATTAAAATAATTGTCGCTTTTCAAAATTTTTTGCTCAAACTTTACTTCTTGTAACTTCTTGATGTCTCGAATCCCATTGCTTTATTTAGATTTATAACTCGCTGCATTAATGCACTGATAATACCAATAAAAGGCCTTAATCCTCTGCACTCTTCAAAAAAGGAGATTTGAATGGTAAGGAACGCAGTTCTCCTATTAGACGACCTGAGAAACCGATAAGAGATCGATTACCGAAAATATCTGAGAATGCCGAAACCGTAAAACATTGAATCAAATTGTAAATTGAGTGGAAACGTAGCAACGATAGATGAAAATTTGTCTCTACCTTAAAGCATAACTCTCATACAGGAGAACGCTGATGGTGTTAAATAGATTGATAACTTGGAATAACAAAGCACACAATCACGGTGAATTATAAATGTACATCACCTAACATGATTAAAGGAAGATAATGAAGACTGACAGACAAAGCACAAGCAGATGGAATGGGTGCCTGTCATAAACATCGTATGCACTGTATATTGTAAATACTATGTGCAAGTTGAAGCGGAAAACTTTCAGTCATTCCGGAATCTATTGGGGCAATGTTATTTTTAATAATCTATTTACATTTACAATGAATTAATGGACATCGATAATTTAGTGATGATTTTACTTCGGGCAGTGGAGAAGTTTTTTTTTTCCTTTAATAACTTCATACATTCAAAAATTTTCGTATTTAGAGATTTCAGCGCTGACTCCTAAAACTGCTATTGATTGACATTTATTTTAAGGGTGTCGTCTGCATATAGAATCTTCTCAAGAATGACGACAAATTGTTGGTTTTTTTCAGTGTAGCTCCTCTTCAGAGAGGAACAACAGATTAAACAAAGTCCTGAAATTCAAGTTATAAGGAATTTTGATAGGAAAGAATGAAGCGACTTGACTTTTTAAATTAGTTTGGTTCAAGTCGAAGTTGAAGAAGAGTAAATTTGAAATTTCTTGCAAAAGGAATACAGGAAACAAATTATTGGTTTCTACATCAAAAGTAAAATATCAAAAAAAAAAAGAAAGTAAAGTTTAGGACTAAATATTTGTCTCGACTATAACGATTTCACAAACTTTCAATAGTTTACATCAGTTGAATACAAAAAAAAATATGGTTATATGATTGATTGATTTTCATGGTTATATTACACTACGAATTAAGTCATTATGATGATGATAAATTTTCATGCTCTTGACCATCATGTAAAACACCCTTATAATGTTTCTGAATATCATAAAAGTTTGATAGGCCTACCAACTAGCATTAAGGCCATTATTATCTGAAGAAATGGTTTCCAAAAGAAAAGCACTCACTCTAACATTATCACGGCACCGTTATTATTATGCATCAACTACGGTATTTCAAAATTCAATGTTTAATGGTATCTTAACAATAACAATGGGTGAGATCAAATTTGAGGCATCACCGTGCTTCCGATCGATTAATGGTATCTTTACGTCATTAAAATTATTATTGATATATGACTGTCACTAATTAAAACTGAACTAAGAAATGTAAATTGAAAAAATATTTGTTATTTTTAGAATGATGCATAAAACAATAAAACTGAAAATTTTTGTAAATTTTCAAGAGGTTTTTCATTTTATTACAAATTCAAATTTTAAGCATACTTTACTTGAATAAAATTTGTAATTTTAATTTTATATTTAATAAAAGTAATAAATACAAAATTTATCTAAAATTATGATTATTTTTCAATTTTCTCTTATTTAAGAATAACTTTTATCTAACCATTCAAACGACTAACTGAAAGTATTTTGCAATATTTTTAAATTTAATTTCTATTGAAATTAGCTTGTTTTATTAAAATAATAACAATGTATGATTAAAGTTTAATGGTATACAGAAATTTATTCTAAAAGTAATAATCGCAAGCATTAAATTGTAATAAAACAAATATTTTTACATTCTTACCAAATAATTTTAAAATTTTATTTTAGAAGAAAATAATAAAGGTTTCAGTTATATCTGATTATTTTTTTTAAGTTTTATAAATATTTTTTTTTATCATATGATTCCTGGAAAGAAATTTTAGTTTTTGTCAGAGATCTTTTTTTTTTAATATGTAAATATAAATTCTAAAAACTGATTTGAAATCTATGTCTTAAAGTCAAAACATTGAGAAATAAAGATTAATTACTTATCTTTCTTTTGTCTGTTTTTATAGTAAGTGAGTGGTAATCAATTCTTTAAGTCATTTGGTCTGTTTATTTAATGGAATTGCAGAGTTTTCTAGAAAGGGAAAGCATTTCTACATTCCTATTCAGGTCGAGTGCTATTGTGAGATTCTGTAACGACCTATCTTTGCACTTGGGCTCACGAATGCCTGCGAGGACCGGCCTTGAACCCCACAAAAGAGGAAGCAGCACAAACACATCCTTTTACTCAAGACAGATTTACCCTCCGAAGAAACTGGGAATTCCTGAAAGCAACCGGGAATTCTTCCGATATAATGCTCCATCCATGTTTTTTGATGGTTTGTGCAGTGACAAATCACCTAAAGTGCATCTGTGGACCTTATAGAAATTGATGCTGACTAAAACAGCCACAGAAACAAGACAAATCAAAGAACCATTCTCAAGCACTGTCTTGTCCAAAGGCATGGTTTAAAGTATCAACCGCAATAAATAAGCATTCAGGTACTTCCTTTATATCTTTTATTTGTTGTATGAACATTTTACTTTGTAAACTTTTATGTTATTTCATATTTTTGTATCGCTGAATTTTGGTAGAGGAGTATCAACGTTGGGTCAGCTCCTTCAGGTAAACATTTTGCGTCTTCATTAGCATTCTGTTCGTTTAAAATGATGGATTTTAATTTCTTAAATAACTTAGAGAAATAGGCCATCTATCTTTTACGAAGTATGGATGCAGAAAGCTTCAACTATTAGAATTAGTAAGAAAGAACTTGTTTAGTACTTGCATACTACTTTCGTAACGTTTAGTTTTAGTGAGATTTTAAAAGAAGTAGTTTTGATGTTTTTCAAATTTTTCTTGAAATCAAGGGTTGTTGTCTGTAATGATGATTAAACAATAATCATTCGTTCAATGGTTGGTTGCTTGGTGGACTTAAGTTTTTGTTTAAGAATTTTTCCACGAATCTTTCTAATAAACTTAATAAAAATTGAATAATTTAATAATTCGCAGTAAAAGATTTTTCAGAAAATTGTATTAAAACAAATAAAATAAATAATCAAAAATTTCAGTATTCAAAAGTTTATAAGTAATTTTATAAACTTTTGAATACTGAAATTTTTGATGCCTCTTTTATGTCTTCTGTTATCCTCCGAAGAGTGTCGATATTCATTTATCAATATGTGAAGTAGGTGACATATTTGGCATGTTAACATGCCATGTTCAAACATTGTAATATCACTATGATATTAAAAAGATCAGAACCCTCATAGCTTTTATATGAGTAACTGAAAGACATTGAAGAATTTAAACTGATTGCAAGTATGGAGTTAGTGTAATAGCTCTCATTCAGTTGTAGGTGCTTTCAGCTGAAAGTTATCTCAGCCATACAGTTACCGTATAGAAATATAATCTATAGAAATGAATCTATAGCTTCAAGAGCAAAGCGAAAGGCTGGAACTTGATCACACGCAGAAGTAGTTGGAAGATCTCAAAACATCATCAGTAACTTATTAAATCGTCTATAGGAGAAAAAAAAACAGCGGCGGGTAGACCAGCAGTACCAAACAATTAAATTGATGTTTAGCAGCTGGTTCTCCCAAGGGAACTGCTTACGAAATTAATTGAATTGCATCTCCTATTTCCTAAGGCAAAGCGTATTTTGATGCATAAGATCTTAGACAATAAACTGTATAAATAGCTTATTGGAAATGTTGAGTGTACTTTGTAGTATCACATGCTTTACAAAGACGCACTTTGGAGTGGTCTGATTGCTGTCCGACCTCAACCCTATTAAGGATACACTCGACGAAGACAGCCTTACCCTTCAGTTCCCAAGTTGGTTCAGCAGTTGAGCACGCCCTCAAAGACTGGCGAAAAATCTCCGTTCACAATTGGATAATCGATGAATGCTCATGGATATGACAACTCATGATATGAGTTACATCGGACGGATACACATTAAACAAGACATCACATCATTGTCAAGTGTAACAACCAGTTTGGCTATTTGCTACGATAATGACACCAGTTTGATGACTGGCGCGGTAGCGCTTGTTTTATTCTATTTCTTTCTGCAACTGTCTCATATACATTTTTTTACAAACCCCCTCAGGTTTCCATTTGTACTTGTACATTACATTTGTCTCAATACAGTGAAACCTCTCAAATCCAACCTTCAGTAATCCGGCCCCACGGTAATCCTGAGTAAGTAACTATTTTGTGTCAACTCGGCCGACACGCAGCAAGTCCGTATCGAGTTCTGAGAAAACAGTTTGAGTCAACAGTATACAAGAGTATAAAACAAATAAGACTACTATAATTATACAATACACTTTTTATTTGTATTGTTTTTAATAAACATTTGATTGAAAAATTATGAAAATAGATTTAAATTAATTAAACCTGGCATTATGTCTTCACAAAAATTAGCTATTGAGTTATTTTAAGAAAACTCTCAGTAGTCCGGCTTTTCTATAATCCGGCCTACTGGGCACCACATTAGGCCGGATTTGAGAGGGTTTACTGTATTTGTAATTTTTTAATAAGTATATTTCTGAGGATCTTGTCTCTCCTGGGAGTAGATTAGAATTTTTAAAAAATCCTATTTTTATTTTTTTTTTACTTCCTTGTTTGTGTGAAAAGAAGAATGATTTTTTTCCTCCTTTTCATTTGCCATTTGGTCCGAGAGTAGTGGGTAGCTATTATCAAAGAGGATTTAAAAATTCCGAAACAGTTAATCAGCTAAATTATCGTGTTAATGATTTTACCTTCCTAATTTTGTTTTATTTCTTAAATTTTATTCGTAGTTTAAAACCAATTTTTAAATTGTTTTTTGAGACCTTTCGGTAGTTTTACTATTTTTTTTAATATTTTCTTGTTTAAAGTGAAAAAAAGAGAAGTCACTTGGTTTGCAAACAACAAGATTTCTCCATTCTAAAGAAAACGTTTAAGTTAGGATAGGGGAAGTCTGGCGAATATGAGCAGGGATGATAATATGAGCATACCTGTCCAAAACGTTTCCTGTAGGAAGTACGTGCTGCCACCTGGCTGAAGAATGATCAGCAACATCGTAGAAACCCACCCGCAAGCGCTTGGCGCCAACAGAAGAATCACAGCGATTTGCATCTAGCAATTGTTGAAAAGGTACGTTTCAGATTGACTCACTAAAATGTTTCCAGTAGTTTCTATTAACAACAGGGATTGTAATTGTCATTGGTTTGCTTCTTAATTAAGCTCAAACATATTATAAACCTTCTCATTTCATCCTACATAAAATTTTTGAGGTTAACATCTCACCGAAGTAAACAAAATGGCTGAAAAGACAGCAGTGCTCCCGCGGTTTATATGAGCACGGGTGCTCATAATACCCTAACGGCATACATCCCTTCAATCCCCATGTATTTTCAGAAGAGGATTTCATTGCCGCAGAGCTCACAGCTTATCCAGAATGCAACAATAGCACAACTCTAGCTCTTCACAAAACCATCTCCTCTGGAAATTCTGTACAGCCATCACCCCTGGAAAATTCCAATGAAAGGGACAGCTGTCTTGTCTCACCACCAACACCAGGATCATCTTCACCGCAACCAGGAACATCTACACAGAAAAGATCAACACCAAAATTCCGAGACTTGATTCCTATTCCAGCCAAAGGTTCAAGGAAGCCTTCCACAAGAAAAGTGGCTCATTCTACAGTGCTCACTGACAGTCCACACAAATATACAATAGAGGATGCCAAGAAGCAGCAACCAGAAAAAAGAGCAAAAAAAGTCTTCAAATTCATGTGCTAAGAAATCAAGAAATATTTTGAAGACACAGAGTGTATTTTCTGTGGGGATCTTTTTTCAATACCCAGGCGGTGACTGGGTGCAATGCCAAAAATGCCAAAAATGGGCTCACGTAGAATGCAGTGATGTTGGTAAACGACAGAAATGTTACTTTTGTGACTTTTGTTCAAAATAGAATATAAAAGACAAAATGAATACCACCAGCATTGGTTTCTACTATAATATATATATATTTTACTTGTATTCTACTATTTTTCATTTTGTAAACCTTTCTAGTTACCATTTCTATCGGAAATTAAAGAGTGTCATTGTGCATTACATGTATTTTTAATATTATAAGAGGGTGATCATATTACCCCTTGGGTATGCTCTTATCCCCCCCCCCCCATGTTTTTATTATAAGCACTTAGAGGATCTTAATTAATTATTTTTATAGACCAAAATTATTAATTTTCTTAGATATGTATTTTACTTTGCAGTTATAAACGAATGAATAGTTGAATGAAATAATACTGATGTTTGTTAATCACATGGTTTAATGTAGAATAGCAAAGTTCCTTAAGGTGCTCATAATCGCCAGACTTTCCCTACTATCAACTTTGTATGAATCTTCCTGGTGTAGAAGTTATCTGAAGAATTTAACATAAACATTAAATAAAACACGAAATCATTTGAAATTTAAAAATGATCTGATGATTTGGCATGACACAGCTATACTCGCTTAAATAATACATACAATATCACCTCTCTTAAGCTTCTTTTGATAGCTTTTCTTTAAACATTTTCCTTAAAATAAGAAAGTTCTTATAAATAATCTAAATCTTTTCTCTGAAACTGCTTTTTAGAATTAGAATAAACAAAGTTTGTCATATAATCACTTCTATTCGCTGCAATTACTTATGTTTTACATAAATCTTGAGTAGATACTGTAAGTACTTAATGTGAAAAGAAAATTAAGATGAAGTTGCCCGGCTGAGTAATAGCTCCTTTTATGACTTGCCATAAACATAAGCAAAACATAATTTTATAATGCTATTCTAATTATGAAATCTTATGATTTTTTTTTATTAAAAGCAAGTTTGAAGTTATCAAAGCTCACTATAATACTTGATCATGGAAGATACTTTGATAGCATTTCGTTGTCTTTCTAAGGCTGTATCAGGCTGTTGAAAAGCTGGAGAATTGGAAAAAATGTCACTGGGAAATTACCAGCCTTCAAGGATCATCAGAAAAGATTCAGATTTCCAATTCAAGTGGCAAAGTTGCTCTCTCTTTTCGAAATATATATTAAAATAATGTTGTTTAACCAGGAAAGAATTATCAGACAGATAGCAATTAAAAGATTGGTCATGTGATTCTGAAAATCCAATTACTCCTGATAAATGTCAGGAGTTTAGTGTTCTAAAAGACAAAAGTAAAACTTTGAGAATCACATTGTATATAACTAAAATAATCATTCTATCTCTTAATCATTACTAATGCAAGACAGTGCAAAATAGCATTCTGGAAACGAGGGTGAAGCTGAACTAAGTTGCCAACTCTTATTAGTTCAGTATTGAAACACATTGTTCAGAAATGTTTTTAGCAATGTTCCACAATTTTGAAGTAAATATTTCAATAAACTTCGTTAATACTCCAAAAACGTCATACATCAAAGGCAATATTTCGAAGGATTTATACTTCTTTTTCTAGCCGTATTTCAATCTCTCCCGTTATAATAACGATAAAATTATTAGTAAAAAGTGTAATACGTGATGTAGAGATGAGGAAAGGGGATCAGGAAGACTTAAAATTCTAGAAACTGTAATATAAAATGCACTGTAATCACGTTTACAAACCTATTTAAATATTTCCATTTATTATTTAATGTCATTTGGGAAAAATAAACATAGAAATCGATCTGTACTTCTATTATAAATTCTTACTTCTTGAATTTAATTTATTAAAGAAAGAGGATCTTTTCTTCTTTGTTTAATGTTAATGAATTAATAATGCTCTAAACCTCCTTTATAAGATCAAATATATTTTCCAAAATTTATTTTAATTCCGATAGCTGATCAGTTGTGAAGTTGTAAATTTTGAATGTTTTTCTTTTTCAATTAAAAGAGATTTTACTGCTGATGTCGATTGGCGATGGACTGAAGGTGACAGTTTTATGGTCACTAAAACGGATGGCGGTTGTCCTGTACTTTCTTGACATTGCGACGCCAATTACTTGCGTCCTCTAATCAAAGTTTTGTCGCACTCTTCTCGTATTTAGATAAAAGCGGATGAAAGTCCAACTTCTAAATCCCTTTGCACCACCAATGTGATTGCCACTGATTTGGTCTTAAGCCCTCGCCGCAGTTGCGTGAACTTCCCCTTCATCCATCACCGCGTTGCTTCATGGCTCAAGAAACGGCGATCTCTCGGCAGACGCCCCCGACAAGAACAGAAAAATCAGCGAAAGAAATTGGCCTCAATTACAAACCAAGTCCATTTGTCAGAACGAGGCAATGTTGTCTATTCCATTAGCAGTGGTTTAAGGTATCGGCCACTACCCTACTTCAACCCAATAACTTTGTTTTCTTTATTTTCTTATTGTTCCAAGTTTACTTGAACCTTAAGCGGCTTATGGCTTTCTGGACATACAAAGTATGTCGTGGTAACTCTAAATCAAAGCTAATAAATTTCGTCACTAGGAAAACTGATGAAAGCCTATCAAGGATTGCTTTGCTTTTTTAAGAATGAGATGAAACTAATAATTTCTAATAGAATTCTAATTCGAATTAGACGATTTGATGTTAAGATGTAAAAGTTAAATTTTATTATTCGTATTATCCTACGAAAAGAAAAAAAAATATATGTTTAAGTATTTTTTATTATTATTGTTATTTCAGTAGATATAAATTAATACGATATAATGTTATATTATTATTGAAAGATTTATAAAAAAAATAATAGTGAAATAATAAAATAAACAAATTACACCCTTAAGGGCAATTATATTGCAATTTAAGTGAAATTTTAAGTTTCAAGTTTTCCCAAAGATCAGAAGTTAAAAACAAAAAATTGGAATAATAAAAGAAATAATGTTCATTCCTATATGTTTTGGTAGTATTATAAAATATCCTATTGAGTGAATTTCTTTAGCCATATATTGTAGTAAACAAATTTTTCATTTTTATCAGTACATTAACGAAAATGAAAAGCGGTGAAATCATTATTATTTACAACAAGATATATGTTCTTATAAATCTCGCATTTTTTTTCATAGAATATAATATTTTCATCTTTAAGTAAAATCTCAATAAAGCTTAACTTCACTTAAAAGACTTAATTAGCAAAAACTTTTACAATACAGAGAACATTTAGAGTCAACTATGAAAATTCTAATTTAGAGGTTTTATTTTGTATTTACTGAAACTCTTTAGTTTATTAGTCTTGGGAAAGCAATATTTTCCCATATACTTAACATATAGTTTTAGAATTAAAATTGCAGTTTCAAATAGAAAATATATATATATAAGTATTCTTCATTATTAAGTTATTGTTATTTAAGTATAGATATAAATTAATACCATATAATGTTATATTATTATTGAAAGATTTATAAAAAAAACAATAGTGAAATAATAAAATAAACGAAATTAAAATTGAAATTTATTGAAGAAGATGCTTCTTCCTAAATGATTCCAATTCTAAAATGTCAAACGTAAAGCTAGAGATCCCTGGTCCATTTAAAAACTCAGGATGCCTGTGTTTTCGCTTCCTTATTAACCTCCGGATAGATCTTTTTGAAACTTAGTATGGTTATTTAAGGATAAAACACAGTACATCTTGTATATTTGAAATTCCTTCTCTGTGTCCTTGTCGAGAAATCAGCTCATGGAGACAGAAATTCCCTAATAAAAGCATTAGAACCAAAACAACCATGTCTAACAATGGGGATTAATCATTGTGGCTATTTAACTAACTGCTAGTGTTTTAATATGGATTAAATTAATGGAATTTAAGCATCTGATGTGGATTGAATTAATTGATGAAAAATAGTTACTGTTTGTTTCAGCATAAATTGCAATTGAAAAGAAAGCGTACACTTTTCTTTTCTGCGATTATCATTATTTAAAAATAAAGTAATGGACAGTATGTTACGGAAGTAGGCTTTCAGTTTTTTCAAGAACTTCTTTACTTATTTTTCTCGTAGACTTTCTGCAGAAAGATTGAAAAACATTTGTAAGTATATCATTGCATTTTTTATCTTTGTTTTTAATGTTTTTATAACTTACATTCTTGATATAAGTTGAAATTAAGAAAGGTTCAAACAAGATTTTGAATTTAAAATACAATATTTAAAAAAAAGGAGGATAATGGGAGGAAAGACCAGGACTGAACTTAAAATCTGATGTCATCTTGATTAGAGATGAGAAGAAGTGGAGAAATCTGCTATCTGTGGAGAGATCTTTCGCAGCAGGAGATGCTGGTGAAGTCCTATAAACGTCGTCTATGTGACGAGAGATGTGTCTAAGGTTTTTCTTTCCTTCTCTTCGCGGAATTTACTACTGTCATGATATGAAAATTTTATTCGGGTTCCTGGCAACTGCCGATGAGATACCTCCGTCGTGAACCCCTACGGCTCACATGCCGCCATCACCTATTGCGCTCCAACTGCAAATAAACACTGTTAGATGGTGACAGCTAATAAAAGATCAACTAATGAAGTAAGGAAAGACAAAATTAATGCAAAATACATTTACTAGTTTAGAACTTGGGAGTATTTTTTTTTTTTTTGCATTAATGTAACTCTTGGAAAGAATATCACCAGTACAGGATTTTACCAGATAAAACTTGAAATGGTTGAGTTAAGTAAGATATCCTATTAATAATGTCAATAGAGAATAAGTTTAAGTCTGAAATGACCTTAAAAATATAATAATCTCTATCACAAGAGATGTTTGCAGGTTTTGTAAATGTGCAAAGGAAACATTACTGAGTTCGGCTTCTTTAATTACATTAGGAATAGAAAAAAAATCAGATGTATTTAAATCAACGCTTTCATTTTCTAATCTTAACTTGATTCCAACTGTTAATTTCAACGTGTTAAGATTGCATGAAAGGTGTAGTAAGAATTTGGAAAGATTGTTATGAATATAAACGATGTGTGAATACCCAACTATTTATATCGTAGAATCTTATTTAACGTTAAATAAGATTAGTGTCCTTAAAATCTAAAGTTGGTCTGAAAGATTTTGAAATTTCAATTTATTTTTATTTTTCTAATGCGAGGCTTCTGACGAGCAATTTCTATGAGTATTTTGACGAAATTGCCCAGATTACTCCGTAGTAGGGTTCCCTTTTTATCCCTAGAAAGAGATGAACATAGACGGAAGTCATACACATCCATGCCAACTCAGGGATTCGGACAGGTCACCGCCTTCAGCAATAGGCTACTCCTGAATCTCTGTGGGTTTTTTTTTGTATTCTCGTAAACGGAAAGTCCTAATTGCAGCAAAACCTTTCATCATACATATTTACAAATTGAATTGCAAAAATGACCCGGGAAGTAAAATAGTTGAAATTTCGTCTGCGACATTCGCTAAATAACTTTCATTTTCATTCTATTTTTATGAAATAATTTGGACAAAGAAACATTGCAATTTTAAGGCAACAGTAAGTAGAAGTTTTACTTTAGTAGAAAAAAAGCCTACAAAAAATTAAAATCTAACTCTATAACCAGATCTCTTTTATTTATTTAATTGTAAGAAGATAAGTATCAAGCAAATTAACTTGCAATTGAATCACTATTTAACTTGCACTTAAGACATCAGCAAAAAACTCACGAGGATACGAAGCTCACGTCGAATCAAAACTTCATTAATGTAAATACGCCATTGGGCTGGAAAAAAAAAGATCGAGCAATTCCTTGATGGTTTTCTCTTATGCCACTGGGAATTGTTCGTAAGAAAAATCAAATTTAATGTTTGAAGCTCTTAGAGTTTTTCTTCATCAACAAATCGGTTAACCACAGAAAGAAATACTTCCAATTTAGATTTTGACAATTTTTATTTGTTTTAGGCAGTTACATATTTTTATTTTGAATTAAGTAATTAAATCTAATTACTGTTAAATTTGTTATTAATACTTATTTTAATTCATTCATACTTATTATTGGTAATTTCACTTTCAATTTCGTATGATACAATTAAAAATTCATGAAAAATTAAGAAATATTAAAATTTTTCAAATAGACTTTGATAATAGACTGAATAACTTTTTATTGATTTGCATCAATTAGCAGAAGGCAAAATTACAAATTTTTTTCTTTTTATTCTGCAGGAATTAAATATTGGAATTGTATTTTTTTTATACCAATTCCTTTTCAATATAAACTATCCAATTAAAATATAATGTGTTTTGTTTATCTTGGTGCCTTCATGATTTTTTGTTTATAATGTGTTTAACTTGCATTTGTTTTAATATTATTAATTTTAAGGATTTTAAGCTAAAAAATTTAACAAAGCAAAGGATATAAAATTATAAGAAAATTAAATTTTTCAATTCTTTAATATAATAAGCGCGAGTATTTGTTTGTTTGTCTTGAAACAACGTCGCCATTTTTCAACGGATCTTTCGCAATTTTGGCATGGAGGTTCACATGCATCCTAGAATAATGTATGAACAACGAAAAGCCAGATCCCGACTAAGGGGTGTAAACGGGGGGAGGGGGAGCAAACATTCTGGAGCATCTCTCTGAAACCTCTTTAGTTGAAACACAAAATTTGATATGATTTTTTTTCGTCGAAATCTAAAATGTATATATTCGACAAATTTTCGATATTCGGATCCTAAAGGGTGGAAACGGGGGTGAGGTACTTTCCTGCAGGATATGCTGCAAACACGAAATTTGAGATGAGTGTTTTTAATTCCAAGTTTCAGTTTTTAATTTATTTGATGTAATTTGGTCTTTTGAAAAAATTGAGAGGGTTTTTTGACGTTACTTATGCAAGGCTTTCTGAGCGAAGCGACGGTAGCATATCTATAACATAATTTGTAACTATCACGTGCTTTTTTACCAACTGGAAAAATTTGAAAGTGATCAGAAAATTACAATTTCTATGTCAACCATATCAGAACAACTCTTTTTTGCTAGTTTAATAATAAAAACCATTTAAATACAAGCAATACTAAACAACCAAAGAGCAACGTTTTCTGTATACAGTGTTAATTGTTATGAATAATATAGAAATTGTATAGATATTTGACGTGAGTACTTTTATTAATTTACATTAATAAACTATAATTTGATCATTAAATTTACAATTTTTTATGTCTTTAAATACCAAAATTAAAACGTATTAATTGAACCAAATCATAGGATAGCTGTAATTCTAACGACATTATATTAATTTTTTTAGATCGGAGATTTGAACTGTACTTTGCAAATGTGTTTGCAAATACAAATCTAATAATATTTCGTGATCTACTTATGTCTGCGCTCCCAAAATATAAAACTGATCAAATTAGAAAGTGCTCTTTGTTCAACTTTCATTAAAATACTCATTATTTCTATAAGAATGTAATCAAATACTAATAAATCTAAAGTTACATTAAGTCAATGATTGTAAACATTAATGTTATATAAGAAAAGGGAAATCACCCATCATGCACCAATGAAAACAAAAACAAAACAAATTCATGCCAAGAACTTGTCAACGAAGTGGAGTATGATACAGCTGTTTCATCATTATCATTCTCATCCATACTTACCACTTCGATGACAAGCTTCGAAGGCATGAAGAATATGTGGAACTCATCCCCGTTTGTGGGTTCCGACACAAACAAACAAGAAAAGTACCTGCTGTTTAACAGGATTTAATAAAATGATCCTCAACCCTAGGGCATAAGTGGCAAATAAATTATAAACAAAAAGCCACAGCAAAGCAAACGCATAAATTATAAAGAAACAAAGCTCAACGTGCAGATGAGAATGTTAAAGAAAAGGGAAATCACCCATCATGCACCAATGAAAACAAAAATTCATGCCGAGAATTTTACATATTCTTACATATTCTTCATGCCTTCGAAGCTTGTCATCGAGGTGGTAAGTATGGATGAGGATTCAAAGAATGATGAAACGGCTGTATCATACTCCACTTTCAAGCTCTTGGCATGAATTTTAACATCCCACCAAAATTAAAATGTAAACTACATTTAATATCAATATTTAATATCATGAATTTGTTTTGTATTTGTTTTCATTGGTGCATGATGGGTGATTTCCCTTTTCTTAAACTTTCTCATTTGCAATTTAAGCCTTGTTTCTTTATTCAATATTATTCTTTAAAAACAATAACATCATTATTTGTATGTAATTGTACTAATACAAACTATTCGAAACTCAAAATTAACTGGAATATTCGATTGAGTAAAATGAATCATATTTATATCAGAATAGTTACCGCAAAATATTTTTTTGTGTGATTTAATCTATTCTGTTTAAGACATTTCTATGTTAATGAAGATTGTGTCAGCTATTTCAAAATGTTATAAAATGTTTCAAAGAAAATTTTGGAATGCATTTATCAATTTTTGTTTTGTTTTTGTTATTGCTTTTCCAAACATGATTTTATTTATCTGTTACTTTGGATCAAGCTTAAATCACTTAGAATAAGATTAATAACGTCTGTTTTCAAGAGATATTTCATTAAACATAATTTTTCTGATAGGCCTATACAAAATGAAAGTAATGTAATTTAAAGTAATGTAATTTACTAATGGTATCATTGATATGGTGAACCACAAAAAGTTCACAAAATCTTCCACTTAAAAAGCATTACAAATTTATAAAAGAAATATTTACAATAATATTAATTACATTGCTAGCCGCGACGTTGGCGACGTCACTAAAAAATTGACCTCTCACCTCTGAGTACCGAGGTTCGGTTCTCATGACTTGTGTCTTTCGTGATGGTGGACGATCCGCGCTGGGCAGGTTTTCTCGGGGTTCGCTCGTTTCCCCTCCCACCATACTTTCTCAGTCTTTCTCTCCGTCTGTCCTTATTTCCGTGGGATAACGCAATAGACCAACTGTCGCGGTGCTCGGCTTCCCTGCCACCCGCAGTCACCCCACAACATAACAAAACATAATTACATTGCTAAAAGCCATCTGAGTGAAAGTAAAAAGGTCTTGAGAAATTAGAATTCACAATCTTAAGTACCTAAGAAAGAGTAAATAAGAATTAGGCAGATGTTGATTACGAATAACTTAATAACGCAACTTCCTACACTGAAGAAATAGCTATAAGACCAAATGTTACTTCAGACGATAAAGTTTTCATATTTTTTTCTTGAATAGAAATTTGTAGATTATGTGATACATCCAAAAGTATACAAATCCACTTACCCTTTCCTGTAACTAGATGACTCCTGAAACTGGCGATTCTCCAAACTCATCATTTTGATAAGCAAATGAATATAAAAAATGAAATAGAAACAAAGCAACTGATACAATCTCTGGAACTTTGAGTTGATGTTTATCTGCACAGAAATAATAAAATGTGATGTAATGAAGGCTAATGGACATCTGAATAGTCCTCATTAAATATTAGACTAGAACACTGAATAATATTTAAAACTTTTTAGACAATTCTTTTATGAATTTAATGAATATATAATTTCATTAAAATATTTAAAATTTCATTAAATATAATAATACTTTCCATAACAAAGACCACTTATCTCCTTTGATGAAATGACGAGTCATCACACTTGCAAAAAAATAAAAACAAAAACAATTTGATTAGATGAGACATTTTGTCGCTTAATATAGATTTTAAAGATTTATGTATGCTAATTAAGTGATTTGACTATCCTTCTGAAGATTATCATTTTGGGTTGTTGTGCCTTGTCATCCTTACATTTATCAGCATCGAATGATAAACAAACGAGAAGTAAAAATCTCTGCAATTCGAAAAAGCTTAAAAAAGAATCTTTGAAATCATACCGTGTCAAAGGGTGACTGAAATTAGAAAACGCCTTATTTTACGAAAAATCACAAATTGTAAGGCTTTTTTACATTAATGTTAAAGCTATTATTAAAGCTAATTTTTCAGATAAAGATCAGAAAGAAAAGAAACATGCATTATTGAATATAAAAATAAATCGATCTGTTTTTTTATGTATTTTTTTATTGAGGTTTAAAAATCTTCCTTGATGATTCACATATTATTTAGTTCAATATTAAACATTTCTCTGCATTAGTGAAATTATCTAGAACTACGGTAAAGATTAGATATTGATTCACTTGATTTAAGAACAACTGTTTTACAACTACTGATGATGGGTTAGATGTGTGTGTTGCAGAAATTAGTAATTCGTTAAAATACAAGATATAAACATCTTAAAGATATAAACCAATACTACAATTTTTAAACAGTAAATCTTTCACAATATCAAAAAAAAAAAAAAAAAGATTTAATGTCTTTCAATTCTAGTCCAACAGCCTATGGTGGCTAACTTGTCTGAGTTGGTTCGGTGCTGGCATGATGACTCCATTCTTTCTTGTGTTAGCATGTTTCTTTTTCATTTTCTCTCCTTCCGACTGTTCAGGTCTTTGTTATTTACTTTGGTCTTCTATAAAACTTTGAGGCTGCAATATTAATGGATCCTTTCAAATAAAAAAGGGACTCTATTTCTTTTTAATTTTTTTACGAGTTTCTTTTTTTTTTCTAATTCAAGATGCCACTATTTCTATTATTTGAAATTTTAGAAATCGTATCACTGCTTTCTGAGTTTTTATTTATCTCTATTCTCAGTTATCATTAAGTTGATCTATTTTGAAACTTTCGAATAAATTCAATGGTTAGTCTGCAGCATGGGCAGAGAAGGGGGATTTCTATTTTGAAATTAAAATAGCAAATAATAACTCTTATCATAATTTTTAAAGTTATTTATATTTTAACATTTTACAAAACTTCACCTTATTGAAAAAAATATTGAATGGAGAAATTATCAATGTTTGGTTCTTGTTTGTCCTTTTTTTTCTTTAATTGCCCAAATTTGATTGGAATTCTTCTAGTTTTTCCCAATGAATTATACAATATGTTTATCTGCAGATACTGTTTTAGAATTGCGTAATGCTTTTGGGAGACTAAGTTCTGGAAATGGTTATCAATTGCAATTGATATCATCAAGTTAAATTTATTCGTATCAAGAAGAGTGTTGTGATGTAGAGGAGGAATTACTGAACTCCTTGTCTTTCCCCCGTAAAATTTTAGGTGGGAACCAATTTCGAATATCTGAAAATTAATTCTGTATTTTGAAAGCAAAATAAATATTAATTTTTCAATGCACAGCCTTCTGTATGGTAAATCCTCATTTATCAGATAGTAATAATATCGATTTTTTTTGGATGGAATGATAGCTAATTAAAACTTTAATTAAAATTAATTCGGAAAATTTTAAATTTGTAGATATTTTACATGTTGATATCTAATTATAAATTTAAAAATATTTAATAAGATTAAAATTATTATTTTTCATTAAAACAGTATGGTGTTTTAAATATACATCTTGCAGATGTTAATGATAAAAAAAAAAAATTAGAATCCATCAATGGAGTTTACTGACAAAAGGATTTTATCAGCTGATTTCATAAACTGTTGTATACATTGGATAACATTATGAATTTTCATTTCAGGAAGTTATTAAATAAAATTCCTAAACATTTCAGACGTGTCTCCAGGTAAATACTAAATAAGGCTACAGAGCTGGACGAATGCCTTAGTTTCCTTTTCCTACCTTCTTTAACGGTTCCTCTTGGGTATTGACCCCTATGGATCACTGACTTCCCCTCATTTAGAAATGAATTAAAATATGGAAATGAAGCGTCATGGAATACTATAAGTCGATAGAGAATCTATCAAATAAAGGGGATGATGGTGCAAATCTCTCTGGACGACTTGTTCTACTTTAGGTGTTGCCTAGTAGCGGCAGCTTGAAATGACACGTGTTTTTTAGCGTTTTCTCCCCCTCTCTGCTCAGATTTACCGACCCCTTGCGCGTGTCACAGTTCCAAGGTCTCTGCAACGCTGTGAGATCTGATTCCTGCGAGAAAAAGAAATCTGCGCTTCATAATTCGATAGCAGAGTACGGAGCAACGGCGCGAACGTAATAAGGAATATTGCAGGGAAAAGGAACGAAGAAAACGAACGGACAGAATAGGATATGAGAACAACAACACAGAAACAATCTCGGAATGATAATACTGTCGACGAAGATGACGTTAAGGTGTCCATCACGCTCCGATGAAAGATACTCAATGCGAGATTTCATCTTCTTTGTCCTAGAAAGTCATTTCCTTCCTATTCTGGCAAGATGACACAAGAGAATGGAGAATTACCTTTCCGTCTTGCTAATTTGAAGCCTGTTTAGAGTTCGAAAACAGCATTTCACATGCGTTTGCATCCAAGTTAATATTCCCTGTTGTGTTTATAATTCTGAAACTTGTACTTACAGTTGTCCCCGTGATATCTCCTCTACTTCCTTATCTATCAGAAGAAAGTTTCATTTAGTCTGGAAAAAGATAAGACTATTCCTTCCCAAGTATTTTGGCTCTTTTAAGCTTCCTTCCTTATCATTAAGTATTTGATTTAACGGTATAAGCCTCTTCCTCTCTTTCTCCTATCTGCAATCACTAGCTTTCGGAATAAAGTTAATGTTTTGTATTTATGCTTAACGTAATTTATGCGCCTTTAAATTTTATGATTTTCTTAAAACTTTACAATATCGAACATCATTGATTTAACCTTCATGCGCTCGCGCGGACGGCAAATTGGCCGTCATTTTGTTATTTTGCGCTGCTTTTTTCCCCAAACGACAAGAGCCGGGTGAGAGGGGCATGTATTCTCAAGTTCAGCCTTCCTCTGCTGGCTGCCAATGTAAAATAATGAAGTTAGTCGTTTTCGGAGACTCAGTTCTTATCCAAAGTCCAGGAAGTGAGTTGACGGCCAATCTGCCGTCGGTGCGAGCGGATATGCGAATTTTTCTAACGCCACAAAACTTAAAATGCAATTAAATGTTTCGTTATTTTTCACTATAATTTCGCTTTTTATTTACTTTATAATACTTTAGATTGTGTGATGTTTATCTCTTCTTATTTCTTAGTAGTTTTTTAACCTTTCTTTCATCGTCTTTCTTTCTTTTGATAGCGCCCTCTAGTGTCACACTTCCGCTCGCAACGACGGCAATTTGGCCGTCAATAATTTTTTTCAATTTCCAGCAATTTCCTTCGATCAAATTGCATATTTTTGATATTTACGTTAGTAAATAGTGTCAAGTTAAGTTTAGTTCTAGTTAGCTTCTCAGCTAGTATTTTCATTTTTTTGTTTCAAAAAAAAAATGTCAAATCGTGATTTTAAGAGTACTAATTTTTTTTTAACAAAGATTACTCGTCAAAATTGAGCATACGATATTGTGTTTATGTTCATTTATCATAAATATCCAAAAGTATGCAATTTGATCGAAGGAAATTGTTGGAAATTGTGAAAAATCATTGACGGCCAAATTGCCGTCCATGCGAGCGGAAGTGTGACTCTAGATGGCGCGAGCGCATGAAGGTTAAGTAAGAATTCATTTTAAAACCACTGTAATACAGTTATAGTCTACTTCTGTCGTGCTTGTATATTCACTACTGAAGATGGGAATAGTTTTAGACTCCCGATTATCCGCGGAGTTGTGTGGCGCGGATAAGCGAATTCCGCGGATAATCCGAAATAAGACGAAAAAGGACGAAAATCAACATAAAAATGCTTTTAACATGTTTTATTTATATCAAAGTGGCAGTACTTACATTATAAACAATTACTTTATTTTAATTTACTTTAATTTCTTACTTTTTAACAAAAAAAAATCGGTTAATTGTTTTTTGTTTTTTCGTGTCGAAACACGAAAAATCCCTACTTGGACGTCGCTAAATCTGCCTCTTTTATTGTTTACCTTATTGTAGTTTTAAAATTTTTTTGTTAATTCAGTAATTTATTGTACAGTAAAAAAAAATGGAAACCGGAGAGGTCTGCGGATAATCGGGAGTTTACTGTATTTTGCTAAAGCTTCGTCGTAGTAGACTATAGATTGCCAAGTGACGCTTTAACAGTATTTTTTTCCCTCTGAGACACGAAAATAATCTAACGTTGTTACCTCCGTAATTCGATAGGGTAGGTTAAAAGGAAGTCCAGGAGTATAGGTATCTAATTAATTAATGGATTTTTGTACTAATGGCTTTACTTGTTGTTACGCTATATATGTGAAACTATAAATTAAAATAACTTTTTGTTTGAATATCTACTATTTCAATAACATCAAATATCTACATTTCGGGAGATATCAAGCGAATCGTGAACAATATTGTACTGTCCTATCCTTTTCCTGCAACTGAAGACGAGGATTTCAAGAATTTTATTTTGAAATCCTTCCAAATTGTAAATTAAATACAGTGCAACTTGGATAATTCGAACGTCTTTAATTCGAAATCGTGGTTAATTCGAAGATTTCTCTTGGTCCCTTGATTTTCTTATTAAATCAATGTTAAAAAATCGTGGATAATTCGAAGTTCAACTTCCTTAATTCGAAGTTTTTTTATAAAAAATTTCGAACCAGAACGACTTTTCGGCGTTTCATCGTTAAGAAATTCGACACGTGACAACTGAAATCCCCTTCCCGCCACCGTTCGACATGTGACGCCATTCGACACGTGACGCTTCAGACGCCATTCGAGCTTCCGGCTGTCAGTGTCACCATGTCTTTCAGTAAACCACGAGTGTACGAGAATTTAACGTTCGCTGAAAAGGTCTCCGTCATTCGCGAGGTGGAAAAGGGTGTGAAGATGAAATGCCAAATCGCCAACGAGTATGGGATAGCGCCGAATTTCGTCGATACATTGAAGGACAAACCAACGTAAGTGAAGCTGTTTTCCGTTCACTAAACATGCTTGATGATTTTGCTAACCTTAAGCGACTGAATTCTACAAAACAATCAGACATTGCACAATTTTTTGAAAAACTATAATTTTCTGTATTGAATGTAATATGTTCCGTAGCTTATGTAATATTATTTTGTTTAAATACATATAATGTTTAAGTCTTTCATACCATGATCTTTCTGAATAAATATTTACTTACTGACACAATAATCTTTTCAAGCATTCAGTGGATCTGAAATTAAAGTTAAAAGATGTAACTTGTTTAATTCGAAGTCTTGGATAATTCGAAGTTTTGTAGTGATCCCTTCAGCTTCGAATTATCCAAGTTGCACTGTATATTATTAGATAGAATGATAGATATAATTTACAAACAGACTCATTTCAATCATTTACTTAGTAAATTGGACGTATTTAAATTTTAAATTTTAAATCAATTAACAACAGTGATAACAAAACTATAGTTACGAGGATTCCAACCTCAGCAGTAAATTGGACGTATTTAAATTTTAAATTTTAAATCAATTAACAACAGTGATAACAAAACTACAGTTACGAGGATTCCAACCTCAGCAGGGTTTGATTCATGACCAGGGCCGACCTTCTCCAAGACGGGTCCGGGTGCTATTAGAATTGGGAGACCCACTGTAGAACTTTCACTAACGATTATAAACAATTGATCGGCCTTCTCCATAAGAGGGGCTCGAGCGCAAATAATTTATGCCCTAATAAATCTGAATAATAATAATAGTAATAAAGAACGTAAATAAAAAAGAACTCGTTCTTGGTTCGGTTTCGTCCAATAATTTGTTAAAAGCAGTGATATACAATATTGTTAATATTAAATAAAATATTTAATATTAAATCTATATATATAAAAATGACTGTATCTTTCTTTCTTTCTTTGTCTGTCCTTTATACACTCTTAGGCCCTTTGACCAATCTGGACCAAACTTTGCAGAATTACTCTTTAGGACCCTGCGCAAAAGATAGGCTACCTTAGAACCCGGACCCACCCCCCAAAAGGGGTTGTAAAGGGGTAAAAGCCCTGAAAAACCCAATATCCACCTGGTGGTGAAAATAAGAACTATACAAATATTGTGGTAAAGTGAAAAATTCTCTCTCCTATGGGGGGCAGGGACACCACACTTGGGTGGGAGGAAGCCAACACAAAGGCTGAAGTGTCCCACCCCGACCGACACCGGGACCTTATATTTAGGGCCTCTTCTCGGGCCCCTCCCAAGTCAATTGCAAAAAGGGAAAACTTCACTCTCCTACGAGGGCAGGGACACCACAGGGTGGGGGGATGGCGACACAAGGGCCTAAGTGTCCCACCCCCGATCGACACCGGGACCTTATATTTAGGGCCCCTTCTCGGGGCCCCTAAGTCAATTGAAAAAAGAGAAAAATTCGCTCTCCTATGGGGGACAGGTCCACCACACTTGGGTGGGGATGGCGACACAAGGGCCTAAGTGTCCCACCCCCGATCGACACTGGGACCTAATATTTACGGCCCCTTCTCACGAGCCCTTTCTGTCTTTGAGTGGCATTGCAACGCATGCCGGGTACAGCTAGTATTAAATAAAATTATGCCAATATTATGCCAATTATGCCAATATTAAATAAAAACTTTATCACAATTTTATTACAATTTTAATAATTTCAAACAATACTTGACAAAAAATAGGCATATCTTAAAATCATAAAAACTCGCACACATAACATAACATATTGTAATTATAAATAAGTAAATGATATCCAATAATTAATATTTAGCTAGTGGTGCTAAGTGGTGTGAAATGTAATTATGCTCTACTCATACATATAAACTTTTGTTACGTTGAATTCTTGTGCATTATCTTATCTCTCTGCCTGATATCTTTTCAAGAAAGACCCAACTCAACTAATACTTGGCTATATCTCTCATCCAGACTACAACGGAAGAGATGCAAAGCAAAGTTCTTCGCCCAGAACGAATATCTTTAACTTAATTTTAAATAATTAACTTCATTAATTTTTTTTAATTTTCCTTTTTTCTTGTTTTATTTTTTTTTTTTTTTCATTTTTCTTGCACCCATCCATAGCCTTGCGCCCTCTGCACCCCCTTGTGGCCGGCCCTGTTCATGACAAATATAAACCATCAAACTACATTTGATTTACATGGGTTAATCAAATCTTCTTAACCTCTCTGTTTGGAATACCAGGAATGATTAAACAATAATCAAAGCAATTATCCCTTAATTATTTTTAAAGACATAATTAACTAATAAGAAAATCAAAGCGTTTTGATTTAGAAGGTGAGTTATGTTAATTAACGGAAGTTTTATTCTTTTTTCTTTGCATAATATCGACCTAAAGTATCAAACTGGGCAGAACACTGCATCACAAACAACCACAACCTCGATCCGAAAGTCACAATTCTCTACAAAATTCAAAACAAACATACTAGGTACCTAATCGAAGCATGTGTCATAAAAACCTTCCAATGCATAAATAAAGACAAAGGGTACATGGTTAACCCGAACACACTGTCGTATTTCCAGGACATGACAAAAAAATCAGAGAGAGAAATTTCAGTGAACCAATTCCTTGTTAGCAACAATTGGCTGTGTTAAAATGTTTCTTTTAATAATTATAATACATTGTTATATTGTTAGTAAATATAGGTTGTGTTAAATCATTAACAATTGATTTTA
>JAFIDM010012231.1:129110157-129164234 GCA_023159025.1 Thereuonema tuberculata | reverse complement strand
TACAGGGTGTTCATTTTATCTGAAGACATTGAAATACCCCGAAAACTACAAATCGGATCAAAAAACTTTCTAATTAAAATTTGTTCGTCTCGGAAGGGGACATCCAATAATACCAAACTCGACCCCTCACCCCCTATGAGGTGAGGGGTTGGGAAGAAAAACGTAAATGGGAACCCCCATTTTTTATTGCAAATTCGGATTCTCCAGAAAATTTCACATTGATTTGATGTACGTCGGTGTTGCTTGCAGATGGCGCTGTAATCGACAAAAATCAAAATTGAAGATGCCAAATTTGTAGTTTGTAGCATGTTGGGAAGTACGCTAAATATTTTGAACAGATACACGCACACATACATATCCACAATTTCCCTTTTAAATTATAGATAATTTAAGACTAATTGGTTTAATAAATTTAAATTATAAATTATTTATAATTTTTAAATTATAAAGTTAATTGTTCCATATTTGCATTTTTACTTTTTTCAGTAAATTTGTTTTAAAACATAGTATTTAAATACAAAGTAATAAATACAATGCACTTTTTTATGTTACTAATTTATATAACATAATTGTTAAAAAGAATTATCTTTTAAATTATTTATTTTCTGCAATGAATGTAGCACTTTACTACCAAATTTGATAAGAGAAAAAAATTGTAGATTTACAAATTATTCCAAAATCATATGAGAATAGATTATATATTTTGATCCTTAATTTTGAATTTTCTAAAGTAGCTACGAAACCATATATTGAAAAGCATGTATATGTAATGAAAGACACGATTTTCGTTAATCTTAATATATAATAATTTTCAGACTTCATTTTTAATGAATAAAAAAATAAACAGTCCAAAATTGGTTGCTATGTCAAAATTTTTTTAGTTACAATACAGTAAGAAAATAACAACTTTGATTAAAATTAATTCTTGAAATTCATTTCCTTTTAATAAAATTTGGCATCAACGTATTTACGATATAATGATACGGAATTTACCCCATCCTGTTCGAAATATGAAACATGGCCAGTGGTTATTGAGTTGTTGGCCACCCGGGATTGGTTGGTTGCAAAATTAGTATTAGTGGGTGGTCTAGCTTGTTTATGGAAATTACATCGAAATAAGGGATGTTTGCTTTTGCTTTGCAGTTTTATATCACAAAGAAAATGGGAATATGGCAAAAATTAAAGATAATCTCGTAGAGGCACTTTCTACAACAACACGAATGATTAACTGATGCAATTTATTATTAAAATTTTGATTCTTCTCTTAATAATACATATTTAAATTTTGTAGAAGAATTCTTTTATGCTTCCTTTGATTATATGCTTTTACTTGATTACATTACAAGAAGCTTGTTTTATTAGAATTGCAGAATAGTCGAAACGAACCACAACATTCTAAGCAGTTTCTTGAACCATCTGAGATTCATTTTCAACGATCACAAAATCGTATAATTGAAATAGGAGAAAAAAAAATAAAACTTAAATATTTAATTCTATCGGGATTAAAATTGGATTAAATTGTTTGTTTTTTTATTTTTGAATTTTATAAAATGTAATTACTGCATGAAAATTCCTTTATCAATCTAATAATAAAAAATAAAAATCCATTATTGTTTTGCTTTAAACTAATTTGTTAAAGCAGAGATCTAAAAAATACGATAACGTTAACAGCGCAGTATTTCGTTTGAAATAAAGAAAACAAGACAGAATTTTGTAAATCCAGCAAAACACGTTGAAGTACCGGTATCATTTTTTTCCTTCGGCAGCATATTTTTATTGGTGCAAAGTATATCAAATAATTACTAAATTTACCAATTTTTTCTTCCTTTCTCGCCAAGCTGTTTGCTTTAAGAAGGTGGATACTTGATTTATGGAATATGGATTAGATTTATGCAAGTATTTCGATTCAGCAATGCAGAATTATAATTAGGTTACTACAGATACAGATGGCGCTAGTTACTGTAGAGGGTAAATCTAAAAATTAAAAGACTTAATTTTTTCACATTCCATTAATTCACAAACTTTATTTAAAATAATATAAGAAACCAGACAATTGCTAATTCTTTATATTAGCCGAATTCTACTAAAGTACATCACGAGGAATATTCTTCAACATGTACACAAAGAATCGTCTTTCATTCATCCTTTGCATTTTGCAAATTATTTTTTCTTCAATTATTAAAACGGGACAGTAATAAATATTTTCATTGATTCTTAGAATTTAATGCAAAAACAATTTCAAATGTATTTTAGTGGTTTGTTAAATATCTAACAGAAATTCAAAGTAAAATTTTAAATTAGCAAAAATGATATGAAGAAAAAAGCACTTATCTTACCTGTACATTGATCTTATAAAAATATTCTTTTTATATTGGATATAAAACTTTTTTTCGTAATATAAGAAATGGAACAAAATAAGAACAAAAGAAAAGGAAATCCTATATTAAATATTTTCATATACGTTGTATATGAAAAACATATGGATTCGCAATACTAAATGTCATTAAAAAACCATAATAGAAAATATTTCAAAACTATTTTTTTTAATAATTTATTTTTTATTTATTTAATTTTTATTTTGATTATTTATGAAGAAAACAATCAAATAATACAAATAAGCTATTCTTGAGTTTAAGTAAAAAATACCATTTGGAAAACATTTACTACGAATGAATCACTTAAAATATGTGATTTTTTCCTTAAATTAAACAAGAATACTTCAAACCACGAGATTTCAATAAAAATGTAACAAATATCACTTAGGCCTATCAGGCATCATTTACGAGATGTCTTGCGTGCTTTGTGATAGTTCCATTTGCAACAAATGGAGATGAGGTTTTCCAACGGCCTCTCCACACATTAACCACAATTTAAACTAAAGATGGATGTTCCTCCAAGTTTACAACCATTTTAAAGAAGCTGAAACACATGGCAAACATCAAATCTATTCAATTTTATATTTTAATATATTACCTTTTCATAATGGGATATTTGATAACATAAATCTCAACTATGTATATATCGTACTTCTATCCCTTCTTCCTTGAATAGCGTAACGCAATCCGGAAACTTTATAATTTATAATATTAAGTTTATGCAGCAAATTTCCCTCATTCCTAGCCCTTTCGTTTTTTTCTTATTTTTCTCACTTTACATTTATTTATAAATTTTAAGAACTGACATAACTAAGAAGCTAAAGAAGAAGGTTTGCTGTGGAAAAAAAATATAAAAAATTATTTAATACTTGGATTTGTTTTCTTTTTAATATATATATATATAGGAGGATCAATCGAATGAAACCAGCCGACCTGAATACATATAAATCTCATTCCATGTAAAACGGTCGCCAAAGCTACTAAGGCATTGTTCCCATAGGACGAGAAGAAGTTTGAGCTTTTGACTCTACTTGGAACCATTGGTAGTCACTCACTGCAGTCAGAAGTGAATTTCTAGTCTTTCAATTAATTCTTCAGTTATAAAAGATATAAAATCACTAGACTGGACAGATATTGGCTGTAAGCTGGATGCTGAATCATTTCTCACTCAATGTTCTGAAATGTCTGGCCACATGCAGTAAATGCAGGCTTACAGTATATGATCTTGTATTGCTGTGGAGAAAGATAACCGGAAAAAAAAAAAAACTTTGGCACCTGTTTTTGATAGTAAACCATAATAAGTCTCACAGCATCAAGTGAATGAAGAGAGAGTGGAAGTTGAGAGTGCTGTTCAAACATTTTAAAAAACCTTTCATGACATATTAGAAACACTGCGCAGGTACGAAAAAGAAAGTGCTTAAAAATAGCGAGCGCCGGCATGACTTCATTTGACTGTCCCTCTTGTACTCTTAAAAATATTACAATTTAATGTACATAGATTTATTTAGATCTATATAATATGGTATATTAATTTAAAACAATAAAAACTTCTTTGAACCTGTGCTCTTCTTTGTCAAACATAAAGTCTCATAAAGAGCTCCGAAAATTATTTATTGACATTATTTCTTACTTACACTGCTTTGTTATAAATGATTTATTTCCGAACTTAATAGTTGATCAATTATAGTTTCTTAAGAAAATGTTATATTTTCCAAGTATTTTTTTTATTCTTTGAAACAATGTTTTTTGCTTTTTTTTTTCACTTGGCATTTGGACAATTCTTATATTTTAGCTAAATGTTTAGCTAAATAACGATTTCTAAGATCAATTAGCTCTGTTCTAAGTTTTTGCTTTTAAAAATTTAAAGACGAAAATATTTGTTTTCCGTCACCTTTAGTTGACACTTTAGAAACTAAAAACTCACAAAAGCAATCTTATTCTTGCTAATCGCTTATTGGTCAGCATTGAACATTGTTTCTTCAAATGTTGAGTGCTCCAATAATGATTTAATATGCCAGTATTTCTCCTATGATTCTTCTGTAAAAATCATCACTTTATGGTAAAAATAAAGAAATATGAACAGCATGAGTAAAACGAAATAATCAGAATTTAAGAACCCAACAAAAGTAGAGCAAAAGATGTTAAATATTCTTACTATCACTTAAGAGTAATTATGCGTTACATTATTTCTTTATACATTTTCCTTATTTTTTCCTGTTCTACATAGTTTTTAGTTGCTATTATTTATAAATTATGTTAAGATGCCGGGAGTTTATAAGATTATCGCTGATAATAAATTAAATGTAACTACTTCCTATCTCCTCAACACAGCATAGTATCACCAATCTTTCTTCCTTGAAATACAATTTTTTTTAGTTCTATTTATCGATTGTGTTAATAAACATGATAGGTAGATTTTAATAAAGAGGATGTGCAGCCTTCCTTTCTTAGGCGAGGAACACTAAAGAATTGGATAAAGAGTTGTGAGATCCTCAATTTTTAATCCCCCGTTTCTAAAAATTCTGTAGGTGTCTACGTTCCCGACTATTTCATGAAAGTATTACGTTTTCCTACAACGCCTGTAGTCGTCAGTGTGTTTCCGGCGACTACTGTAGACTTTTCATTTATTTTTATCTTATAATTTGATTGCTTCCTAAGAGAAAACCGGAACAGCATGATAGAAATTTCCCGTATCCAAAAGGAAACCGCTTAAAGTCGTTCGGACCATGACTTTAAGGGGATTAACAATGTCTGTACGATTGTCAAACGGTTGTCTATCCAACGCTGGCAAACGGCGGAACAATTTTGCAGAACTAATTATTCTTGTGCTTTTTCCGAGGACCATTCCGTGCTCTGCCCTAAACCGAATCTATTGGTGCGTTCATTCTTTGTCTCAGAGCCAAATTACTTTTCTCTTTTGATTTTTTTTCCTGTTTCTTTTTCCTCTTTAACTTATTCAGCTTCTTTATTTTACTTAGTACTCACTTATTTCTTTCCTTCTCTTTCTTTCTTTTCCTTCACTTTTAATAACGTTAATTCTTCTCCCATCCCTTTTTCACTCCTGCTCATCTTTCCTGTTTTCCCCGTTTCTGTTCTTCTGGGGTATTGGAGGACAATTTGAGAGAATTTAGTCGATTTCCTCTCCAATAGACGACAGGGAAAATCTATGAAGTCGTTGAACACGTAATCATAATTTTGCCTTTTTTTTTCCCTCTCTCCGAAACGAATGTCTAATGGCAGTGTAGCTTTACGCAAGAATTCGCACAGAAAACGTTCGTCAATTGAGGGGAAGGAAAAAAAATAAACCATCATTTAAGATTGGGGACGAAAACAAAAAAGGAAAAGTGGTTTTGTAATTTTTATCAAGTTGAAATGTTGGTGTACATTAAAGGAGAAAAGAAAAGAAACTTATTTTTTCATTTTTTCCCCTGAAGTTTGTTTTTCCAGCAGAAGGAACAGTCCCACATATTGACATTTCAATCATGAATTGTTTTCAAGAATCAAAGAAATACAACTATATTTTCTGCGGGGTATCTTACATTGCTAATATTTCCATGAGGCCACAGAAAAACATTGATTATCATGCTTAAAATCACAATAAAAAGAACAATAAAGTTCAATAAGCAGTGAACATAATTTTAAAAAATACAAATTTAAAGAAGAAATATTTAATAGAATTAATTAAAAAGATTTAATATTGTTAAATATTTCAGGAATAACGATGCTGTTATATTTGTTGGATCTACTAGACGCGTTTGTAATTTCTAATATTTAAATAATAAAATTAAAGAAGTTTGTTAAGACAGAATTGTTGACATTGCTTTTTTCCATCTTGATCAGTAAATTTAAAGGCAATTGGTTAATCTGAAGCTTACAGTTTAAATCTTATGTCGTAGTTTCTTATAGATTTTTCTCTTTTAGCAATTGATTATTAAAAATGATAAGGTTTTAAAATGGAAATTACATTGTTAAGAGTAAATAGGAATTTAAAAAGGAACTATAGTGCGAGATGTATCATTATTAACCAATTAAAAACTAGATTTCGTTTTTTACAATTTCCAACAAATTTGGAGTTGGATTGGTGTTTTCTTTTAATTTAAGCAGAGAAAATTAAGTGATTTATACCAGCATTGAATCACATATTTTAGGCTTAATGACCTCTGAAGGTACTCATAATTCTCAATACCGGTAATACTTTTTATACAAATATTTTAAGCAGTTTTTAGGTTTATTATTTTTCTAAACTAACTTATCTGTATTTATTTGAAGTAATCTCGGAATAAAGAGAAACCTGATCACCGGAATAAACGGACTGATCAGTTTTAACCTTACGATGTTTCTTTTTTCTTTTTGTCTTGTTTTTCTAAGTTTCGATATGCTTTCAAAACTCTGCCAAATCCTGTCTTTTATTTTTGGAAAGACCTTTAAAATTTTGTAGTCATTGAGAACTGCTTGGAAGTCCTCCACTACTTTTTCTTTTTTCTTTTCTTAAAACCTAGTTGTTTTCTTATGACTCTTGTTGTTTGCTCTTGCTTTTTCTATTTTAACAGTTTCTGTGTCATTTCGTATCTAACGCTCACCTTCTCTAGACAAGAGAAAGGAATAGGACCTCCAGGTGAGCGAACAACTCGGGCGTGAAGACACGAAAAAGAAGTCAACACAGAGACAGAAAATACGAATTTGAAAATGCGGTGAAGAGAAAGAAAGGAAAAACCGCGAGAAAAAGAAACAACGAATTGGATAAAATGTTGCGAAGGGGAAACAGTGAAGAGGAAAAAAAAAATAGAAAGAAAACTATCATCAAGAGAGAGAAGAGAGAGAGATGAAAAATTTTCCAAAGTGACAAAACCCGAAATTGGAACTGAACCAAAACGAAGATTAAAAACAAATCTTTTTTCTTTTTCGCTTGATAACGAAAAAAAAAAGGGGAAATCTAAAAGAGTGTAAGAAAGCAGAGAGCAGGCGCTTTATTTTCTGCAGCGATCCAAGCTTCAGCTTATAGCCTACTAGTATTAGATTCCTTGCATCTTTAGAGAAGATAAATTTATTGGAAACACTACGGAAGCACAAAACTATCCATTGTCCAATTTGAATAAACTATGTAGAGACCATTTGCAAGTCGAATCATTGCAAGGGAAGGAAGGAAAAAACTATAGAAGTGAGTCGATGGCGTTAGACTGGAAGCTGGAGGACTTAGAAACGCGGCTGCACTTGCGAATTGGCCATTGAAACGGGCGTCACCATCTCTCAGCTCCCTCATTGCTGCGTAGCGCCCTCTGCTGTGCGCTCGAGAGTCGTGCGTCGTGGCGGCGTTTCGGTTTAGAACGAGGGCGCTCATTGCGTGGGGTGCTTGTTTGGCGTGCTCCCGTTCGAGTGAATTATCGTGTGGAAGAGAGAGAGAGAAGACCCTCCTCAGCCTCCTCCCCCGGTAATGCCACGGCGGCTGTCTCGTGCCAGGCCGCCAGGCCACCGTGAGCAGCCGTGAGGGAGGACATCCGACGGCCGTCAGCCAACGCCACCGCTACTGTTGTCAGGCCTTGCCGATGCAACCACTCCGAGCCCCGAAATGCAGCGACGACTCACGACCCAGCCATCGTCATGCTTCCTACGGCCAGGTAAGAGAAACTGACACCGACTGCATGAATCGCCACTTGGGCGAGAACTCTGTTTTCCCCCCCTACCCCTCCCGTAATGTTCCAGAGTTTTTCGCCGCTTTCTCTGAGAGCTAAGCCGAGCTTGTTCCGCCGCCGAGCTGAGGGACTTGGGCTGCCCGGTAAGCGTCGCTGAACACGAGGCAGCCCACAGCCCGCGATGGCTCAACTCTCTATACTTAGTGGTACTGCCCTACCCAACTCTCAATCTTACTTAAAACTTTCTTTGATAGTTATAACATTCTTAGTCTATTTGCATAATATCTATCAAAACACGACAAACTTTAGATGTAATTACATTAGTAAAGTATATCAGAACAAAATTCCAAACATTTATAAATGAGATCATATCAAACTTACATTGCTTTATCTTAAGACAAAATAAAAATTGAAAAAATGAAAACTTATTCTTATTAAGATCAAAATTTCAAATTTTACTAAGCTTTTATTATTTTTAAATTTCCATACTAATAAAGATATAATGTTGATCGAAATTCTTTTAATTGTCTTAAAAATTAAATTTTATTACTATCAGAATTGGAAATAGCAGAAAAAAAATAAAACGGTCTTTTGTTATTAGAACTTTTATATGAAAAGATTAAATTAACGATCTTTCAGGAAACTCTTTCCATGACTGAAGAACGTTTCAAAGTGGTTCATCACAACTGTCAAAAGTTTTCGCGCCAAAAGTGAGAGAGATGTAATGAAAGGCACTTCACTGAATTCAATTCAAATAGAAGGATTTTACTTCTCTCGATAAGATAGAACTTAATGGAAAAAGAATAAAGCATTCTGAGCTCTGGAACTGAAGAAGAAAAATGTAGAAAAAGAGAAAAATAGCAAGTAGAATACTAAAGTTAATTTGGCAACTGAAGGAATACTTTATTAACAAAATACTATAAAAAAAGCATTTACTACAACAATAATTTTCTTTTTTTCTACATAAATAATGAATGAATAAACAAAGAAAAAATAATAACATTTTCTTTATTTGTTAATGCCCAGTTGTTCAAATAAATAAAATATAAAATTATATAATAATGGTATATAATAGAAACGGAGACTTTTTATATACTTTGTACATTAAAAACATTGTATATTAATACACGATTTACAAACGTATATTAAAAACGAATGTCATTGAAACACCGTGGAATTCAGAGAAACAAAATCATCAGTGATTATTCTTTTTAATTCTAGTCAAATCTAGAAATATAAATTTATTTTAAAACCTTATTGTTACTCAAAACTGCAAAAATAAATTTAAGAATTTTGAGGGCAAATTTAAAATTTACTGTCAAATTGTAATTTTCCTTCAATATTTTAAGAGAGCTTTTTTGAAATTGCGAAATTAATTTTTTTTTTTAAATTGAATTCAATAGTTGTAAACGAATATAGAAAAATATTGTAATTTTTTTTTCTCGAAAATAAGTAAAGACTAAGATTCTAATAAAAATTATATTTTGAATTTATCCAAGTATGTATATCTAATAATCGATAATATTCGGCAGTATAGAGAAATTCTTGACTTAAAATATATCTATCAAATTTCATTTCTTTTCTTAGTATCCCTTTCTACTAATAAAACAGTACCTTTGAAAGTACACTTTCAAAAAAATAAATAGAATGTGAAACGCAAAGATGTTCTAAGTAATATTTTGTATAATTCAGGGAAAAATATTTGTAACTAATTATTTTTTTATATATGTTTATTCAAATATATCGTTAATCGACTGTTTAAGAAAAAAATAATTTAATACAGAAAAAAACTAATATGACAGTAACTGAAAAAACAAAAGAAGCAACAATATGTATTCTAAGTTAAATTATCTATAACAAACATAAAATTATTCCTATACAATTTCATTATGTTTGAAGCCAACTAGTTAGTAATAATTGGCTCGTCTACTTTTTGTTTGTTTTTGTTTTTTGTTTTTTTGAAAAAAAATATAATTCAGGAAAAAAACAAAGAATTTATCAAATGATTATCTAAAAATAGAATTTTCATCTATTTTTTTCCCCGCCTAATTTTAATAAAATTGGAAAAATCAAAAGAATAGCTCTGTTTGAAAGTAATCTAATATGTATTAAAAAATCATTCGTTAAATATTGTTTGAAATAAATTATAATAAAGTTGTTATTTTTATTTTTATTCAAGTATTAAATTTTAGATATTTTCCTAACTAAAAAACTAAAATCCCAATATTGAAATTTCTCACAAACATCTAAATCTGTTGAAGATAAATTAATTTTCTTGTTAGTTTTTTGAATAAAGAAGTCATCTTCAAAGTTTTATTTATTTTTTGTAATATCGCACATGACAAAGTTTTTCTTTTTACTCATTAAAGTCATCATAATAATGCGTTTTATGTATGACTATCCAATTTTGTGTAAATACACAAATCGACATTTAATTTGCCTATAATATGTTGATAAAAATGCCTACAATTGGATTTTATTAATAACAATGTTTTAATGTATTTTGTATTTTTTAATGTTTTACTTTATTCAATTGCAATGCGAATAAAAGAAATTCTATTCAAAGAACATATTTTTGTATTTGCATTTAAATTCTCGTACAGATGGTTATTGTTAACATTCGCAATTGCAAAATCAGAAAACTAAAAAAAAAATTGTTTTCAAAATTTCTTTTATTTTTCTTTCCAAAGATATCACTGTAACAATGCTTTTTAAATTCATATTGCTTGCAAATATTCACAACTTAAAATTAAAAATTGAGATTGTTTTCTAAGAGTTAATTTCAATAATCTTTTTCTTTTTTAATAATTATTATTCAAATTGAAATATTAGCCTTCATTAAGTATCTTTATTAATAACGGTTGTCAAAACAAATAAAGTAAAGATAATTTGTTTGCTATGAAAGCCATTAAATTTTGTATGAAGTCTCTTATGTTAAGTGGAGTTATGTTTTTAAATTATGTCCTAACTGCCTGCAGGCCTGCACTAAATTGCTTTCAATGAGTAGTCTTCTATATCTTAGTTGCAACCGCTGTGATAAACATCTTACAGGAATCTCGCATTCTTTCTTTTGAAACACCTTGTCGTAATACGGCCGAGGCTGTTTTTTTTTTTTTACTCTCCCTTCTTTCTTTTTTTTTTTCTGATTTCGAAAGTGGGAAGCCACGTGGAACTCGATTCGGTATCACGTGAGGTGGCGAGATCGACAGGCTGTCAGAAAAGCAGGTGTCTTGGACTATTCGACCGTAAACAGCCATGTATTCCTCACATCCTCCGCCCCCAACTGCCGCTAATTGTTTCGGTGCGAGGTTCACCGTCTGTTCTTGGAAGAGAAAGATGCCCGGCCCACGATTCCCTGCTCCCCCAACCCCTTGCAGAAAGAGACCAAGCGCCTTCTTCTGTCGCTTCCACAAAGTGGAGGCCACCAGTCTATAACATTCGCCTAAGAAAAGAAACTCAAATCGTTTGTTTGGATTGCAGAACAAAGACGACGCCATAGAATGCTTAGTGTACAACTGTTTCCCAAATGGTTCTTTTCTGGCATCAACCCATTCTAAGCACCAGCTATTTCTTCTTTAAAATTCTGCTTTTCTTTCTGTCTCGTCATTGTTTAACTTTGTTCATTATCTTCTCAAACAGATCTTTCCTGAAGAGCAGTGCCGTCAGCATTTTCTTCTATTGATGAATTTTAATTAGTTTCAATCATGTCTCTTCAAATAAAAGCAAAAAAAAGGAATATACTCCTGTGTGGTTGGCATGTTTTTAAGAAGATTACAACTGCGTTTTATAATCCTTTCGTTAACATAAGAAGAAAAACATTTTATGGTAGTTCGTAAGCGAGATTCCAGAGAATTTCAGTTCTCACAGACTATAAAACTAAATTCAGGATATTAATAAAAAATGTTACATATACATTTTTATTGCTATTAATAGACAGCAAAAGAAAACGTAAAAAAAAATTGAAGAAAAAATAATAACAGTTTTGTACACACTGTCGTATTTCCAGGACATGATAAAAAATCAGAGAGAGAAATTTCAGTGAACCAATTCCTTGTTAGCAACAATTGGTTGTGTTAAAATGTTTCTGATAATAATTATAATACATTGTTACATTGTTAGTAAATATAGGTTGTGTTAAATCATTAACAATTGATTTTATAAAAATGTCTTTAATTATTGTAACATAATATGTCTGTATCGTGCAAACCAGTGAATGTAATGGAAGTTAATCGTTGTTATTTAAAAAGGTTTGAAAAAGTGGGAAGATGGTATTCTCCGCGAAATATCACCATTAATAAAATGAAATTTATCCGTAGATGGAGTTTTCTAATATAATAACAGTTTCATTTAAATCACATCGACTGTTAAAACAAACATGGTTTCAATTAAGTTCCAAGAGTTATTTAAAAAATTAGAACTATTATTTTAAATTAATATAATTTATTTTTAAAAACAAAATAACAAAATAGATAACAGGTTTTTTTTTTTTTAATAATAAATAACTTCTTTGATAATTTATGTCGCCTGGACGGTTGAGTACTTCCAGACTCCAAACAGCTGCCATGCTTGAGTGTAGATTCGATTTCCGGAGTTGGCTTGATGTTTTTCTTTCTTGTTGACTTCTTATTCTGAAGTAATATCGATTGTTTCTTGCTGTGATCGAGTATAATTTAAGATAATCTACAATACTTGCTCTTAATTAGGTTGAAAACTTGGTTATTGAATAAAAAAAAATAGAAATTTTATAGATAAGTATACTGGAATTTTACTTTAATAAATTTTAAAATAAGCAGACCGTCTTATTCTTTTTTGATATTTTCTTTTTATTAAAACCATAATTATTGCAGAATTAAACAGAAAAAAGTAAAGTGAAGTTATTGATCTACGTCTCTTCATTCTCATTAGCACTTTTGAAATCATGGAGTTTTAATAGATCGGTTCTTTGAAAAGCAGCTTTTGTTAGCTATTGAAGCTCTTCACTTGCGGACAGGGAGGTAAAGGCCAGTGTAACTCTTCCTCTGATACTGGGATTTACAGCTCTTCTGTTAATACCAACCACACTGAAGAAATCCCAAAGACAAATCCCTGAGCACCGGCTGAAGGGAGAGATTTGAAAAGGTAAAACAGGAAGAACGACTAATCGATCACTTTCGAGACTAATGAACCGTAAATAGTAGCTTTGTAAACATACAAAGTTATCGATTGATCATGCACGTCCCAATGATCATTTATCGGATTTTTTTTTCTTTCTTTCTTCTTATGTGTTCCGTCTTTAAAAAAACTTCAAGGAGAGAGGAAATGGAATTCCCGTTTTTATACTTTCTTAAGAAATCTTCATCTTCTTTTCGTTTCCAATGTTTCTTGTCATCCATAAAACGATGCCGAGATCTCTGATCTAAGGATGGAAGTTTGCGTGCTTTCATACTAGTAGAAACAGTTTAATATTAATAAAAACTTTAATTAAAAAAAATGGGAGAAGAAGAAGATTGTGGAAAATTATGTCGTGCAGAGAAAATTCTGCAGCTAAATTAATTTTGCGACTCAATCATTTCTCCCGTCACGCAATTAATCCTTTAACTTTATTGTTCTTTCCCAAATTCATCAGATATTATTTTTTTTCCCCTTTCACAATCATTCTTCTTCTTTTCATTATATTCCCAACAAAAGTTTCGAATATTTAGCGGTTTCTTAATAAGACTTTTGTTTGATTGAAAAGCTAGAGCACAACGTTTCATCCAAAATAGATGATCCAATATCCGGTTCTCATTCATTTATTAGATCCCAACTGGAGATGTCAAAATTACAAAACCCAACCCAGTTTGGTTTCTGCAGCACAACTGTGGCAAAACTGTCTCCCGATGGCGTTTGTGTGATGTTCTCCACAGTAATTACAGAGCCATATCGTCGGGCCTGAATGAATCACAACCCATTCGAAGGCGCAGAGCCGTCCGTCGAAACTAACTGATCACCGGTGGCTGTTAATAATGGCAGTGGTTTCCGATACTATGCCACGCAAATAAATGAACTCCTGTCGTCGCTGTATCTTGACATCTTACATAGGAGGCGCAAATAAATCACAGATACCTCTGTAGAAAAAATAAATAAACTGATACCACAACACAAACTTATCGAAAATTAAAATAAAAGCCTCATTCCCCTAAGAAAGCACAAAATCTCCCAAAATAACACAACAACAAAATGAAATACCCAACATGAACGGAAATGAAACAAATAATTTCGTCTACTTTTGTGTTCTTCAATTGTCAAAGAGAAATATTCATTAAATAAATTTTATTAATGAAATTCAGACAATACTATATATCCTACAGCCATGAATTATAAAATTATAAGATTAATCCTTGAATATAAATCTTCTTAGAGAAGATTGAATACAAGAACATTTAAAAATTCATAACGAAATTTAATTTTGATGATACTAGAGGCAATGCTTTTACTCTCTTCGATTGCCAGTCTGCACTCAAGAGATTACTAAATAAATTACTTTCAGCTAAGAAACTATTGCAGTTCTCTTGAAAATAAAAAATTAATCTTTTTTTTTTTGACATTTAACAGATCCTCGACTTTCTAAAAAAAAGAAAAAGCAAGGTGTACTCTTAAGAATATTAATTCAACGAGCTGATTTTTCGATACGTAGGATATCAATCACAGGATGAAAACAATTTAAAATGGGCTTAGATTATTTTAATTGTTATCTTAGGTTATATACAAATTATTTACGGATCAGTTTACCAGGAGACGGTTGAGAAGAAAATACGACAACTTTATTGTCATTTATAAGATTTCTAGACATCGAGGCAATCAAAGATAATCGAGAATTCGCCTTTTTTCATTTCAATTTAAATATTTTATTTATAATTTGATATTTGAAAGTCTTGAACAGATCATCTTCTCAGTTTTAATTGAAAATAAATTATTTTTTTCAAAAAAAAAAAAAGATTACCATTTTTACTAGTGGGCTGTCTTTATTTTTTATCATGTATCGCAAGCATATTTTTTTTTTTTTTAGCTTTACGTTTTAATTATGTCGTGATCTATTTTTCTACTAACTAAATTCCGTATAATAAACGCTGATCTAGCGTTTCATTAAAGATCATTAATTAAAAATTTATGCGTAGTCTTCAAGTTAGCCAAATAACTTCAAATAAATGAAATTTCATAGAAAATGAATAAATGAAGTCCTGCTTCGGGCTCCAAGAAAAGCGTGGTATTTGATGTAGAGTTCTTAGGCAAAATTCTGCTAAACGGATCGATTGAGCAGCTACAAAATGTTAAGGTTATTTTTAGAAAGTAACTCAAATTTACTCATTTGTCATTTGCAGAAATAAATACAGTTACTTTTAATTCTCTTTAAAAAAAATGCAAAGATTTTATTCTTAGTTTCTTACATCTATGAACAACTGTGAGTTCTCTAATCGATAAATCTTTTTCGGTAATAAGGAATTTAATATATTTAATTCATGTCGTAAAAGGAATAATTTTGTGCTAGCTTATATTAACTGTGATCTAATTTTGAGTGTTCTTAAGCTGCCTTTAAAATTGAAATTTCGTCCAGGGTGTACTTGAATTTCAGGTAACAATCAAGGGCAGCTATTATTTCTTTAATATTAATAATAATAATAATAATAATAATAATAATAATAATAATAATAATAATAATAATAATAATAATAATAAATTATAGCAGTGCTTTTCAACCTTTTTGGAAAGTGACTGTATAGTTACAGAAACACTGGAAACAAACATTTATTAGAAATTTATTTCAAAATTTTTTTAAAGTATTATTTTATTACAAATTTGTAAATAAACATTAACTACCAATGAAGCAATGATGATATACTTAACTTATGCTGTAGAATTACAGCGTAATTTTATTAATTAGTAATTAATTCAAGTTACTTTAAGATTGTCAATGAATATAAATAAGAGGTCTTAATTAATTTGTTTTCAGGGAGACATTTTCAATTAATGATCGTTCATAGAACGTCAGTGTGCTCCAGTGTAGTAGTCGAATAAGAAAATATATCTTACTTTTTACTTTTTTTACTTTTCAATGAAGCATTTAAAACGAGGAGAAGGTAATATCTGCAATTTGTTTCATTTTGTAGTGATTTTTTTTTTGTAATTATTTTTTGAAGGTATTACCATTAGTTTATATTGAGGGAAAAAAATGAGATTTACTCTGAATGATGTCTGCAAGTGTGCAAACGATTTTCTATTCAGTTTAATGAATAGAAGACCTCAATGCGTGATATTAATGATATGTTTACCAAACTCAATGGCAAAAACGTGTCATGATAATTAAAAGTTCAAAATTCTCACGAGATAATGGAATTTCAACGTGCAATTATTTGTTTCATGCAATGTCAAACTCTTTATCAAAGTTCAGCATGATGGAGCCTCTCCAACTTTCTCTTTTTTTATTTCAGGAGGAATTATTGAGTATACAATTATAATGGACAAATCTGCAACCATCGCTTTATCATTTTGTGCAAGTATGAAATAAAGTAGGTTTTAACTTAATTTGAAGGAATTTAAATGGAATCATAAGGAGTTGTAGGAATGTACATGGAATCTATAAAAATTAAAAACCATTTAAATAATTTACATGAAGATAATTTAAATAATTCTTGAGTTAACTATCTAATTTAATTACATTCAAAAAGAACAAATGAAATCAACAGATAAACTGTTGATGTAATCCTTAATTAGTGGTAATTCAATTCTAAGGCAAAATTGCATAAATAAAGATAATTTCTCATCCATCGTTCAATATCCATACAGTCCTTTTTAAATTTTTTCAGACCCTTCTTAGAAATTCAACAAAGACATTGATCTACACTGTTTCTATCAGGACATTGTAAAAAAGAATAAAAATCATTACTAAGGTGATCGAATTTAACCAAAGCATTCGTCAATACCATCTAACCACGGTTTCCAAAATTTAAAAAGAATTCTAATAGAAATTGATTAGCTGCAGCTGCTTCGAATGTCTCAGCATTCTACGAAAATAAATTTGTTTTATTACATCTCAAAAAAATGTGATCATTGTAAATAGAGGAATCTGATAGATTGTATTCTATGTAATGCGCAATTTCCTACATAAGAATTGCTATCTATGATGTTTTTCTTACAATAACAAATGTAAAACTATTGTTTCTTTTGGAGTCATTATTCTTAATGGAGATATTTCTTATTCTGTTATTCGTATATTACTACAATATCGATTATAGGCAATTATAGAATATTTTTATATATTTATTAGCTTTATGAATTAATCACTTAATGATGTTTCCGTTCGTATTTCTTTGGAAACATAGAATAATCATTTCTTACATAATAGCTTGTACCGAGTGAAAAAAACAGAAAGATTTAGAAAAAAAAAATATTTACTTTAAATTCTTTTGATCGCAAGAAAAGTTTAAAAAAATTGAATGAATTACTATGCGAAGAAAAGAAAGATAATGTTTCATACAGTGGAAAATCTCTTAGTTAAAAGTAAATTAAAAAACAATTTGTTAAGTTAAAAGGTCTATTTTGGTCTTTGAAACTTTGATTTTTATTTGAAATAATTTTTCGAAATGTTATTAATAACATAGTTATACTCTATTGTTTTTAATCTCACAAGCAATACAGCATAGCTAGAGTAGAATTGAATATTATGCAGGAATTGTTCATTGTATTTATGATTTGGAATTTTTTTTCATAATTGCTGCAGTATGTTAATATAGATTTGATGTTCAAAGATATAAAAACGTTATACCGTTCAAGTTATGGTGTTGTTTTTACATCCATTCAAGATTTTTAAGACTTGTATTATATTTTCTTCCCTCAAATTCTGTTATTTTTTTTTTTTTTGTTATTTTCAATGCCTTCTTGGTGAAAAGGAGATATAAGTCAAGTTCCTATTAAGAGACTTATGAAGCAGCGCGGCGAATTTCTCTTTATGTGCCCAATAACTTGCTTCAGATGAAGGTAAAGATAAAAAGAAAATAGGGGTTGCGGTCGGAAAAGAAAGCTTCTCCTGTCTCTGTTTAGGGCGACCTCATACGACAAAGTTTGTCAACAGATAAACTTAGGCTTCAAAATTCATGAGAAGTCTGGAGATGGGTGTTGTCTTATCCCAGTGGATAGTACAACGTAGAACAATAAAAAGTTAGATTTTCAAGAAAGCAATTCCAAACTCTGCCAAAGAAGATTGTCAGATATATTATCTTTAAAAAAAATATTAACTCTTAAAATGAGACAAATATTCAAAATACAAAAAATTGTAGCATTAACTAAAGTTTTAATTAAATTTTGAGGAACTTAAGAAAAGAAAGATATCGTGTAATCTTTAGTTCCTGCAGACTGAAAACAAATAAAAGGAAAACGTAGTCATAAAAAAAAATTCAGTTAGGCTTCGAAGTTGTTGACACACAGAATGTTTATATTAAGGATTAACTTAAGACGTGGTAGCTCTTCCAATCTGTAAAAAGTGAAGGTGGAGGATTTACTGCATCAGAAACCTTACTTCCATTTCTAATTTTTCTACAGTTGAATTTTTAAAGAAGGAGAGAGGATGAAATTTTCAAGAGACAAGGTTAAATAATTCTGGGTAATGCATTCCTTATTGAATGGATTTATTAAAATTTTAATTTTCATCTTTAAAATACCTCATGTTTATTCTAGTGTCACATCGATTGAAAATTATTAACAATTTAAAGGTACATGTTTGTGTCATCTACATTATCCAAGCTGTAGTCTCATTTCGGTAATTCTATATTTCTTTTCTAATCCCCAGAGAAATAAACAAGTTTCATATAAGAAATACGTAAGATTGTTTGCATTTTAGGATTATTTTTTAAATGTGAAAAATATTTACATTTTTAGTTACCGAGTTAATGAAAGTAAAGCATCTTTCCTCTACAATTTGCATTAACCTTGGTAGTGCTTGACAGAGTAAGTTATTTTTAGCCTGAGATAGCTTAAGTAACTCCTAAACAAATCGACATGTTTTAAATTGACATTTCGTATTGGCTGCCGAGACTGAAAGAAAAAAGGATAAATGCGTAGCGCTGTTCTGCAGCCAAACCTAATTCGTTTGCCTTCGAATGAATTGTTGATGTCAAGAAGGAATTGACAGTTTGACTGAGAGGATTGAGGAGATGCAGATGCTGGGATATCGTCGAGAAATATGGTAATAAAATGCCAAAGCCATATTTCCACCATCTTTCATTTCCTGTTTCAGTGGCGTTAGAATATCGATGAGAAACGAAAGGGTAGCGAGTGGTTTTAGATGGGACATGACCGATTATTCTTCCCACGTGCGTCCTCCTAATTGATCGAGGGAGGGCGAACTCAAACCCACGAAGGAAAGGGCGGTTGAATCGGAGACCCGCCACTCGTCCCTAAACTTTAAAGGCATAATAGATGTGCTCGTTCATATATGTATAAAAAAAAATCTGTCATTTCGCCTACATTACCAACAAAAACAGATGTAAGAACAAAACAAGGAGATGCAATAACCGTTATGTTTCAGTCCCGACCTCAAGTTGCCGAACAGAAGAGACGAAACACAGACACACACAGATATCTGATCACTGGTGCTTACCAATCAGTTCCTGTCTCATCATTCCGATAATTCGAGAAACAATCATATTAGGATTAAATTAAAGCGAATGATTGAACATAGTTAAATTCTAATTATCAAACATATTTTTAGAAATGTGAAATTTTCAGTAAAAATAAATGTTGCTTTTACAAAATTACTTTTTTTCCCAGAAGTCTAAAACAATATTTAAGTTTCTTTTTAAGTTGTTGGAAGAATTTAATTCTATATAAATCACTTTGATTTATAATAATAGTAATATATGTAATACCACTATAATTGAAATAATACAAAAATAACTTGTAATAACGGAAAGCTTTTATTTTTCATTGATAATAATATTAACATTACACAATGCTTGAATGAATTAATACTTATTTTCCTAACTGTAATTGGTTTTTCTTTGAATGTATTCAAAACAGTAATGTAGAACTGTAATAATATGTATTAAAATTCAATAAATATCAAATAATAATTTATCAACGTCTATTTAGGAGCTACATATATATATATTTATATACATATTTATATATATATTTATATATATGAACTCATTTTATAATTCACATAGAGTTATGCGTAAGAGTTTTACGTAATACGTAAAAAGAGATTTCAATAAAAAATTTTCATCCTTTAGTCAAGCAATTTCAGAGAAACGTTTGTTATATTACTGATAATCATTGCTGAGGCTTCACATAGTTACGCATAAATGAAATACTGCTGACAAACAGGGAATGCATGTCTGTTTATGTAAGTAAAGCTATGAAATCTTTTCGTGAGACTACAGATATTTCGAAATATCAAGTTATATTTCGTAATCTCTTGATACTTCTTAACTGTCAATAATGTTTTCAGTATAACCTTAACATCCCACAGAAAACCATAGCGTGTTTGTTGAATTCGAGAAGAGCAAAGTTTATCTTCTTAATGCGAACTTTTTGATGAAATTTAAACATTAAACCCATCTGCATAGCTATAGAGATTCGCAAATAACTACAGTAAAACTAACACTTATTATTATTAGAACATTACATCGTAAGAATTATCTTACATCTTTAACTGGTACAGAAGCACAAATGGAATTAAACCCTCTAATTTATAAATGTCATAATTATGTTGGGTTTTTTTTGTAAAAAAATGAAAATATACAAATTTTGTATAAACATTTGTAAACAATATTTCTCTGCTAAAATGTATAGATATTTGAAAACTTTCTAATTAGAAGAGTAACAATAATTTCAGTCTTTCCTTCCTTTTATCGAATTTGGCCAACTAGGGACCACGTAACTAGCTCAACCTGACAACGTCAGGGCGAGGCTAGTGAAATTCAAGAAAGGGGGGACGAGAATTATATCCCGTCCAGGATAACCCTGAGATAGTAAGTCCCAGGTGGGAAACGGACGAAACATAGAAGAAGAAAGAAACAGCCATGCCACCACCGGGATTCGAACCCGGGTACTGGCGCATCGGCCACAACGGCAGCCCGCCGGCTAAACCGCACGGCCACGCCAGCACGGCAATTTCAGTCTTTATTTATTTTAAAATATTGAAAGAGTTAATCAATGAAAAAATAATAAAATCTGCTTTTTCTACATTTCAAAAAATTGAAGTGCCAATGAGATAAGATAAATTAATGTTTTACATCATAATTTTTCCAAGGAATTGCAAGTTCTAAAAAGTTACAGTTGTTTTGAAAACAAGTAAACAACGAAACTTCATAAATTACATCACAGAACATTTCATTTTTTTGAATTGTATTCACAGGCTAAGTCAAGTTTTCATTTGGTTTTCCAAACGGTCGTGGATCCATCCTTTTTAATCGGATACTTGTTTCTCACGCGCAAATTTCATTAGGAATGTGATCACAGGAGCCTACACCTCGAGCTGCTTATCTTCTTTTAAATATACTGGACCAATGATTTAACACTGAAAATGATGTTTGACTAAAATTAATTTAAAAATAAAATGGAAATATCATGTTAATTGAAATGAGATAACAAGGAAGACATTATATTTTTATTTATATTATCTTGATTAGCCTTTATTTTAATAAGGCAATATCAATTCAATGATGAAAAGATAGCTTTAATTTCCATTTCTGACTTCTTCTGCTACTTTTAATGTTATAGTTAAGTGGAAAACATTCCATGTCTCTTGAAATCGTTCTAACGACTTCGTTTTGCTCATTTCTCTTCTCCGTGAAATTATATCGGTAATGAATATTGAATTCAATGGAATGAAAATTCCCAGCGGAGCCTGTAGGTTCAAATACTTCAGTCTGATGCCGATAAAAGTTACAAAAAAAACCAAGGACCAGAGAATGAAAGAAAACAGAAACAGATGTATTTAGAAGCTTTTCAGACAGTGAGAAGAATCAGAAATTGTGCATTTCCATTACTTGAAAAGAAGCAAGTTAAAAGCAAGCATCACTTTTAGAAATGCACTTTTAGAAAGCTTTTCAGCAAAACACTTCATGCTTACAGGAAAGCAAACAAACTAGCATTAATTATTATTTGCAGTCAAGATTTCTTTTACACACATTATCTATATATAAACTTTAAACCAGTTGAAGTATTATAGCATTTAGTATTTAGCAATAGTGTTTAGCATTTTCAATAAACTTATTCCAAACAACTGTGATCCAATTTCATCTAGTACATAATAAGCGCTAGTGTTTGTTTGTTTGTCTTGAAACAATTTCGCCATTTCTCAACGGATCTTTACCAAATTTGGCACGGAGGTTCACTGCAGCCCAGAATAATGCATGAACAACGAAAACTCAGATCCGGACTAAGGGGTTTAAACGAGAGAGGGGGAGGGCCAAAATTTCTTGAAGGGTACGCTTTTCTCTGACACCGAAATTCACATGAGTATTCTTAATTGTAAGTTTCAGTTTTTTACTTACTTCATGTAATTTGGTGTTTTGAATAAATGAAGCGTTTTTTACGTTACATATGCAAGGCTTCCAGAGGGAAGCTTCGGTAGAAGGCTAGTTTTATCATAATAATGACATCAAGTAATCTTCCGCTTTGTAGTTTTATCGAACATCTTTTGTTCTCATTATTGAACGAAAACAAATTTAAAATGCCATTATATTAATTAAAAAAGGGGATTGGATCTACAAAAAAAAATTGATGTTGTAGTTAAACATTTGGACATTTTAGATGCTAACATGAAGAAGAGCTCCACTATGCTTTTCATTTTGGATTATTATGTTCACGACATTATGCCTAAATAAGAAATTAAGTTACACTGTATGATTTTAAGGCCAAAGTTTTTAAAGTTTACATGAGTGTTCGCAGTCGATTAATCAGTTTCTATTTACAAACTTCGACGATTTTATATGAAAAAAGAACATAAAAGATTGTAGACTTGAAAGATAAATTTCAATTGTCTTCTTTAAATCATTATATTTTAACAATTTCAGGAGCCATGAAATTATAAATACTGAATATTTCTTATAAATTTTAAGGACGAATATACGCTTTAAATGTTTTCTTTCTGCATGCAAGAAATAAATGCAAAGAAGGCTAACCTGCATGTTTATTTCTGTATTTTTCTCTCTAAAAGAGCTAACGGAGAATGATGAAAATTTTATATGACCGAGTGAGTCTACGCTTTATTAAAATTACCAAAATCCAAAGAATTCTTTGACACAGTAAAATAAAATAATAGTATTAGTATACATGTATGATTTTTCTTCTTGTAATTTTTAAGGGGACAAACCATTTTATAAAATATTATATTCCTGATAACGTTTCTGCGAGTTTTGTTGTTATCAATCAGAACTGAATTTGTTTTTTAGTCCATTGTTTTCTTCTTTTTAGCTTTGAAAGAGATCACTCCTAAATTATTAATCCCTCTTTTTAGATCTTTGAAGCACTTCCGAAGTTTTTTTTCCCTTCATAAGTGCTACTTTTTATATCCTACCGCCAAACAAAAGAGCCTGTCACAACCTATTGTGACCTGGTGTTGGGTTGTTGTTTAAGTGATTTGAAAAGAAACTGAGAAAGCCGAAAGAAAAAGCAAATGAAGAGAAAGTGGTTGATCGCGGCTCTGCTATCTCTGCTCTGCAGAAAAATTTACATCGGCTCATTTTACAGAAAGCTAACATTCTTTTAGTTCATAAGATAAACTAAAAAGCTGGGTTTCTTTTTATAATTCTTTCCCCTTTCTGTATCCTTTCTGCATCCCAACATAAGATGCAAACTGCTCTTTTCGTTTTATCATTACCAAGGTTTCATTTCTTTCCAAAAAAGACAGAAGACAGATAACGACTGAATTGTGATGAAAAAGATATCAAAAAGACCAATCGAATAAGGTAAATGAATGTTTTGAAGAGAAAATGAGCTTTTAAGTTTCAATTTGATTTGCTGTATCTTCTTTTCTTTTTCAAGATAATTAAAGATAAAACAATTCTTTTTATTTTTACGGCCATTTTGTAAATCCAGAGGATGACGATTGAAGTCCTAAAAGAAATATATTTTCTGAAGGTTGTCGAAAGTAATTTTATAAGTCATAATACAACAAAACAACTATAATATTTTTAATTTTTCTTCTATTGGATCTTGTATCGAATTTGACCACCAAACAACATGATGTGATTTTCAAATGTCACACAGAAGATGAGAAACAATCAGAAAAAAAACCACACACAGAAAGATATCACAAGAAACCAAACTCACCGTGAATCGAACCTTTAACAAATTGAATATGTTAGGCGAACAACGTTGCAGTACAATACAGCATTATAAAAGGAAATGCAGATACAAATACAACAACATTCAACCGACATTGAAAAAAAATGTAAACAACAACAATAATTTTGGCTGAAAACCACCATTCTACAAAAGGATCCAGATAAGAAAATAAACATGTTCTGTAATTTTACGGATATAAGAATTTAATTTTAATGATAGTTTCTGAAATGAAGGCAAAAATTTAATAGGAAATTGAGTTCTCAGTAAATCGTAAACAGCTTTTAAGTTGCTGTATTCTTCTCGTCATGATAAGTGTCTAACATAAGTTCAAAACTCAGGAATATTCTTGTAAAAAAAGTAAAATTTCCTCTTAATTTACATTAATCGAAAAACTAAACAAGAAATATTTCAATGAAAAACGCTGAAAAACGTTTCTTCAAACAATGAATGCTTTGTTTGGAATCCTATCAGGCTTTCTTTTTTGTTATTATTTTGATTTTAATCTCTTCGAACGACTGTTGAAATTCTTGAGAAAGAAGAGTTTCTTATTCTGAATTTAATAAATTCTAACATAGTATTTTTGATGGTTTTCAAGAGAAAATCCCAGTAAATATTCACTGTAAATAGAAATGAAATTGGAATACACTTTTAGGGTTTTAGTTTGTCTAGACGGAAGTATTTTTAATTTAAGTTGGAATTTCATTTCAATGTTATGGAAAACTAAATTTTCAGAATCACAAAAAATAAAGCTATAGAAATTGCTAAACATGACCTGTAATGATCTATGAAAAGCTGTTATATTCTACGTTTGGGCCTCGGATAAGAAAATCTAAATGCGAAATTAAGAATAAGCAGCTATACATATTCAGAATTTCACTGATCCACTGAATCTAAAACAGTAAATAATCAAAATTGAATAATCAAAATGAAGAGAAAAGTTAAAAATGCTAATAAGTAAATCCACATTAGTATTATCTAGTTATTCAGTAATTAATCATATTTTAGACAATGTAAATTCAAAATATTTGCTAAACAACTAAATATACTTGTTATTTTTCCTTTTTTTTTCACTTAAACAAATATCGTTGAGAAAGACTAGATGATTTTTTTTTGTTTGTTTTGATTTAGGTTTTCTTTTCCTTTTCCCTTTTTTCTTACAAAGTAAACAAAAGTAATTTTCATTTTTCTTTCTGCTTAAACAAAGCTCATCTTTTTTAATAAAAAAATTCCATTATTAAATAAATAATTGCTTCAAGAAGGTTCCATGGATTCTCTACGTAGCCCAACTCAGCGTGTAGGCACCTGGTCGTTATTCTACGAGAAGAAAGGAATTGGACATGTCCAGATAAATTACACAAATTTAATGAAGTAGAAAATTGTTGCGCCAACATTCGGGGGTGTTAATTAATTTTCATAATCGACCTGTATTAAAATTGTCTTAAAAAGGCGGTTAATCTGTGTTGCCCAATCCATTTTAATTATTGTACGTGAGTTCGCCATCAGAAAACGCTGAATCCGAGGCTGGAATATCGGAGAAAGGCTTCCTCTCTCCCTCCCTATCCCCTCCTCCGAATGGAATGACCGTCTGCAGTTTCAGTTCACAGCTTTTACGTCATTAAACCCCTTCCACCCTCTCCATTACTCATCTCATTTTTCTTACAACTAAGTTGGGATGGGTTTCATTTCATAAATGAAAGCCAGAATAAACAAACAACTTTAATCCTCCCTCTCTTTCTCTGTAGGAAAATCAAAATTTTCACTGGGGTTTAATCTTTGCTTTGTTCGCGATGCGTTGACGGGTCTTTCTTATTCCGCTAAACGTGATTCACGATCTCTGTACCATCTACCTTCCTCAGCGCACCTTGTTTACGCTTTTTGTAGCACAGATTTATACGTAAATCATGAAGATTTCTTACGTCTCTCTCTGAGTTAGCGTCAACTTACGAACGATTTAATTACATTTCGAAGAGACGTAGTCCAAAGTCAACAACCAACAGTTGTTTAAAATGGGAAATTAAATTCAGAGCTATTTATTTTTCACCTGTAATGTAGTAATTCAGAATTATATTAAAAATTGTTGTAATAACGGCAATTTTAGTATTATATATTTTAATATTATATTGATATTGATGATTTTTATTGTTGTTGTTTTTTTTAAATTAGAATTCTGTTTACAGCAAATTCAAATTTAAAAGTCTTCAGTGAGGATAATAATAATAATAATAATAATAATAATAATAATAATAATAATAATAATAATAATAATCACATTATATGTGATTTGCGACAGTTTCACTTTTGAGCAGTAACAGAATTTTAAGGCATTTATATTCCATATATTTCATAATTTGTGATTATAATTTGTGATATAGTGATGAGTATATTGAAATAATTTTAATTTATTGTGTTTTTAAGTTCAACCACAAATAGTGCAGTAAACGAATGTATTGTACTTGGATTTGTACGAAAATGAAGAAAAAAAGTCTGCAATTATGTAGCTTTATAGAACATTTCTTAGAGATAGTATGGAACAAGTTCAATGTTTCTTAATTGTTTTCTCGATTAAGCATTAAATGTGACCTTTATAACAAGTCAAAGCAAATTTAAACGATTTTGAACATAAAAATCTCTTTTTTGCTGGATATAAGAGATTCATTCCATTTCCCTGAAGAAGGTCTTGGAATAAAAGTTAATTTCAAACAAAGAGTAGATTACTGTAATTTACAGTATGATTGCAATACTCACGACCAAGGAAAGCTCTCTTTGTGTTACAAATCGATAGTTTCTTACTCTATTTAAAATATCATAATTGTTGAAAGGACGATGTAAAAATTACTGTTTATAACTTCGACAAAAATTATAATATAATTACGTACGAAAGATGTCGAATTATTACGGGATGTTAATAATTGGTAAACAAACTCATAATGGAAACCATGTCCGTCCATCTACGGTGTCCGTTATTGGATTTCTCGAAGGACTAGAAGAATTTTGAAGAAATTTCAAATATTGGAAATTTTCCTAATAATTTAATAAATCTGATATTTTTTTAACTTTGGCTACGAATTCAAATTATATATTTTATGGACATGATAACATTTCGGAATTTTAATTATGTTAAGATTGAATGAACAATTACATTAGGTTTGTACTTCTGCATTCTTGTACTGTTCTATTTTAGATCAATGGGTATATTACTGTTATATAATATGAAGTTGCGAAATTTTAATTCTTTTATTTTTTAATTTATCTACTGAATACAAACAATAGAAATTGATTCCCACTATTTATATATGTTACTTAAATCTACTTAACTTTAATCATATCAAAGCTCGAACAAACCAATGGATTACTAAACGGATTCATTACTAAACAGCCATGATTTAATAAGTTGGTAGAAATCCTTGGTTTTCTTTCTAATGCTTTTCTATGGGAATTTTATCTTCTTCGCACGCTGGCGTCTTGACAAGGATCCATCCCGAAAAATTTCAAATACAAAAATTAGATCATATGTATTCAAGTTTGAAGAGGACCTATGTAATGATTCAAAAGTTAATGCAGCGAGGCAGGGAGGGGAATGCACAATATACAGATTTACTGCTCTGGCGATTATTATAGGAAGGTAGGATAAAAAATGAGATCTTTTAGATTTTGAATTTATATTAGAGACGATTTCTCAGCAGTTAAAAAAATCTAGCTACACAACAATCAATCTAAATATAATAAATATAGTAGAGAAATCTCAATAACATTTCAGGAATTCATTAATAATGGAAGTGCAGTCAATATTGACTTAAGTATTTACTTTTCGGAGCAACTCTTTTCCAACTATTAAACAGATCAATCAACTGCAGCGCAATAAAACTGAGGAAAAGCAAGAATCATTTAAGAAGATACTGTGGACATCAAACCATCTTTCTTAGATTATTTCTTCATTTGCAAAGACTGCACTAACAACATGTTGTCGGAATTACACAGGGCTTTAATGAAAGTCACCGCTTTTAATGCTGTGACTTCAAGAAATTAGTTTCATTGAAAGAAATTAGGCGAATGAATGCATTTATTTTCGTCATTTGCAAATCGTCATAAATTGATATCGAAACCTCCACAAAGTGAAAAGATGGAAAAAAAAATTGTCTTTTCATGAAGATGCTTTGACGAACGCCATTATTTCTACTCTTTCAACAAAAGAGCTTCCAATGTTTACTTTCTATTGAAGTGATTGAAGAATGAATTGAAGCAAAAATTACCATATCATTTTACAATTCGGAATCTAAATTTTACATACATTTATGCAACCTTACCAGTCTTAGAAATTTTTCTTGCTTTCTATTTCAATACAAAAAATAAAAGAAAAAGAATAAAAATAAAAACTAGTTTCATATATTAAATAGTTTACATTGGATTTTTCATTTTCATTTTAGAGCGTAACTGTCTGTTTTTTTTATCTGTTTTATCCGTAAGTAAGGGTATATTTCGCCATCTGGTATTGAGTCTTACAGCGATTTACTTGTAATATAGTAAATTTCGCATTTGTTCTTTATAATCAATACATTTAAAAACAGGAAATTTCTGCTTTAACGCTAAGCATTTCCAGCTATTTAATGTGAAGCATTAGTACATGTTCAGCATAGAAATTTATATACTGAAGTATTTTAACCGAAGGAAACTATGGCAATGCAATGCGAAGATGTTGATAAAAGCAAGAGAATACTACAAAAAGAAGTATGATTTTACTACATTATAAGAAATCGTGAATAAAGGTAATAATTTTAAACTATTGTACTGCTAGATAAACAATGAGGATTTGTGACTGGGTTGAATTCAATTTAATTGGTAGTCATTTTGTTAATAAGTGGAATTCATAAATTTCCAATTAATTAAAGTGGCTTAATTATTATTAATTCTTAAATGTATTCCTGTATCTTACTTTCTCGTCTGTAGGTTTTTCCTTAAGCCTTCAGTCTTGTTTTCTCCGTTTGTTTTCTTGAACTGGGACGGAGTCTTCGATCGTTATTGTGCGCAGCTGCCGAATTATTGCCCACCAATAACCAAATGAATACATGTAGTCAGCGATATGCAAATTCAACGACTTGCTTTTGCACAAGAGACTCAGTAGGGAAGAGTTTAGGTTTACGAAAAGAGGAAATTATCTGTTGGCATTTGTGGCTTCCTTTTTTGTTTCGATGCTTTCGTTATCAAAATATTCCATCTCGTAAACAGATTTAGAGGAAATGAAATAAGAAAAAAAAAACCTGATCCAGAGCAAAAACCTAATTGTTATTCCTTAGAGAAAACAAGTGACTTAGTATTTTTAATCTCTGTTTTTTTCGTCTCAGGATCAATCAAAATCAGATTAGCAATTTCTTTCCTAAAAAATTAGATTTTGGGGTAATTTTATTATGTGAATTTCAAAAAATAACTTTGCAGTTTAGTCAATAATTCTGTTCTAACTTTTAATTTATCCAGGTATGTAATTCATAATTATGTAATTATATAATTTCAAATCATTAGCGAGAAGATTTCATCTCAGATTACATCACTAGAAAAAAAAATATATGCATAGACGAAGCAAAAAATATAATAAAGTATCTAATGAAATATTTATAATTTACTTGGCGGAGAGGCTAGGCTACTTTTTACATTATATCGCAATTTTATTTACAATGGCGATTATATGTTTTAGTAGTAAACAATGATTTCGGGGAGAGTTCAAGTCAATTGTATCTTTAAACACGGCTCTGAAAAGAAGCTTCACTCCTGGAAATCCGAAAAGATTGCCTCATCTGTTGGCGCTCCTTTCAATGCTTTTAACTTTTTAAATTTCAAAGTATCAGTGGGGTGCTTGAGTAATTTTATTAAAAATTTTATTAAGATTCCTATGAAAAGATTAAGAATTCTTTTTGAACATTTGTAGCAGCTTTCCACTTTTCTATAGCTAGAATAACTCTCATTTTTCCGAACGCCACAGACAAATCAAATTGTAATCTCGTTAAGAAGCTGTCAAATTCTGTGTCTCGTGCTAAATAAGTTTTAAAAAAAAAGCTGTCTCGTATTTTTTGCGTTACTTTGAGCTTACAAACTGGAAGCACAATCTTCTGTTGCTCTGTTGACACGTTCCAGCGAGGACCAATTTTAATGAATTTTATTTCCCAAATCAAATACGTCACTTGTCTTGTTTTCCGCATAGATTGATGAATACGAAATTAGATCAATGTCCTCATTTCTTATGTCGTCGTGAACTGATTATTATCAAAGAAATCTCGCAGTAAAACCAATATTTCACTTTTTGTAGATAAAGAAAACATTGCGTCGAGAGAAATGTGAGAAAACATCTGCCATATAAATTACCATTTCTTTCTCTTGCTCCTAGAAGAAACAGTGACTCATCTGTTGGCGCTCTTCGGCGCCGTACCCAACCGGAAATCAATCACGGCTTAATAATAACTTTTCTTTGCCCAGGTGAATGAATATGGATCGCAAGATATATTATTTCCCGTCTCTTCTATGTAATTGTCCCAAATTTCGGCATCTTTTTCCATTTTTCCCTCCTTTCGACATCGGTGGAACAGAAAATGGATCTTCTTCTAAAAAAAGACTCAAGTCCCATCATTCTCGAAAATTGCTTTCTGGGGGTAGAGCTTCAAATATCAAGAGAATTTCGATGAATGAGTGCAGGCGATAGTATATAGATCCCTGAAGTTGACTACGAACTGGAAATGGCCAAATCCCTTCTTGAGATTCGTACGAAGAAAATCCGAAAATAGTCATCTCCAGCACGGATCCTCAAAGCTGTGGATTTTGACGCTGCAGAGTTCGGCAGCGATTTGTTTTGCGAGGACGGGCTGTCTACTGCGCCTTTTTCTCCTCGTTTCCACTAACACGTACATTTCTTTTGTTTAACTACAGAATCATAGATCCTCTCATTTTAATTAGTAAGCTGAATGTTTCGTTTCTTGAAATGTTATGAGAGGTAGATTTTTACGAGCTCCGAACAGAAGCTTTAAGTGTTACTTGAAATAGATTCAATTACTGTGATTCAAGACGCGGCGGTTTCGCTATTTTCACGAGAATTGCCCACTTTTATAATGGTGAGTGAAATTTTGTTCTTGAAATAAATAAGATGAATGAAGCGAAGGTAACGTAACTAAACGCTCTCTCCTTCCGCTGTCACCCACTGCGACGCAAGACGATCACTGCACATAGATCCTAAGTGGCTCCTGCTTCAGTTAAGCCGTAGACAAGACCAAAATTAAATGCCCTTGAAGACTGAAAAAGCGCAGTGATTTCCTTCTTCAATAAACAGGGCTTCCACGTATTTATAGTTAAAAATAAAGAATATAAAACGAACCTTGAGTTTCTTCATATAGATTGCAATTATTTTTTTAATTTTTAACTGTGTTCTTTAATTTTTACGAATCAATCAGGATCTCATAATTTTAAAGCAGGATTAGATTTGCCAATCTTAATGTTGAAATAGATAAACTACTTTGAAAGCCGAGAAATACAAAAGAAATCATCCTTATTGTTGTTGCTGGTTTAACTTCTAAGATATTGAAATCAATAATTGATCATTTCCCATCTTTTAATTACGATAATGACAAAGAGAGTTGTCTATTGCCCGCATTCTGTAGTGTTTCATTAACTTTAATTCATTTCAGCTCATTGTATAATCTTAGAATCATTAACATACAGAGATTGAAAACCCTGTAAACACATTCAGAACTGATTAATTAAACTGATTAAATAATATCGGTTATCATAGGACAAACAATTTTGGTTTTTCGATTAAAAACTTGTTAATTAAACTTTGTGATTTTTAATATTTATTAATTTGGAACTTTATATTGTTTTTTAATTATTCCTTTGTTGCTTTTCATTATTGATATACTCTTTTTTTTTCTTACGATCATTGAGAAATTTAACAGTATAGTAGATTGATAGGGTTTAAATACTTCAGCCATAATTAAAAAGAAAACTGCTATGAAATCATATGTCATACTCTGCTTTCCAGAAGAAAGCTCTGACTACCGAAAACGTAAAATTTGTGTAAGTTCGATCCATTCCTAATATTCTATTTCATCTAACTTACTGGCAGTAATTTAAACTTCACAAACAATAAAACAAACGAATCTTTGGAATTATTAATCATGGGATTAGAGGAAAGAAAAGACAACAAAAGAGATTACACGAATTCATAAAGAAAGGAGTGATTAATAAATAAAGGGAAATGTTTTTTTTTTTTATTATGATCGACATTTGGTTGTGTTTTTATTGAGCTCAACTATTCTTTTAATTTATCCGAGAGAAGTTGACAAAACTCCTTCAGATTTTACAATTAGAATTTAACGGAAAAGATTTGAAATGCAATAGTCAAATACACACTTACCTCGTAATTTATAGTATTTTAAAAACTGCGGACAGCCAACACAAAGACTAGTTAAAAAACATTATATACAATTCAAAAGATAACACTCCACAACCGGTTTCGCCTCCAATACCAGTCTTTGACGATGATGCTTGAATGAAGCGGGAATATACAGGTGAGCCAACCAATGGGAGACGTTCATGATATCAGATGAGTTTGTCAACAAGGAATTCGGGAACCATCTGGTGGAAAGTGGTAGAATCATTGGTGTTGATACAGGAAGGAGAGGAACGCCAAAGATAGTAGTTGATTTATAGTGGACGATAATTTTCAACTTTATTTATGTTTTCTGAATATTAAGTTTCTGGCATGTTCTGAAATCACAGCTTTATTTATCAGAAATATTTTTTTAAAAAATTGGTTCACTCTGTTTGAGTAATTTTGGAATATAAGCGTTTATTTACTCAAAACCAATAAAAACACTCTACAAAAAGTAAACATTAGCATGAACAAAATATAAATAGATTAAGATAATCAGATTAAACTCTCAAATATAAAATCAGTGCATTACTTTTGAGTTATCCAAAAACTAGATTCTAAATAATAAAAATCAGCAGAGCTAGCAAAGATTTCTGAAAAAAATATTAAAATTTGTTCTAGGTAGAATCAAAGTCTAATTGCGTTAAAATCAAGACATACTGACGGTAATTTCTTTGAAAACTGAAAGACTTGGTGATGCTACTACTTTATGTTAGTGCATCTCTCGAATTCGATTGCGTTTAATGTGATGTCCCTCGTTCCGAACTGAAATAAGCAGCCGGAATCCTGTCCTATTCTTCCTGATATACTTTCTACCTATTCTCTACTCTCCTAGCTCGAATTCTTGTTTAGTCTCGACTTAAACTAAAGGAAGCTAAATTCACATAGTCTATAGGAGACGCATCAAGCGACTTGACATAAATATCGCTAAAAGAGATAACAGAAATCTTTATTTATAGAACTGTAGCGATGATCGCGAGGCCTAACTTGACGCCTTATTCATGTGAATCTTGATTTTTTTTTATCGTTATATCGAACAACTACGAAGTCGGCTGACCTTTATGCTTATAGGTGTGTACAAAAAGGCTTTAATCATCGCGATAGATTCGTATCGTTATTTGTCGTCTGTTAGAATTTCCTAGAACTTAGGGCTAGGCAAATGTCTTTCATGGTATTAGTTCATGTCCATGGGCCTTATGATATTTGCAAATCCAAGAGTAGTAAGATCCTTTTAATAACTGCCAAAGATGCGCCTATCTTCATCGTCACTTGAATTTCCCTCAAAGCCTTTATCTTCATCTTACGAACAGGCTATATGCCTCTTTGGGTGAAGTTCAGATGTGAAACTTTCCCTTCTGATGACAGTTTTCGTTTTTGTTATGATATCCAATTTTGTCGTCTTTGATATTAATTTTCAATCCAAGTATCGAGCAAATGATTGGATAACACCCGTTGCATCCCGGAAGAACATAAATTCAGCCTTACCAAAAAGGCTGTATTTCGTATGTTATATATTTCATTTTCATACGAAAATTGGGGTAATTGCATACATTGCTAACATATTCTAATACTTACAGTATATCTCAAGACTGACGCAACATTCTAGTTCTACGTGGGGGGATATAGCTTGAGTGAAAGTGATTTACGCTGCAATGATCCACCATCGATGGCTATATTGTACCATCTTCCACAGTAGTTTTCAAAAATTGAAATGATTAAACATTACATTAAACAAAATATTAAATTTCTCTATATATCATCTGCATAATTATTATTTCTCTGTACCCTTATAAAGACAAACTAGAAGTTCTTAAACCACAACAAGTAACTAAAGAAAAGGTCAATGTTTCCAGAAACTTGAAGAAGTTAAATCGCACATTTGAAAAAAAGAAATGATTGTGCAGTAATTATTTCTAGTCTTTGTTTTCAAATCCACAAATCTTTCATTCTATTTTGTATAATTACTTGTTTCAATCTTGATAAGTCAATTATTCACATATGTTTAGCAGTTCTTTAACACACTTTAGATCCTTTATGCTGAACTAAAATTACTGCATCATGTGCATAATATATTTTGCCTCTGGATACAGAAAACGACGTGGACTAGATAAAAATAAAATAGAGAAGAAATAACGATGAAAAAGAATAATCTTGGAGTAAAATCTTAGAGCTTCAGAATTGATCGTTTCATTATTGTGAAATAAATAGTTTATTAATTACAGTATTATTAAGATATCTAAAAACTATTAAGAGAGAAAAGAAAAGCAGCAAGCATCCCAATTAGAATTTGGATCAACAGCAATTTCGAGATCGACAGCATTAGCAAGGAGGACGGCTTTCGACAAGATATTCCATTTGGGATAACTGAAACGCCAACATTTTCTTTTCTTATCTTTTGTTTTTGACTTTTGAAATGTCAAAGCTCTTTGATATGCAAAGTTTCTTGAGCAAACAAAGAAAATAAACGATGAACACAGAAGACAAAGCCAGTTTCAAATCAGATAAAGCAAACGAAAAAGAATAAAAAAATATTTAAATCAAGACTTAAAGATCTAGTTTTTGTCAAATCTTCTATGAAAACTTAAATTTTAAGAAAAATTTTAAGAAAAGAGATTACTGGATTGCTTCCACATATCAAATACATTTATTTAATTTGTGCATCAAGAAATATCAAGTTGCCCAAGAGGTGTTGTTGAATCTTTTCAGCTATTTCAGTTTTAAATGTTTAGGAACAGAATTCGCCTTTAGGCTGTTGATAAGTTTAAAATATGATCCTGCTTTCTCTTACATTTAATTACAAAGACTCTTCTCGTCCTCCCTTGCCCATAGATACGTCCAAGAGTAAATGAAAAGCTTCAAGATTTCAAAGTTGTTACACATTACTCTAAGAAACAAAACGACGGAAAAATTACATATTTATTGAAAGAGAGAAATTTTGGAACTTGCCACAAAAGAAGAAAAGAAAAACCACGAAGTGACCAAAACGAAACAAAATAATTAAGTTTCGTTAAAGTAATTTTGTGCTTCGAGTTATCGGGTCATCGTGAACAAAAGGATCTGTGTCGTAAAAATGTGAAGAATTGCGAAGTTTTTCTGGTTGAGAGGAAAACAACGGTCTGGTTTGAGGTTCGGCGGGATGCGAACACGATGTGGTTACTTCGCAAACGAGGCAAAACTTTAATGATGGTCCGATCCCAATGGGAAATAAGACTAGATCACGTTCGGTTTTTATTTGATGGAGGGCTCGTTGGGTCCTCGGTCGAATGGGTCCACATCCAGCGAGGAACTTTACCGCAAATCTCCTGGAGCCCATAACGTTTGGATAACAATTCTAGATGATATTAAACCAAATCCATTCCACGGCTATCGTGCTCAGTTTTTCTTTTTTTTTTTTCCTGTACAATATAGAAGAGCCTTTATTGGATTGGAGGTGTTTTTCTTTCGAAGATCGTAACTGTGTCGGAACAAAGCCCAGAGTGTTTCAATGTCTCCTCCTTCGTCTTACCAATTAACTGAAGCTATTCGCTGAATTAATTTTAACGTAAAATTTTATTGACATATTAAAAACGTACAACTCTGATATGTCAATTTAATTAAATCGATATTGTATTAAAATAAAACGCAAACATACTGAGAATTAATTACAATTTGCAGACGTTAATACATAGGATGAGTATATAGTTGCTAAGCCGACTTCAGCAATGAATTTCTTGTTGAAAAAAGCTTTAAAAAAATAATAGTAAAAAAAAAAAATCATTAAAAAAAACTTGTTTAAAAAATTGCTAAAATTTAAAAAAATATATATTTATCAAGGTGCATTTCAGTGAGTAGCTGATGATAAGTAGTGCATTTTCAAATTTTTATTTATATTTTTACCTAAATTTGTTTTCTGCTTTTTACCTAGAAATATATTACGTTTTTAATATTATAATTTTCGCATTAAGATTTAAAAAACTTATAATACCCTTGTTCTTTTTAAATCTAATTAATGTTATTACTCAAAATTAATTAATTATTGTTATTCGGTTGTTATTGGTTTCTAAAAAAATCGATAAATTGGTTTCGTTAGGTTTAAACTGGGAGGAAATAATTGAAAACCATCTCGTTACAGTTTTAATAAAGAGCAAATTGAATTTCCAATAAATTTTCATGTTTCATCATAACTCGCTTTATCGCTTCAACACTTACTTTATTAAAGAAAAAAGCTTTTGTTTCATCTTAAATTTTATAAGTACGTTTTAAACCAAAAGAAAAGGCATTGACTCTTCCGTAAAAAAGGAACCATACTCCAAAATTCGATTCTAGTGAAGCGGATTCATTAAAAAATACACTCGTTGAAGTTTGGCTGAAGCTTAATTCAGCAGTAACTAATTAGTTGAAAACTAATTATCTCAAATTAACCTTCTAATGACATTTTTGGTCTTCAACACTTTGATGAACATGTAATATTTCTCTAATACATCAGAGAAATGAAGATGGATGATGGTGTTCGAACTCGTGACATACAATATGATTTACTTTTAATTTTTATATTTTTAAAAATACAAAATTTAAGAATAAAGGAACGGAGTTTTCTTGTTAATCATTGATAAATTAATTTCTATTAAAACACAAATATTAATATGAAAAAACACCATTAACTTCTGGAACTCCTATTTCGAGGAGTGACAATTAACTATTAAGATATTCTAGATCAGTTACGAAAGAGTGTTTACAAATACTTTTTTTTTCTTTTTTTACATGAGCCTATTAACAACAACATTTGTAAATAACTCTTTACAATGAATGACTTACACTTAAGAATATTTCCTCTTTTAGAAAGAATTTAATACAATACAAGAATTTAATATATTTTATTTAGCCATACAATATTATAATTTCTTATTTTAGCATGGAATATAGTAGCGCACCTCGTAATCCAAGGAAAAAATATCGAAAAGCATAATTAACTTCAGTTGTAGTTTAAATTGTAGCTAATTAGAAATATCTTTAGTAGCACTAAATTAGCATATTAGCACTATATTTAGCAAAATACTTCTGATTATTGATTTACCATATTTTTAATTATTTTATTTTATTCGACCAAGTACATAGTTGTTTCTTTGTTTGTGTAAATAGTAGGGCGTTTCCTAACCTTAGTTCGAATTTTCTGCATGGTTGTAGCGTCATTGTACTCAATTCCCTGGTCACTCACGTAATCCAGTTGATCCGTATAACGTTGTAATGCCTCACTGTGACTCACCCGTTTCTTCTTTCTTCATTCTATTCTACCTTTTTTCTTTCTTATTTCTCTGGTTGTAAAATAACATTTTGCATTGTAGGGAAGCTAACTGAATAACAGCCACAAATTGAACACATGAAGTATTAGAAGTTTACTAAATAATTTTAAATGTCAAAAATTTCGCCTGCGATGCCTAATGATGTCATTTAATTTAAAACTTCTTACATACTTTTATGTCACTTTAAAAACATAAATTTGCTTTATATTGAATTTAACAATTTGACTTTTTTTTTGTAATTATCTTTTAACTTCTATCGATATTGAAGAATACCTAAGTGCCTTTATTTAGAATATCTTAGTAAAATACAACCATATCTTTCATTATTGAATGAAATTATTATGATCATTATTAAAGTAAAATTCTACTTAAACAAATTCCTTGAATTTAAGAAAATACATTACACACTTACTATAAAAACTATATTATATTTACAAAAAAAAAAAAAATACTGGCTGAACTACATCTTAGGCTACCTTCTCGAATGAAGCATGTAGCTCAGCCAGTATTTTTATTGGTAAATATAATATAGTTTTTATAGCAAATGTATAATGTATTTCCTTAAATTCAATTTATGACACACGTTAAACTGGCGCATTTAAAATTCCTGGAATTTTTACCAATAATGCAAATAGTAATATACAACTATAAGTTTACAATTATAGTTTTATGCTATTAACTTTTTATATGTACCTTATTAATAAAATTATTAACTACTTATTACTTATTAATAATTTACCTAATTAAGTTTTTTTATTTATAAGTTATTTGATTATTTGCCAAGAAAATGCAGGTGAAATACTTTTAATACAATGGCAGAATATTTTATTAATTTTGATTCCAAAAATTACTAAATTTCTAAATTGATTTCAGAAATTTTTATTGTTTACAAAAAAACATAGTTAACGATTCTTGAGATCAATCAGATTGTTGGAGAATATATAGAAAGAAAACATCTCTAAAGAATCGTGTAACACAAACAAGAAAAATATTGAGGGAAAAAATTTTCAATTTTTCAATTTTTGACAATTATATTAAAAAAAAAAAGAATATTGAACTAACTTACTCTGATTCATCACTATTTATAAAAATGACTGAGATTTAACATAAAAGATATATTGAATTCTAAATATATTTTTTCGATTTTTTTTTTAATGTTAATTTTCATGTTTGTTTTTTTCTTAAAGCTCTTGCTTTAATATTTATTTATTCACTAATAGTATTTTATTAAGTAAATTACTAGTTCTTTAGAAAAGAATTACTCGGCTTCGTCTCTGTAAAAAATATTAATAATATCAATACGTTAACATTTAAAAAGTTAATAAATACTTATTTACAAAATTGGTTCAATTTTATGTAATGTTAAGAACATTGTTTTATATATGACTGTAACATTGTATTAGATTTGGACTAGAAGAAATGTCGAGTAGTTTTATTCTAATGAATTTATTTATAAACTTAATAAATTCGTTGATGTTAGTACTAACTACTTTTGACTTCAGTTTTTTTTATGTAGGGTTTCGCGAGGAGGATGATAGCACGTGGTTGTTCCTCATTCTGACAAAACCAAATGACACGTGACTGAAGAAGATATCGGTGATGAACTGAGAATTGGAGTGAGTCGGTCCCTCCCTTCCCTTTCCCCTTTCCCCCTCTGTTGTCAGTCCACCGCCCATTCTTCTCAATCTTCACCGCAAACGCCGTCACTTCACGTGTTTTGCGAAGTGATGCAGCCGGAGCCGTTGCCATGGTGACTGAACTCGGTATCACAACGGGGAAACGGCGAAAATATCAATGTTTTGGAGGGTATTTTTTGCTGGTTTGACCCCCGTCGCCGGACATTGGGAATCACGAGGAGTTTTATCCGCTAGTTCTTGGCCCGCTGGGGAAGAGCGAAAATAAAAGCCGCCTTGGCTCCGTCTCTGCGGATCGGTCCTCCGTCGGGTCCAGCTTCCAAGATGGCGGCAGCATTCGCGGGCGTGCGATCAATGCAGTGAACCACCTACGAACCAACAACGACCATAACGCCTTCTCGTTCGCCACAGAACTCCGAAAAACGCCTCCGAAAACCCCCCTCCAATAATCTGTGCGTTATCCCTCTTTTGTTCTTGCTCCCCCTCCCTCTCTCCCTGTGAAAAACCTTCAGAAGCGACGATGCTACAATCCAAGGCACCGACGGTGCTGCGTTACGTAGGCACGGCGCTCCTCATTCTAGTGCCGACGCTTCTGTTGCTCCATCCTACCGTTCTCGCCGACCCCGAAGCCAAACGTCTTTACGATGACCTGCTTTCCAACTACAACCGCCTCATCAGGCCCGTTGAGAACAACTCCGAAAAGCTAGTGGTGAAGCTTGGACTCAAACTCACGCAACTCGTCGATGTGGTAAGTGAAAAAGACAACAACACATAGCTCCTAAACAGAACCAGTTCGTAATTAGTCAGACAAAAAAAACGAAGACAAACCTGGAAAAACCTCCCTTAAGCTTCACGTTAAAAAAATTCCAAAATAGTCATTTCTAAGAAAAAATAACCCACCAAATGAAAGAAGAAAAAAAAAATCAAATGAAAAAAAAAATGATTTTCTAAAATAAATCTGGTTGAACATCAAACATTCTAGATATGTAAATTAGACGAATCTTCTGATGAAAAATATATAATATTAAAAGGATGTAAAATTGCAAAAATTAATAAAAGTAGATTTAAAATTAAATGAAACACAGAATAAAGGAATCAATAATATATGCAGATCAATAAAATAAACAAATAAACCAGAATACATAAATTATTTGAAATCATCGAATTTTCAACTATCAAATGCGCAATAACAAATAAAAATTCCTTTGTCAGCACTTTGAATTCAAAATTCTATTTTAAAAATTACTACTGAAATGTAAAAATGATTTTTAAGAAATTAAAAAAAAAAACGTATCAAATAAAACATCTGAAAATGATGATAAAGAAATCTCAAATACAGAGATTTCCTCAATTGCAGATTTCAAATGCATAGAAATTAAAAATATATTTTGTAATTTTGATAAGCTATTTACAAAATTTTATATGTATTTTTAGAAAATAAAAACAGCATTAGAATCAATAGATCTGGCTTAAATTTGTCAGTAAGAAAATATCAATTTTTAGGATTTTATTTTAAAAATAATTATGTAATAAACAAAAATATGAATATTTAGATTATTCCATTATTTTCATTTTTCAATGTTTGTCATTTAATAAAGAAATATATTTTATTTGCAAAAAACAAAACAAACAAACAAAAAAACTTAAACTAATTGCTCTATTTTTTTTTTATCATTCAGAAACATGCATTGCTAGATATGTATAAAGACTCCTCTGTCAGTCGTTTGAAGCTTAAAGCTGATATCTTTGAACTATTATTAACTCGATGCTTAATAGAGGGCCACACTCTTTTGATATTGGAGCTGCTTTAGTTGCTGTTAACACTGTTTGTGTTTTTAATAGAATTAGATAATACAAAGTTAAATAAAGTATTAAAAATTTAGAATAGATGTTTTTAATTTTGCTTTACATTTGATTTACATTTTTAGAGAGTAAAAGATTAAAAAAAAAGAAAAGAAAGGAAAAAAGGTTAAAATAAAATTAATCCTTCTAATCCTAAAGAAGTATACTTACTACGGAAATAAATTTAAAAATCGTGTTTTATATTCTGTAAATAAACAATAGTGTAGTGTTAGTCTTGTTAAACATGACTGCGATCCAATAAAATACACCAAGTCAATAAATTTCTGGTAAGCGTTTGGAGAACATATTTCATATTTTAAAAGAGAATTTATATCTATCTAAATATCAATTATTTTTAAAATGTTTTTCCATATTTAAATAATTATCTTTTAAAAATGTTACATTGTGAATGACCCTAACTCAAAAAATTTTAAAATTTTGTTTGTGTGTTAATTTTGTTCTTTTTTGTCATAAATTTAACTATTATGTTTTCAATTTTTAAAAAATCTTTTCTTATTTCATTTACATTACACTATTTAGCCAGTCCTTTTAATTTTTTTAACTGATTTTCTGTTTAATATTTATCTAATTGTAATTCATATTATTCTATTTTTCTGTTTCATCTACATAAATTTGTGCATTCTCTTTTAAATATAAATATTATTCTTAAATCATTTTCTTAAATTTTTTTAAACTAAATATTCAATATTGTGGCCAGAAAATTATAAACAAACAGTTTTCTTGGCAAGAGAAATATTGTTTTTAGTGCTTATGTTTACTGTGTTTCTTGAACGTCTTTCATTTTTAAGTGAATGACACAGTTGTTGGTTTTTTTTTTGTAGCCTTTTTCAATTTTTCAATGTATAATTTCTTTTATCTTGTCCTTTCTTTACTATTCTATTTACTATAGTTATTTTAATTGCCCCTTTCTTTTACTGTAACCACAATAAATTAACTTTACTGAAAAAAGTAAATGTGGGTCTAGTGTTCCAGTAGTTTAGGCGCTGGACTGCGTGCTGCAGGAGCCCCGGTTCAATTCCCGGTTGTGGTCGGGGAATTTTCCACGGTTATTTCTCCTCCAGACAGGTCCTAAGGTTCACCCAGCCCTCTGTTGAATGGAGACCGAGTTTCTTACTCGGAGGTTGAACGCGGGCGAGCGTCTGGCTAACCATCCGACCTGAACTAAGTCCCATAGGTCGAGGATCGCTGGGAGCCTAAACCTCTCCCGCATCGTAAACCCATGGCCATGGTTTAACTTAGCTTAAAAAAAATAATTTTAATTAGGTCTGGTTGGCTTAACAAAGGTAAATAATAAACAAAATAAGTTATCAATTTTAAGTGAACGATTGGTAAAAAAATATTAATAGATGTTGGAGATTTACTTGATTTTCTTTTTAAAAAAGTTTATTAATGAAACAAGGTAGGGATAGTGATTAGTAAACCAATCATAATACTTCGCAACGGCTTCTGAGTCACCTTTACTTTAGAATAGACTGCGCCGGGGTGGTCTAGAAAATGCTCGCGCGAGTCTTTTTGCGACCCCATGCTATCTTACGCACCCCTATTTATATGGAATAATCGTTATTCTTAACTCAAACCTTGTTAATACACTGAATTCCTAATAATGATTTTAAAAAATAAAAAAAACAAACTTATGTTGATGAGGATCGAACCCACGACCTTCGCATTATTAGCACGACGCTCTAACCAACTGAGCTAACAGGCCACTTAAACATTCAACATTCGGACCACTTACAACTGAGCATTGTGGGATATGTGTCCACAGGCAGACAAACCGGTAATATAAGGCGTCTTTCAGAAGCCTAAAAAAAAACCTGGTTATAAAAGCAGCATACTATTTCAGCTGATCATATTTATCGTAGCTAGAGATAATTTCAGAAGAACCGTTTCATGAAACTTGTTATCTTGTTTTTAATATACTATTTAATGTTTTAGTACACATCATTCTGTGATCTTGCTAATAATATTCTCTTATACTTTTTTCTTTTTAAATGGTTTACATAAAGTCAAGCAAAACTACAACTGATACAATTTTAACGACCACTGACAGATAAAACTGATGCAGTCGATTAGTTTAGTTTAGATTGGAAATTATAAGACAGACATTCTTCGATGAAGCAATTTTCTAAAGTTGAAATGTCATTTTCAACCTATTCCAAAGTATTTCTAAGGTATCTATACAACGAAAAAATATACTACATAAGATAATATATATATATATTGTTTTAGAAAATTACTTTAAAAATGATATTTCAAAGTTTGCTATCCTGGTCTACTTAAAAATTGAAAAGCTACGTTTCATTTAAATTATAGCCTCCAAAGAGGGATGAATTGGTTAACTGGAATTACCTGACGAAACCACTGTAAACCATTCTAAACATCAAAAAACGATGATGTTCGAGACAATGAGGTTGGTCGTTCCAGAGTCCAGCACAAAAAAAAATCAAAAAACTTGAATCTTGAAGTTGATCATAATCTATATTATTAAAACCTTTCTCTGTCTGTCTGTTTGTCCGGCGCAATGGTTGTGATTTGTGAAAATAGAAATAATTTCTACAAGTTCGCTACGGGAATCGAACCTGCAACCTTCTAATCCGTCTTATTCATTGGGACACAGGAACTACATTCTAATTTCTATAAAAATAAAAGTATGTCGTAGATGCACTCGCTGGTTCTTAAACTAGTAGTGGGTTGGGAAAATCAACTTTTATCGGATAGTTGTGAGAAAGCAGTCGCACGTTGGGAGAATCCACTTTTCCCGGGTTGCTAGTTATATGTAAAACTGTTAAGTGTATAATAGTTTATATTTTGATTTTACTCAGAATATTTATAAACAAAATAAATAAAACTCCGTTGAGGTTTTTTTTTCATACTTTCTAAAAGCCAAAAACTTATTTTATTTTTAAAATTTCTTTGATAGCTTAATTATTAAAAAGATTCAATGAATAATCATATTTAGAATACATTACAGATTTCAGAACATCTACAGTTCCTTTATTATTTTATAATTTACTTTCTGCATTCATATCTGTAGATTATTTCAAGTAAAATACGCAGGAACATAATTTAATTTCAGTTTACCGTTGTTTGGACTTTTAGTGTTCTCAGCTCTACAGATATATATTTCTTTTTTCTTAAAAAATAGACGTAGCCGGGTAAGTTCAAATGTACTTACCAGAAAATCCTTGGTTCGAAATGTACATTTCATGCATGATGTTTTACATGATAATCGTGGGACAAACCCTGATGATTCTGACTTTTAAACTTTTGATGTAACTTTCCATCAAATTCATCTTAAGGTTATTAGTTCATTCGTAAACAGGGCCGTAGCTAGGGGCTGGCGAACTGGGCGGCCGCCAAGGGCGCAAAGTTTAAGGGGGCGCAAAACGACTGGGGATATTAACATTACATCTATACCTATCTTTATACCTATCTTTTCTCTCAAAATTTATCGATTATTTATGCATTTTTTGATGAAAAATTGCACTAATAGCATTTTACTGAAGTTAGTAATAATTATAATTGTGTTTTGAAAATGATAAGGAGATGCTAGGGCGAAGAAATTGTTGGTTGCCAGGGGCGCCATTTTGCCTCGCTACAGCCCCGCTGGTAAACCATTCCGTTAGATGTGAATGATCAATTTAATCAAAAGCTGAATCTTTAAAACGAGTGACAGTATTTCAGAGACAGATAAAATGGCAGGTAGATATGATAAGGTAAGAAGTGCTTTTCCTAAGCAAACATGCAAAAAGACTGTTGATTATTTCTATCTTCATTATATTTAGTCCATTCTTAAGTAACTGTTTGATTTATTTTTTTTGTTTTGTTTTTAATAGAAAAGATAATTTTTTGAGCGAGATTAATCATTTCAAATGATAAGTTTATTGCTCTTGGCTGTGGAGACTTCTACTTCTTTGCTTGTTTCTTTCCGATTACATCTTCCAAAAATTGACGCAGAAGAATACATGTCTTATAAATCTTTTTATAATGATAAACTAATTTATTTGTTTGCTGTTTTTTAATTTTATTTACTTAAAATCACTTCCAGATTAACCACAAATTGCCAATCAATGGTAATGTGAATTTAAATAATAAAGATGACGCAACGCTATTATTTTACCACAGACCATAATAAAAATGTCTGTAGAAATTTCAACATATATTAAAGAAATCGTTTTGCTTAAGTTCTCAAAATCCAATTGTATTTAATTATTTATTGATTTTATTAAATATTAGAGAAACTAGAGACAAAATTCAAGGCATTACCCTTTAAGAAATATTTTGAGAATAAATCCTTAACCTGAAGAAGCTTGTAACTAACACATGCAAGACCGGTTGCATTACTGTTTTTTTTCTGATTTTTAATTCTGATAGTTACATAGTGCAATTTTGCTCTCATAACCCAGCAACGGTTATTGTCGATACTACGCACATATGGAACAAAACTGTATCGTTTTATATGGAAATTACTGAAAATTGCTTTTCGTAGTTCTTGTCTTGTAATCAAGAAAATTAATTCAATTGAAACTATCTTTTGTCTACTTCTCGGAAATTGCTCATCTTATATTTTAGATCAGTGGTAGTAAATTACTTATAAAAGTTGAAATATTAAAATATATTCTTTTTCCATTATTATTAATATATTTCTTCCTTTTTTACTTTTTTTTTAATTTGTGCTTTATTTTTTATTGCCTTACTTTTTTTGATCTATTCGAAAAGATAATGATAGCAATTGCGTTTATAATAGCTGTCCTACGATGCCGCTTGTAAATTTAAAGGCTTATAATTTAAAGCCTTTAATCCTATCATTTCTTAGGAAAAAGGTTTTTTTGTTGTGCACCCCAGCACTATATTTATTATTGTCGTTTTTTGGTTTCGGGGGTCACTATCGGATGCGGGGGTGACCTCTACTTATGTTCTCGCCTTTCTGGGCGCGTTTTCTGGGAGGGCGAATCGGGCTGATGAGTCCCAAGCGGGACGAAAGGCCGTTCCCGATTCCCTTTGATAATAGACCAAAAAGGTATTTTTGTTTATTCTTTGTACAACCCTTGGCTTATATTTTGGATATATTTTAATGATTGCATTGCTTTGGAATGCATTGTAATATTGATTGATTTTGTTGCAATAATAGAAGAAACTGTGAGAATTTTATTTCAACATTTGATTTTTGCGAGGAAACAATCAGCATTCCACTGTTTCATTATTGGAAAATGTATTTATTTCCGTCTATCATCCATTTTGATCGGTGAAAATATTACTTTCCATAAAGAATATATGTTTTTTTTATTAAAAGAATCTATATTTTCTTGCATTAACTGAAATCGAGTGAGATGGTTTAGATGGAATGTTGTTTTGCTATATCCAATCATTCCAGATTGTGTTATGTTCTTCTCGGGGCTATTCTTCACGCTTAGGCCAGTTGGGTGCTAATATCCGGGGATTGTTTTTCGAGTCTCGGCTGTGGGGATGAGAGCAAACAAACTCCACCCTATTCGCTCTGGTTGAGGAAAATAATTTGGAGTGTCAGAGTGGATTCCTCTAATCCTTAATTATGTTCTCCGCCGTGTCTCCAACCGCGATGAAGATTACTTGCTATCGTCGCCCTCCTCACCTGGATAGATGACAAGCGGTGACCAGAGAAGCGACACATTCATCCGGATACATCGATGGCTTCCCTACTTGATTACATGTCAGTAGAATTCATTTCATTTTGTAAAGAAATGCGAACGACAGCTGAAGCAGTTTGATTTCTCGGCAAGAATAAGAAAATGAAGAATCCATCTTTATATTCGTTCTAAGAGACAGCTTCTTCTTTACTAGTTAATAATAATAAAAACATAACTTTGGATTTAATAAATGTTCATCACGTTTATTCAGTTATTGTAAAAGTACTAAGGTCAGTCTTAGAATTAGATGGCTAACAACGCCATTGATCCAGCTTTTTTTCCCGTTATATAGCCTTCAGCAAATTTGAATCTCACCATTAGTCATTATAGCGGCAACCTAATGGAGAGAAAGCATAAATCAATAGACACTTGCCAATAGTACAAACGGATTCAGATTGTTCTCTATCGCAATCGATAATTAAAGATAAAAAGACGTTTAAGCTCAGCATCGTTTCTTTGATGTCTCAAAAATAAGTTAATATTTACTACTTGAACATCAGAAATTGTCATATCTAAGACTGCCATTGTCATATATCAACTGACACAATATAATAGTCAGCTTTTAATTATCGGTTTACGTAATCTTTGTAACATACAAGCTTCAGATTTAGGCTCTGTGTTGATTAAACAGAAAGAATAAACGGAATGTGGTGACTAATTAGTAGATAATCAGGCAGGAACTCCTTGTACGTGCGATGTGGAACAATTGTTATATTCATTATCTATAATGCCTTTAACTATTGAAGTTAGGGTCGTATTTGAATGTAAGGATTGTATTTGAAAGAATTTATAAATGTGTCTATGTAATGATGAAAGACATTCTCTCATGATTGCTCCAGATTTTATAACTAAAACAGTAGTGTAGTGCGAGATAATGAGATTTGAAAGAAAGTTTTGGAAAGAATTCAGAAAACAGAACTGTGTAAAATACTGCATTCGCTCTTCCTTTTCAACTTTCTGTAAAATATGTCTACGGTAGATTACCTTAAGTAGAAAATCTTTTGTAATTTGATTTGAAGTAGTAAATCAGATATTAGGAAGCTAATATCAACTGTATATTGTCTTCTAATTAAATTTCAAAACAATTTCTATACGTTTCTCATTATAGAGAGAAGAACAGAATCTAATTGAATGATTTTTAAACACATATTAAACTTGGTTTGGAACAACGAGTTACAATTGGCACATAAACTGCTTTCAACTTGAGGCATAGTTGAACTGTCCTCTATCTTCTTTTTTTTATTTGAATCCCAGATCGATATATTCTGAGTGAAGTGACCGATTCGAGAGCTGCAACACAAACACTTTCGTTAAGTAATTTCAGTTTGCTATTGTCGCCTGCTGTTCATTGCCCGATTAATCTTTTGTCGCTGTGTAACGTTCATTAGTTCCTATCAAGTTATTAAGCCCTAAGTCCATTAGGACACAGACGCTGAGTGAAGGCGACGAGAGCGTTAAACTACTCTAGACCCTCATAAACACTTCCCATTTAGCCATATAATTATTTAACCATCCTCTGATAAATAAAACGGCCTCTACATTGCTTCGGAGAAATTGTTCGTTGTCTTTTCAGTGCAACGGAACATACAGTAAAAGACAGAATATTGGAGACTAAAAAAAAAAAGATTTTTGAGATCTTCCTTGAAGGTACTAAAACAATAGTAGCTTTGCATTTGTCTGTGGATTTGAGATCTAATTTTGTAGAACCACATAGATAAAACCTAAGAAACGTCTACGATTGCCAAATTACTGCTGTCAATCTTCCATTATCGAACTTTACTGAACAGCAAGGAGTCATTAAAAAACTGTAAAACTTGTTTTAAAGAAATCAAAGACAATCCGTCATCATTGTAAATGAGATCCTTATAATCAATAGATAGCATATCTCGATCCCATAGTTCTCGACGGATACTTTTCGAGATATAGGTCCTATTCAAATTCAAATGAGCCTTAATATTTACCCAGATTTGTATATCATTAAAACTCTTCAAAAAACTCTTCGAAGCCTATACGATCTCATCTTTTTTTCTTACTTAATTAATCTTTAGGTTTTTACAAGTGAGTCTTATTAAATAAGCAATTGTTCGAAGCATGCGATTTAGATAAGTCAATCATACAAGTAAAATAATGCGCAACAGCTTCAAACAAATTCTTACAGTAGTTTTGTTTTGTTTTTGGCTTTCTAGTTTCTTTTAAAATCTCTGAAGTTTCAGTATATTCAAATAATAGGAATGAGAATTAAAATATAAGCAAGGAAACAAAATAATACGGAGAAGCGACGAACCCCTCTATCGATCCGAGCTTTTCTCAAGGCTGTGCGATGAGAGGCAACCAAAGGTTGCCTTTAGTGTTCTCGTAGTCCGCGCGCTTCAGCCAATTCAGTGCGATGAAGCACACGCGAAACAAAGTCTCTCATTGGATATGTGCATTTGCTGAGTGCATTGAGCGGACACGAGACACTAAGATAGGGAGAAGACGATGGCTTTCTTTCAATTGTCAAAGTAGTCCATTTAAATGCTGACCGAACCACGAATTTCACAGCTGGTTTATGAAGCGATAACGAGATATGAATAAACGTGGTTTTTTTTAAGCTTCATGAGTCTGGGTTTCGAGGATCACAAATTTGGAGTCATAAAATCAAAATTGATTGTCAAACCTCATTCTTGCATTAAATTAAGTATCTTTTTTTCTTCGAAATTTGATTTGGCTGGCGTTAAAGTGGTAGGAAAAATAAAGAGAACAGTAGCATTTAAAAAAGTAAGACTATTGGCTATAATATGAAATTTATGCGAATTACTAACGATATCTTTTTTTCTATATGTAAGGATAGATTTCAATAGTTGTTGGAGCTTTGGATGTGTGTAATAGATGAAATATGATTATGATTCAAATAATGTTCTGCTTTATAAAGTTTTGACAACTGTTGCAAGATTATTACTCAGAACAGAAATAAACCTAAATGAAGAGAATTAAAGTTATTATCATCATTGCGAAGAGATTGATATTTACACAGCTCGTTGATAAGAATATTTCATTAGGCCACTCATCCATTAGATAATCAATGAAAGGAAGTGACCACTATCTAACCTCATTCCAGTGGCTTTAAATTTTCTCGAGCAGCACGATGGCGAAATTATGTTATGTGTTAAACAAAGATGTGTGGAAATTAAGTTAAGATTAATCACGTTTCGTTTATTATATATATCCAAAGCATTTATTGAAATCTATCTCTACGTACAGAAAAAAGGATATTATTAATAATTCGCGTAAATTTCAAACAGCCGAAAATCTAATATCCGTGCTTGATAAAATTATGCAACTTTCCTAAAAAGTAGCAATGATACATACTTTAGGAATTAGCAAATCTAAAAACAAATGTAATATTCCTAATGAAGATTTCAAGTTTTCTTCTGCTTGAAAGCAATCACACTGATAAACATGATCCTGCAGGAAGAGTAAAAAAAAGAGTGACTGAAGATTTCACTCGAACATTTCACTTGAACATTTTTGTCCATTTGTCTGTTTGTCTTTTTGTACCATCAGTTAAAACGGCTGAACGGAGTTCCATTAAATTTGATACAAAAGCTGAGCTAGTTAAAATTATGATCAACGATCAATTATATTTTCTTTTAAAATGATCTAGAAAAGCGACTCACTGGGGGAGCATGAAAGAACTCAAATGATTAGTTAATCTTTCAGAACGAATCGAATGCCGACTTTAAAGAAAAAAAAATAAAATCAGACAATAAATATAAATTACTTAATAATGTTAAAATAAAGAAAAACAACACACATTTCGTTTTTCTTTATTTTAACATTATGAAATATTTAAAAGAAGAATTTATATTATAAAATACTTCGCTTATAGCAAAAAACTTCGTTATTTTTTGAAGAGATACTAAAATTAGCTCATCAATTTCAGATAAATTAATATTATGTCGTAATTTATTGTTTTTTGACATTTCGCTAATCTTCTATATAAAAATACGTACGAAATTCATGAATAAGGAGTTCTTCGGATCGTGGAATCTTCAGCTCCGCAATATATTTTGTCGATATAAACTGTCATCTTCTACACAAACGAACTATTTGTATTGGTACACAGAAGAAAGAGACCTCTGAGGTCACAGGGGATGTTTTTTTTTGAACAAGAGAAGAAAAAGTTCAGTCATGAGTTGTCAGCGTAAACGCCGGAAGGAATGAAGCACGACAACAATTGGTAGAAAAAAGAGGCTCAAACAATGCACAGGGGAGAGATTTAATGTGTTTTTATCGTCTACAGCAGACAATTCTAAAAACATTATTCTGTGTTGAAATTTATTGTTTGTTGAAAATTTATTTAAATTCATTCTGTGAGCGAATATTCAGTGGAATAAAAAAGAACTAAATTCTAAATTCTGCCAAATTGAACTAATTCGTAACTATTAAGATGTCTTCCAGCACAAATAAAAGCAGAAATTGTGTTTTGTGTCGCAATAGAGATAACCTTGACTATTTGCTATCAAAACGTAGAATTTTAAATTTTGTGAAAAAACATCAAAACTAAATTAAGAATAAAAAAGGTGAATAATATATGAATTCCCGCTAGCATACAGCTTAGCGTGATAAGGATTAATTAATTAAAAGGTTAGTAAATAGAAATGTAATTTAAGGTCCGTTAGAACATTTTACTTTAAAAGAAAACAAAAACGCATATAACTAAACAAAACAAATATCACTGAATTAATTTTTAGTATTTGTACTGGGAATCGGAGACAAAACTCGAAACAGTACTGTCTCCGATTCTCAGTACAAATAGCAAAAATAGCTCAGTGAATTTTTGTTTTGTTTATTTTGTGCGTTCTTGTTTTCTTTTCATGTAAAATATTATAACGCACGTTAAATTTCATTTGTATTTACTAACCTTTTAATGAATTAATCCTTAACATGCTAAGCTGAATGCTAGCGGGGATAAATTATTCACCCTTTTATTCTTAATTTAGTTTTAATGTTTTTTAGTTGAGGGGTCATTGATTTGTATGTTTATATTTTGCATCGTAAAAAAAGTCGTGGCTTAGAAATTTGTTGTTAATCGGTGAATGACGTTTATCTAACGCCTAACTTTGTTAAGATTGTTTGAAAACATTCTAATAAGTACTTTTTAATTGACTGATCATGTGAAGTTTTACTTTTCCACTTGAATATTTTTATTGTCTGTTTGTCCACTTTAGCGGTCTCTGAATATCATTTTTAAGGGATGGGAAGAATAGAGACTGAAAAGAAGTGGTTATGGTTTATATTGAATCATATTCAAAGTTGAAACTGCATGACACACTTTATGGAAATCAGTCTATCCATTTTAACATAATGCGCGCACAACAGACAAATGCACAAATACAAAAAACAATGTTCAGAGAAATAATATGACTTTCTATGCTAAATCAATTAAATTTCTGCTGTGCTATTTTCTGAAAACTAAACGATTTTTATATCCATAATAGAAATCAAATAATGTGCTTTCCTTAATTTTCATGTCTTAGATTAACGAGAACTGCAATTTTTTTTTTTAAATTCCAATGCGAAAACTTTGATGGATAAATTATTGCTGCCAAGTAATTAGGCCAATTTTACGCAGAAGTTGCTTTTATATTTGGATTTATAGTGTGTAGAATACTTTTATTTGCATATTAATTATAATATGACACCACAAATTATGATGTTTTCTCTAACAACCCAAATGAAATAATTTCAGTTTTCCGCCATAAAATTTTTACAACAACTTCAAGGATAAGGGAAACGTGATGTTTACATCTAGAAGCAGAGTAATTAAAAAAAATTACAGTAAAGACTAAAAGTACATTGTTAGGCATTGCTGATTACTTGAAAACACGCTGTCATAAGACTGTTATATTACTTTTTGAGGTAATTCAAAGTGACTAAGAAGATTGAAGGATTTTTTTGGTCCTTCCGATAACTGAAGATAATCTATCTGCATTTATTGAAATTGCTATTTTTAAATAATGTGTAGCATTTTTAAAAATATTCACATGTAAGAAAAAGTAAAATCCTAAATTTATTCTAATAACGAGGATCTTTTTGTAATCCTACAGAATGTACAAACTGCTTTACCCTTCGGAACAATATAATATCTGTTAGTTTTGTCATTCCATCATAATTCTCTTGGTGTTTTTCCGGAAATATACTATTTATATTGTTTATGTTTAATGTGTAAATACCATATTTTGAAACCCTATGGTTTGAATGTATTCTCAGGAATTACATCGCAGTAGATACACCGAAGAAATTAAGAAATGTTAAAAGTAATAATTAAGCGAAATTATATTTAGATATATTTAGGACTTAGAAAAAGTTGGAAATCTTATCATTTATTATTTGTTAGCATAAAAATGGAGAAATCCACTATAACTTATTTTTTATTCGAGAAAAACACATATATGTTGACGAAACTATCGTTGGCAGAGATGGAAAAATAAATTTCAAATGGTAAATTGAAAATGGATCCGTTTTTTGAAAGGAGAGACACAAATCCTTCCTACTTCTCCATTTATTAGAGCTAAGTAAATACTGATGTTTGGAACTTCGCATTGGAAGTTAGGCAGTTCCAATGAGCACAGTGGAAATGTACATTCAGATTGAATCGTTAGTGGACTAATGAAATCTCTTCGTACTTTAAGGAAATGATAATACAGTATTTGAATTCATTTTTTAAGTCAGGGCGGAAAATATCTTGATTTTTCTTATATTACCAAATGTCTGAGCATTATTAAAAAAAATCATTAATCAAGATAATCAATATAATTTTTTTAACTATATTTATATTTCAAGGTTAAATATTAACGTGCTATATTAAAATTAACACATTGCCAACTATATTAGCACAGAAAGAAATCAACAAAAATTACATATAAATATACG